>QRDG01000320.1:0-493371 GCA_012064385.1 Puccinellia tenuiflora
GTGTAACCTGGGTGTGTGTTTGGTGGCATTGGTGTTGTCAGCTAGTGTCGTGTGTGTTCGGCTTGGTCTCTATGTGTACGCGTGCCTTGTAACTGGAGGAGCAATGATGAATGAAATCTAAAATTCCCGTCTCCTTCTCTGCTTCCCTGTCTTCCTCTTTCTCCCCCAAATCCTCCAAATCCATCGGAGGGGTGGTGTTACATGATGGTATGATGAAATGTTAGTGAACGTCCGTGGTTTCAGTACAATATCTGACTTGGGCATCGATTGAGTCTGTGGTGGCCTGACACTTACGTGTAGGTTATGTATTGGAGAAGAAGAATGGAGAAAAGGATACGCAAGGCATGGATGGGGAGGTTGGCAGTTTTGTATCCCGTGCAGAGTTCCAGAACATAACTTACTGGAATCATGATACCATGCCATCAGCAGAGGATCCTCTCCCGCGGTGCTTTCATTGGTTAACCATAGCAAATGCAGTGAGTGTTTTTTTCCCTGATTTTGTTTATCCATTTTGAGCAGATGAGTTGTTATGCTTCTGTACTGTTTAGCTTCCATCCTCAAATATTTGGTAGATGAGTTGGATTATGTCAGTAATTCCAGATTTCAAGTTCTCGCAATGGCTGCTCAATGCACACTGCTTTGCCAAATAAACATCGTTGTTTGTGTTTTGTTTCTGGACGTACTTGTTGTCAGCAGTTGATCAACATGATGTCTGTTTGCTTTATCGTCCTTCATTTCATTTTGCTAGACACAGTAACATGTACAGTAGGTATCCGCTTGAAGAACTTCTGAAAGTCTTTCAACTGGTCCTAACTAGAGCTTCCTGTTTGTGCAGATGCACAAGCCAGTGACCGCTGAAGACATGGCTAACATGTCAAGCATGCAGAATCAGAACAGCTGACCAAGATCCATTACATATTGAGTATGTAATTTAGTTCCAGTAGCTGAATCATCCCGACAACTAATCTTACAAGCAATCTACCACTCCAATGAACTTCGATATGTCGGAATCATACTAGTCATTAGCGGTGAGCCTGTGAGTGATAGGCACTCTGTCTGTGTTAAGGTGATCAGCGTCAGGTGCCCCTGTTTGGAGAACATTGTCCCCTGGTGTTCGATTCCTGGAGAGGCATCAAATGTAACGTGTTATGTCTTGTTGTACAGACCAGGTTCTGTGCCAGGCTATCAGATACCTGTAATGTTGTGATGGACAACAATGCGAAATTTTTAGTTGTCACGTCTTAATATGATGTGGAAAAATTACATTGTATGTCATGGAAATTTCTCGTATTCATACTGTCAAGATGCTCCAAACTTCAGAAAAGTGCCACAAAATCTTTTTTTTAGCACGTCACAAAATCTCACAATCTAACCCTGATCTACACATTGAGAAATAAAGTGACAATTTTTAGTTTAGACGATTTTTAAGGATGCTTTTATTATAAATCGCATCTAACAAGATAGATAATGTCATGTATATTTGTTGCAACACGATAAGACCATTTCACTGACTATTTGTCTCGTTTTTCCAAGGTTGATATGATCAGCATCTAGTAGCACAAGGGTGGTATCTCCTGGAAACCATTAAGAAAAATAAATACAAAACAAGCTTGGCAGACAGCGAATTCAGAACTGATTTTTTCTTAAAACAGCAAAATATCTGCAAAATTACATCAGATTACAATTGTTACAACATGATGACTGCAAGCAGAAGTCTCTTCCAGAATTCGATGAAAATCGAAGTTCTAACAAACCACTGAACCGCATTCTAAGTTCTAACCCGCAGCGCTAAATAAAACAAAGATACAAATACATATTTCAATGGTACAGCTCACTGTGGTACAAACTTCTATGATAACTATATCATAAAAAAAGATAAAAAAAAATATTCAACACTATTAGGTCGTGGTGGATTTTTATTGCAAGCCATCAAAGAAAACAGGTCCAGCCTTTGCTTTCAGTTCGTGGCCTGCATCTTGGCCTATCGCAACCATGTCATCGAAGGAATATGTTCCACTTCTTGATGTCTCGTATACCGTAAGCAAAATCATTGTCTAACAAAATTCAGCTAGTTCATATCACATACTCTTAACCGAAGAAGAAAATGGTACCTATAGATCCATCTGGTGAAGTCAATAGCCCACGGAATGAACAGTTCACATCCTTATCACGATGAGCATATGCCGCAATTGGAGTTCGGCAGTTACCATCAAGAACAGACAAGAACTCTCTTTCACATGCAACAGCTAATCTGGTATCTTCATGATTCAAAGAGGATAGATGCTCCATCTACAAAAGAAAAATGGAAAGAGAGGGAGACATTAGCACCTTTAGCTAGAAGGTGTAAATAAAAGAAAAAACTTAGGCAATCAGCTTGTGTGTTCTGCACAGCTCTAGTGCATTTAAGCACAAGGAAATTAGACTGTTCTAAATCCGTGCTCTCTGAGTAGATTCAAATAAAATATGTATATTTCAAAAATCAAAATATTCAATATGGTCAGGAAAAAACTAACAATTCAAAGATCGGAGGCGTGTTAGGCAAGAGGGAATAAATATGTGAATAGCTGCTAGACAACACAGACTTGGGTGCATTTTGTATCTGGGTGTTAAGAACACGTTGTGGCACAATGCCCAACACACGAAATAGACACTTGCATTTATCATTTTTTCAGAGGCATATGCAAAGTTATAGAACTAAACATAGTGTCATAACATAGCTGCCAACCAATTTGGAAATGGTATTATGCATGCAGCATCTATGATGTTTAACAAACTAACAGATCCAAACATCAGATGACCTACCATTTTGTCATCACTGGTCCTGCAAGCTATTCCAATAGCACCTTGAGCAACTGCTGGAAGCATCTCATCTACTGATAATACAGATGTTGCAGTTTCTACCATGTTTAACCGTTTCAGTCCAGCCAGTGCCAACAATGTGGCGTGTACATCTCCTTGTTTAAGTTTCCTTAACCGTGTTTGAACATTTCCTCTGAAGTTAACAACCTGAAAATTAACCACTACTGTTAAGTCATACATTAACTGAGAAGAGTATCTAATAAAACAATTCTTGTGTAATTAATAAACAGTACATATTACTTAAGTAGAAGACCGTTTAGACTGGAATTAGACAGATTCTAATTAAGAATAAACGGAACTGCAAGAATACAGAATATCACATAAGGGTCAGGAAACAATAATAACCCTTCAAAGTAGCAATCAACAGCATATGTGCTTATACAAGTTCTTAGGCAGATTTAAATATGGAAAAATGAGCTCAATAGTGATGGATAGCAGTGATGATTTTTAGCATGAAAAACGGCAAGGAAAAAAACATAAGAAAGACATGTATTACACAAATGCAGCCATCGGAATAGGGACTTACTTTGAGTGACGGATATTTATAGAGAATCTGAGATTGCCTCCGCAGGGAAGCACTTCCGACAACACTACCAGCAGGAAGATCCGCAAGAGTTTTTGCGGGCAAGCAAATGAACACATCTCTCACATCTTCTCGTGGGAGGTTGCAGGGCAATATAGTGCCTTCTGGAAGGTATGTTGGGACATCTTTCGTCGAGTGAACCGCGATGTCAATCCTTCCCTGCAAGAGCGCATCATCTATCTCCTTGGTGAATAAACCCTTGCCTCCTATATCTGCCAGAGGTTTGTCCAAGATCATGTCTCCCGTGGTCTTTATGATGATAATCTCAACAGCACCATCCTCGGCTAACTCCGTGTGTGCCGCTTTCAGTTTCTCACGGGTTTCATGAGCTTGTGCAAGAGCAAGAGGACTGTCCTACATAGTCAGCAATTTGAATTATAGATTTGCATGTGTAGGCAAGATACTCTAGTACAGAATAAAACAATGAAAAAGCATCTAACTGAACATTGAAAAAGACAGATTGAATTGGACAGAACCCTTGTGGGTTTCTACTACGAGTTTTATTTTCAACCTTGAAATAAAAATCCTAAACGAGGCAAATTTCCACAAGATTCAAGCCAAAATCAGAATTCACTACACCAATCTTGTATATATCCACATAAAACCCAGAGCTAGTTCACAACATTAAAAGTCAGCGAAAATTCTCGCATTGACCCTGAATTGCGCAGTTAACATCTACAGGTGCAGTTTAGCTGATGGAAAAAAGGTCCATTCTTCATCACTACTAAAGGTCAACGGCATGCTACTACCGATACTCCACGATTCCACCAAAACCCAGCTAAAATGCAAAATCTTGGCGAACATCATCGACTATTCGCATCTGAATTGAGCAGTATCCGCTTCCCCGAAACGCAATCGAGTCGGTCAGAGCCGCATCTCAGGACCAGAAAATTCCTAGGAGACGAAACAGGATCTCGCGGGGCGCCTCCGCCGCATTGCCGCCCCCAAATCCGACCGAGCAACACCCAAAGATTCCGCACCAACCAACCAGCCAAGCTGCGGAATCCGCACCCCGTAAACCAAAGAAAGGAACTTTGCAGTCATCGGAGGTTCGAAATTTGATCACCTCCCGCGCGTTCCAATCCGGATGAGGGAGACGTTGGGCCCGGCCTCGGCCTGGACGGCGACGGCGGCGCGCACGACCGTCCGGCGCGCCCGCGCCGGACGGTCGGCGAGCCGAGAAGGGTGTGGTTGGTGCATCGCAGCGTCGCCATCTCCGGCGGTCGGGGCAGGTGAGGAGAGTGGGAGGGGAGAGGCGGAGGGGCTGGCAGCAGAATTCTGCGCTGCTGTTATGGAGAGGAGAGCAGAGGGATGGATGAGGGAGGGGGAGGGGGGCTCCTATACCCCGCCTTTTGCGTGCGCGAACTCCCGTCCGCGTACCCGCTCGCTTATTGGGCCGGCCCAAATTTCCTAGACGTAACACCGGAGGCGGCAATTTGACGGAAATAACCGCAAAATGAAAGTAATTCACAAAATAAACGTCCGGCGAAACTATTTCACAAAATAACTTTTTCGAGTAGCGCCCAACACTTAGGCGCTATGGTATGCTATGTAGCGCCTCAAGCTAAGGCGCTACTCGTCCTGCCAACGTGACGGCTATGGGCCCCACATTTGGTTGTGTAGCGCCTTAGCGTAATGCGCTATGCTACATAGTGTAGCGCCTTGGGCTAAGGCTTTACACTAGGACTTAGAAATTTTCGGCCAAAATTTGATAAAAAATTTAATGTTTTCAAAAAAAATTGAAAAAATTCCAGTAATTCAAGTCCATATATATAAGCAATTGGGGAAAGTTTGAACCAATTTGGGTGGGTGGATTGAGAGAAACATTGATTTGAATGTTCAGTTTCAATTTTTAGCCGAAAATTTAAATTTCTAGAAAAAATTCATGTAATTCAAGTCCGTATATATAAGCAATCTAGAAAAGTTTCAATCAACTTGGATGGGTATATTGAGAAAAATATTAATTTAATGTCCAGTTTTAAAGTTTAGCCGAAAATTTAAAGTTTTCATAAAAATTGAAAAAAAATCTGTAATTCAAATCCATAAATATAAACAATTTAAACAATCTCCAAAATCCAACTATTCTTAGAACGATATCAGTTTTCAATTTCAACGATTTCGAACTTAGACAACTTTAGAACGCCATCATTATTAAATTCAAATTAAAAAACATGCGCGCAGAACATATTTGCAAACAATATAACTTAAATCTATCTAATTATATACTCATATTTTGAAAAGAAAAAAATAGATTATATAAATATTTCTAGAAAATATAAATTCATTCCCTCTAACTATAGATTAAATTCAAATTAAATTTTAGCTAAACAAAATATACAAATTAGAACTACAACCTTTGCTTAAAATATATATACCACATCTAAAAAAATAGATAAATTATTACAACATATTCTCAGCAAGGGCGTGGCGTGCCGTCGCGCCAAATTTACCTAGTAGCACTTAAGGTGTAAACCTCTACAAATGTCTATGCCCATGGATTGATGTATTGTGCCAAATGTTTGGTCTCACTATTAAAGGAACTCGGGATGTCGAAAAAATCTCTCAATCCACCCATCTAAATTGATTGAGACTTTTAAGATTGTTTATATTTATGGATTTGAATTACAGAAAATTTCCAATTTTTATGAAAACTTTAAATTTTCGGCTAAACTTTGAAACTGGACATTAAAATTAATGTTCCTCTCAATCCACCCATCCGAGTTGATTGAAACTTTTCCAGATTGCTTATATATATGGACTTGAATTACATGAATTTTTTCAATTTTTTCTGGAAATTTAAATTTTCGGCTAAAAATTGAAACTGAACATTCAAATTAATGTTTCTCTCAATTCACCCACCCAAATTGGTTCAAACTTTCCCCAATTGCTTATATATATGGACTTGAATTACTGGAATTTTTTCAATTTTTTCTGAAAATATTAAATTTTTTATCAAATTTTGGCCGAAAATTTCTAAGTCCTAGTGTAAAGCCTTAGCCCAAGGCGCTACACTATATAGCATAGCGCCTTACGCTAAGGCGCTACACAACCAAATGTGGTGCCCATAGCCGCCACGTTGGCCGGACGAGTAGCGCCTTGGCTTGAGGCGCTACATAGCATACCATAGCGCCTAAGTGTTGAGCGCTACTCGAAAAGGTTATTTTGTGAAATAGTTTCACCGGACGTTTATTTTGTGAATTACTTTCATTTTATGGTTATTTTCCGTCAAATTGCCCACCGGAGGCACGTGCTCTACTAGACTATCTTTGCTCAAAAAAAAAAGCTCTACTAGACGATCGATTGATCCAGTACAGCTAGCTCAACTGGATCCATCGATCTAGTCTACCTGAACAAATTTAAAAAATGAACAAATTTTGAATCTGAATAATTCCAAAATTTCAACAAAAATTGTAAATGAACAAATTTCAAAAACGAATAAATTTCGAATCTGGACAAATTTTAAAATTTGAACATATTTCGAAAATGAACAATTTTCAAATCTGAACAAAATTCGAAAATGAACAAATTTCGAAAATGAACAAATTTCAAATCTGAACGAAATTCAAAAACAAACAAATTTCGAAAAATTTGTTGAATATAAATCATTTTTTTGAATATGAACAAATTTCATATTTGAACAATTTATGATTTTAAAAAGTGAACGATAATTAATTTTGAACGATTTTAACAAGTGAACAGAAAAATGTCGGTGAACAATAATTATTTTTGAACAGATTTAAAAAGTGAACATAAATTTTTTATGAACGAAAGTTATTTTTGAATGATTTTAAAAGTGAACGAAAATTATTTTTGAACGATTTCAAAAAGTGAACAAAAAAAGTCGGTGAACAAAAATTATTTTTGAACGATTTTAAAAAATGAACGGAAAAAGGTTTATGAACGGAAACTAACTTTGAACGATTTTAAAAGTGAACGAAAATTATTTTTGAACAATTTTTAAAAATGAACAGAAAAATGTCGGTGATTTTTATTTATTTATTTTAATAAGAACAAAAGAAAAACAAAAAAAGAAACGAAAAAAAAAGAAAATAAATAAAATGAACCAAAAATAGAAAAATAAAGAAAATAGGAAAAAAAGTTAAAAAAAGAAAAAAGAAAAAAAGAAAAAAGAAAAAATGCAAAGAGGAAAAACAAAAAATATAAACAGAAAAACGAAAAAATAAAAGAAAAAGAAAAACGAAAAAATAAAAAGAAACGGAAAACCGAAAAAGAAGAAAGAAAAAAGAAACAGAAAAAAACGAAAATGAAACGTGGACAAAACAAACCAAATTCACTTAATGGGCCGGCCCATCCCCGCGACCCGGGGGTACGCGGAGCTTCGTACGCCCCGCGGTACGCGGGGTATAGGATTGGCGGAGGGGGAGGGGATAATGTGTCCGGATTGGCCAACTGCTACTCCTCGAGTGCAGAGAGAGAAGTATAGGTGGCCAAACGTGCCGGCCCGGCCCGGCACGGTGCCGGCACGGCACGGATGGGGTACGGCCCGTTAGGCACGTGAGTTATTCGTGCCGTGCCGTGCCGTGCCAGGCCGGCCCACGTGCCGCGGCCAAACCTCCTGCACGGCACGGGAGGCACGCCGACGGCCCGTTAGGCACGGTTGGCCCGTCGGGCACGGCCCATTTAGCACAAATGCGGACCAAAAACTGAAAAAAAATATAAATACGTAAAAAATAAACTAATCGTGCCGGGCCGGCCCACGGGCCTTGATCGGGAGCTGGGCACGGCACGGAGCAGGCCCGTGCCGGGGCACTGCCCGTTAAGATCCGTGCCGGGCCGTGCCTAGGCCGTGCCTAGGCCGTGCCTGGGCCGGGCCAAATCCCCCGTGCCTCGGGCCGGCACGCTGGGCCTGGCCCATTTGGCCACATATAGAGAGAAGACAGAGATGAGGTTTATTGGATCTTGTATGTTTCTGCGATTTAATTGAGTTTTTTTCCTTCCACATCAAGTATCTTGTTAGTTTAGGTGCATCTTTTATGTGCGCTAAAGAATCTTGTTTCGATGTTCACTTAGTGAATTGTGAAGAATCCCGTAAAAAATAACTTTGCATAATTCTCGGTCAGCACTTTAAAGGCTGGGATTAGCATGGCGATTTCTCCATTGAGAGTTGCACATGGGCTGCAATTGCACATGGTATTTTCAGTTAGAATTGCATATACAATTGGGTGACCGAGAATCAAGTTAATTCTATGTCGACTGAGCATTAGCCGCGTTCAGAAACTTTCACACTTCAACTGGTTTCGGTGATGTTATTATGCATACAGATTTTCACGTGATGGTGTCTGGAGACAAGACTTTGTGCTATGACTTTTTAAAGAGGGACTGAAAATTTAGAAGGTATAACAAAACTATACCTAGTGGCAGTTTGTAAAACAAAACATTTCCAACATCCCTCGCTGACACGTGGCTCGGAAGATAGCCAGTGTCGAAATTATAAGAAAACTATAGTTGGTTGAAAGATGCGAAATAAAATATCTTTTATAGGCTATTCATTGTTTGTTGGGAAAAAAATGCACGGCAAGCTCATTATCAATACTTTCTACCCCCCCCCCCCCCCCCCCCGCTCCCTTGTCGTCCCCCAAGGCGACACCGGGCCGAACGTAGCATGCCGCCACTAGCTCGACCCCGGTCGCGTCCCTACCACCGGCGAGGACCGCGGTGGCGGCGGGCCTGACGCCAGGGGTTGGCGCTTGGCGGTTCACGACAGAGGCCCTCTGCGCGGCTGGGGAGGCGGCAGTGGCGCTCACATGCGCGCGATGGCCGGGGCAGCGTCCCCGGCTGTGCGGCGGCATCTGCCTCCCCTCCGTCATTCATGTGCGAAGGAGCTCCCGTCCTTGGTGGTGGGTGGAGGCGGCAGGTCGTGGATCTAGGATCCTGCCCATATCCGTTGCTGGGTCGGTTTAGGCCGCCAGCGGCGCGGTGGGAGCGCGGAGCTGCTAGGGATGGCGCATGGTGGATGTAGTGAGGACGTCCTCTGTCTTGAGGGTCGACGTTGCTGGAGCTGGTCACAGAGGTGGCTGCGGTGCTCCAATGAAGATGGTGGCGGTGCGGTCCGTTGAAAGAGGGAAGCTCGATGGACCAGTTGACCGGTGGGGTGCGAGCAATGATGCCGAGCCATGGCTTGCTCCTACCTTGGCCGGAGCCCACAGCGATGGCCTGCGGGTGTCGCCTCCTTCATCAAGGAGTTGTCGTGGTACTATGCTCGCCTCCACCGTGTCCGTGCGCCGGTGGAAACCCTCGATTCGGGTATTCCGATCAGATGATGTTGGCGGCTTGTCGTCATGTCTCTCCTGGGGCATCGTTCATGGAGATGGACTCAGCTGGCGGGACAGGTGGAGAGTAGGCGGTGGTGTCGATGGTGGTGTTGGTGTTCTCTCTCCATGATCATGATGCTCGAGCTTCTACGGAAGGGTTGTAGTCGCTCCTCTGAAGACGGCTAACAGCTCGGACTAGTGCGGGGATGGCTCCCGGGTGTCAACTCAGCGACGTGACGCCCTTCGATGACGCTGTTGGTTGTTGTGTAAAACCTCGGCGGTGCATGGCCATTCGTTCGGGTGTGGACTCGGCGATGTGTTCCCTTCGGTTGCTCCAACACCATCGTGTCTAATCTCTATTGATTGAAGCTTTTCGTCGACTGCGGTGAAGCCCCTTGCGCGCTAGCGTCCAACGTTAATCGGAAGATGACGAGTGTTGAAAATCCTTCTTGCGGGGCTGTTTGCGTTGTGTCATGTTCTTCTACATGTTGTTGTTCTAGATTAGATTTTCTTTCTTGTGTCTGTCCAATTGTTAGAACGCTAAAATTCATACACTATTTTAGTACGTTTGGTGAGTTGTTTCGATATTAGTTCAAGTCTTGAGCAACCATCCATGATACAGTTTGCATACATTCATCCATGGATGAGTTTGTTCAAGTGAACAAAGCTACAAAGAGGGACACATACACGTCCATGTATTTTTTTGATAAATGGTTCCACTCAAAGAAAAAAGACTATAGGATGTCTTCCCAGTTTTTTGGGGGCAAAGAACACGTGGGGAATTTTATCCATCAATAGTAGGATTGCTGTTAGCTAACAAAAGATCTTAAACACAACTCAGGAACCTCATGCAACTAGCATGTGACTCTCTCCTCTTGTACCATAGTTAGCTACACAATGTGCGACCGTGTTATGCTCTTTAGTAATCTTCATAAAAGTAAATAAAATCATGTTTTCTCTTGAGCTTCACAATTTTTTTTGACGAGGTGAACGTATCTTGATTTGTCTTACTCTGGAAGTAACTATATCATGGCCGCAGACAGATAGCATGTGAGTTCTCTTATTCAGCCGTACTTACTGGACACGACAAATAACATTTTGTGCGAATTGTGTTTGTACCGATCTTTCGACCGCTTTATGTTTGTTGTGGACCTTTGTAATTTGTGTTCTCCTTTTTATACAAAAGGCCTGCTCTCTCGCGCGTTTCTGAAAATCTCGTGTAAATTCCAATATTAAAAAAAAAACTCCAATATCTCCTCTGTTCCATGGATGGCCTAATTTTATTATTACTCTGTTATTATTACATTTTCTTTTCTCCTTTTGTTGTGTGGGAAATCAAAGCCAAATCCAGAAGCGAAGGAAAATAGTAGCAACAGTAGCTGCCTTCATGGTCATCGCTGTCGCCGCCCCGGTGGCGGCCGGCGCCGTGCCGCCGCCTTCCCCGAGAACGAAGACCGGAACTCTGCGTACAGCACCACCACTCATGGCCACAAGAAGGCACCTCCTCCTGGCCTCCGCCGCATCCGCCCTCCCCACGGCGGCCGCCTCCGCCGCCGCCGCTCGGTTCATCGAGATCCCCAGCTCCGGCGGCGTGAAGGCCCTGGAGCTCAGGGAGGGTTCAGGCGAGGTCCCGGTCGATGGAGACCAGGTGAAGGCGCTGCCTTTCTGCACAGTTTGGGCTTATTATCAGCATCCTTTCTTGCTTGTTCCCATTATCAAAACTTTACACCTTGAAAACCAAATAAGCTCTAGTCTACTCCACTGTCCTAGCGCAAGGATTTCTTACATCTAGCATGGTTATTTATGTTTCTAGAATGGTGTTAACTTCTATTGGGTACAAAATGGAGTATATTCTCATTGTTCCCCCGTTTAGACTTTTTTTGATCTTATGGTTACTTGCTTGTTTGAAAGGTTGCAATCCACTATTATGGGAGACTGGCTGCGAAGCAAGGATGGCGCTTCGACTCAACCTACGATCACAAGGACGTGACTGGTGATCCGATACCTTTTGTGTTTACCATCGGGTCCGGAAAGGTGAGATGAGAGTTTCATTGGAACTCTATGCAGAAATAAGTGAGCACATTTTAGGGTGCTGATTCTATGCTACATCATGGTATTTGAGTTTGTTTGGTGAAATTTGGAGGGCTAGGACATACCAGAAATTTTCTGCTTTTGTAGCTAATAAGCTTGGCTATTTCTTTTTTGTGAGGAAACTCACTACATTACGAGCAAGTAATGAATTAGACACAGAGAGTTCCAGTGGCTAAATAACAAGGAGGAGCAAGTACATTGCGCAATGCTATGCACATGTCTTATTTTATGGCAGCTAGCCAGCTGCCCCCGTTATTTCTTGGATTATAATCTGTTAAGGGTAGTTGAGCGTTCAAGTCAATATAAGTCACGGCTGCATAATCTGTTAAGGGTAGTTAGGCGACTAGGGTTTCCGTTCCTTGGCGATCTTCGACCTAGCCCCGGGGCGGCTAGGGGTTCTGTTCTTCCGATCGGATCGTTTCTTACGGGATTGGGCTTCCGCTTCGGTCTACTGCTCCTGGGGCATCGGTCTTTGGTCGCGGCGTTGGTTCCAGCGGGACAGATCGGTTTTCTCCGCTTTGAGGATAGGCGTCTCTGGAGGCTGGTCGGGGTGTTTTCTCCGGCTGTGGCGATTGGGCTCTGGAGGCTATTTCGGTGATCGGATTTTGAGACTACATGGCGTCGGGATCTGGCTCAGGTGCGGCGAGCCAGACGGGAGCAATTCCGAGACAGGGTAAAGAGGCTATTGACGAGTTGCTCCAGAAACTAGGTATTGAGGAAGATGATTTAGATGACTTTGTTTCTGAGGATGAAGAAGATGTTCCGGCAGGGGGTATGAAGTGGGTTGCGTTGGCTAGGATTCATACCATGAATTCCTTTAGCCCTCAGACCTTTGAACAGCATATGATGAACGCATGGAGCCCGTCACAGGAGCTTAAATTCACTTCTCTCGAGGCAAATTTGTTTTCAATACAATGCTTCTGCTTAGGTGATTGGATGAAGGTGGTTGAGGGAGGGCCTTGGCTCTTTCGGCAGAACGCAGTAGCAATCGAAGCCTATGATGGATTTTCTAACCCGGAGTGTGTTGATCTTGACCACATAGCGGTTTGGATCCAGATACGCAAGCTGCCAATTGGATATCGTAAGGAGTCGTTGATTACCAATCTCATTGAGAAGAAAATTGGCAAGGTTCTAACGGTAGAAACGGAAGTTCATGGCGCTGGCAATTTTGTTAGAGTGCGGGTAAAGATTAATGTCAAGAAAGCTCTTGAGCGAGTGGTCACTATATCTAGAGGAGGCCAAAGAGAGATTTACCAACTAAAGTACGAAAAGGTACCTAGGTTTTGCGGTGCTTGTGGACTGCCCGGCCATATCCATGTTGAATGCGGCACCGGTGAGCATGATGCCTTGAATCTCAACTGGGGTGACTGGTTGAAGGCTGATTGGGAAACTTGGCGTGGTAGGGGTAATGGTGGTGCCAGAGGTGGAGGATTCAGGGGAGGTTTTACTGCTGATAGGGGGAGGACAGCAGGAGTTGGGAGGGGCAGAAGCGAACGTGGTCGGGGCCCTATTCCGGCTAGCTGGAGACATAATGCTTTGCCCCTAAAGAATTCAGCTGAAGGAGAGGAGGAGGATACTGCCACTAGTCCTTTGAAGGATGGTGATTCTTATATGAGTGACAGGGCGTCTACTGAGTCAGGTGCAAAGAAAAGACTGCTACTTGAAGCACCTACTGAGGAACATACGCAAGTGAAAGGAAATTTGGCAGGGGTGGGGGTGAGACCGGAGGCCGGTTCTGACGCTGCTTTATTGATTCCGACTGAGAATGTGGTGGAAGGCAACAACTATCGTTCCAAGAGAACAAAGAAGGATGGAGCTAACTCCCCTTCACTAGGATCGGCGGGTTCCCGAGAGGAGCCCGTCCGATCGCAATGAAAATCCTAGTCTTGAACTGCCCAGGGATGAAAAAACCCTCGACAGTTCGTGCTCTCCAGATCCTTCTGGAGAGGATTAGACCAGAGGTGTTGTTCCTGTCTGAAACACATCTGGATAAAGCTAAGGCAGGAAATTTGCGGCAGCGTCTGAAGTTTGATGTAATGGAGGTCTATGAGAGTGATGGTCGGTCGGGTGGTTTGTTGATGTTTTGGAATTCTGATTTGAATGTTACGTCCAAGCTGGTGCACTCCAACTATATTGATATCAGGATCGACGAACACTTTGCGTCGGGCTGGAGGTTTACGGGATTCTATGGTGAGCCGAGTGGTGAACGGAAACATTTATCTTGGAACTATCTTCATGATCTGAAGCAGATGAGTAGCCTGCCTTGGCTGGTTGGAGGAGATTTTAATGAAATTCTGTTCGCTGATGAGAAAGAAGGGGGAAACATTAGACCCCACCGATGTATGCAAGCTTTCCGTGATGCTTTAAGTGACTGTGATCTGATTGATGTAGGCTACGTGGGAGATCAATTCACTTGGAAGCGGGGGCGCATTCGAGAGAGGCTAGACAGAGGGGTGGCAACAAACTGCTTTTTTCTGAATTGTTTCCTCATCTAGCCGTTATACATGATGGGTTCAATAAATCGGATCATCGCCCTATTATTCTGGATACTGAACACTTTGCGGGGATGCAATCGAATGTTCCATCGGGGCCAAGGCGATTTGAGGCCTGATGGCTAAGAGAGGAATTTGTTGATGCTATTGTGGAGGCTGCTTGGCAACGGGCTAAATTACAGCCAGGGGTGTCGTTGGCTCAGGCGACAAGTGAAGTTCATAGGTCTCTACATTGTTGGGATAAAGATGTCTTGAAGGGTCCCAGAACAAAATTGCGTGAGTTACAAAAAGAGCTTGATGAGGTGATGTCGGGCCCTATTACTGATGATGCTCTGGACCGTCAAAAATTGCTTCAAATTGAAATTGAAGATTTATTGGAAAAAGAAGAATTGTACTGGGTACAAAGGGGGCGTATTGATTGGCTCAGAGCGGGTGATGAAAACACATCATACTTCCACAACACAGTGTCGGCAAGGAGGAAAGCAAATTTTGTTAAAAGATTGAAAGATGATGCAGGTGTGTTTGTGGAGGAGGATTATGCTTTGCAACCAGATGACTAAAAGTTACTTTGATACACTTTTTACCTCTGAGGTGCAAAACCCTGGTCCGGAGGTGATTGCAAAAGTTAAACCTCGGGTTTCTAAGGCCTGTAATGCGGCACTTACGGCTGAGTTCTCTCGTGAGGAGGTTAAAAATGCGCTTTTTAATATTGGGGACTTGAAGGCACCCGGACCAGATGGTCTTCATGTGATTTTTTACAAGAAATTCTGGAATATTATTGGTGAGGATTTAACTGATGAAGTTCTGATAGCTCTAAATTCGAGGAGGATTCCTGAAAGCTGGAATGATACTACGATCGTTCTGATCCCCAAGGTTAAAAGCCCTGAACATATCTCCCAATTCAGGCCTATTAGCCTTTGCAACGTGGTGTACAAGGTAATTTTTAAGTTGCTTGCTTCGCGGTTAAAATCCTTTTTACCGGAGATAATATCCCCTATGCAGAGTGCCTTTATCCCCGGCAGACTTATATCGGATTATTTCCTAGTTGCTTTTGAAAGCTATCATGCCATAAAGAATAGAAGAGTGGGTAGCTATGGAACTTGTGCTGTGAAGCTCGATATGCACAAGGCTTATGATAGAGTGGAGTGGAATTTCCTAAAATTGATTATGATTCAACTTGGTTTCGATGTTGGATGGGTGGAGATGATTATGGAGTGTGTTACATCGGTAAGATATCAGGTGCGCCTCAATAACAGCTTATTTGATAGTTTTTCTCCTTCTCGTGGCCTTCGGCAAGGTGATCCGTTGTCTCCCTACCTCATTTTACTTTGTGCTGAAGGTCTTACAAGTCTGATTGCTTATCAAGAGGAGCAAGGAAACCTCCAGGGAGTTAAAGTTTGTAGGTCAGCACCATCGGTGTCTCACCTACTATTCGCAGATGATTCGCTAATCCTCATGAGAGCGGATGTTGACAATGCAAATAGTTTGAAACAAGCTTTGGATGACTACTGTGGGGCTTCGGGCCAAGTGGTAAGTGTTGCTAAATCAAGTGTTTTCTTCAGCCCCTGTACCACGGTTGATTTGAGGGCAGCGGTTTGTACGGTTTTGGATATTATGACGGAGGCGGTCTCGGATAAATATCTTGGTTTACCCCCTTTGGTAGGGGTTGACAGGTCTGATTGTTTTCAACACTTAATTGATAGAGCCTGTAAGTTACTCTGTGGTTGGAAGGAGAAATTATTATCATTAGGTGGGAAAGAAGTTTTGATTAAAGCAGTAATCCAGTCAATACCAGTGTATGCGATGTCGGTATTCAAGCTACCCAAACAGATTTGCAAAGGGATAATCTCAGCAATGTCCCAATTCTGGTGGGGAGATGATGACCAGCAAAAGCATATGCATTGGTTTGCTTGGTGGAAGATGTGTATTCCGAAGTTGAAAGGAGGAATGGGTTTTAGAGATATTGAAAGTTTTAACCTGGCAATGCTATCCAAGCAGTGTTGGCGGCTATTGTCTGAACCTGAAACTCTGTGTGCACGAGTTCTTAGGGCCAAGTATTACCCTTCAGGTGATCTCTTGAATTCAGATTTAAAGAAAGGGAGTTCTTATACTTGGCAAAGTATCTGGGCAGGGGTGCAAACCTTTAAGCGGGGCCATATCTGGCGTGTTGGTAACGGTGAAAACATTAACATATGGGAGGACTGTTGGATACCTACAAGCCCAAATAGGAAAGTCATGACAAGAAGAGGCAATATTATTCTTACGAAGGTCTCTGAACTTATTAATGAGGATCATTCATGGGATGAAGAGTTAATACGAGAGATCTTTTGGCCAGCGGATGCAGAAAGGATTTTGAAAATACCTTTAGCGGTTGGAATGATGGAGGATTTCATTTCTTGGCACTATAACAAAAACGGTGTTTTTTCAGTAAAATCGGCCTATCATGTGGAGTGGGATGTTCAACATGGTCAGAAACTTAGAAGGACAAGACCTCATGACTCTTCAACATTGAATCCAGTTTGGCGAGCTCTATGGGACCTTAAAGTTCCGGCAAAGATAAAGATACATTGTTGGCGGAGTCTCCTGGGGGCTATCCCATGTTATGGAGTTCTTGCAAACCGGCATATACCTATATCGAGTCGATGTCCTATGTGTGATATTGATTGTGAGAGCATTGATCATGTATTTTTCGGATGTGTAAGAGCAAGGCAAGTCTGGACTGGTCTCGGGTTGGAAGGAAAATTGGAGGCTGCAAGGATTATTGAGTTGAACGGCACTCCTATCTTGCAAACTCTTTTGTTGGACAGTTCTGCGGCTCCAAATTTCCCGGAAATTAGGATCTGTGATCTGATATCGGTGGCTATATGGTATATTTGGTGGGAGAGAAGAAAAGTGACCCATGGCGAAAATTTGCAAAGACCGGATAGATCGATACAATCTATTCTGGCGCTCACTCTGAATTATAGGAGGGTGAAGAAGATTGGGGCTGGTCCAATTGCTAGACATGGTTGGCGTAAGCCAGCATCAGATTTTGTTAAACTTAATGTTGATGCCGCTTTCAACATTGAGACTGGTACAGGGGGTACCGGAGCTATCGTTCGTGATCATACTGGTACTTTTATTGTTGCAGGTAGATGGAATCTTACCAATGTTGAAGATGCTACTACGGCGGAAGCTTTGGGCCTCCGTAATGGTTTGCTCCTGGCTGGTGAAGCGGGGTGTAACAAGCTGGAAGTAGAATCGGATTGTATGGATGTCATTAATATCATGCAAAATGATGGCAATTCCCTAGGTGCAGCTGCGGTAGTGTATGAAGAGTGCACTTTTCTTTGTCGTAGTTTTGGACGTGTTAGATTTAATCATTGTCCTAGGGAGGCTAATGAAGCGGCTCATGAGTTAGCTAAGTTTTATGGTAGAAGTGGGGGTGTGTGGCATGATGATCCCCCCGACTTTTTACGGGTTGTAATAGCAAACGATGTAACTTTGTTGGATTGAGGCGGCAAGTTTCTTACGCACTCTTTTCCTTACCAGGGTACCTAAGGGGACTGGAAGGTTTTTAATGAGGCGGCTTGCTGACCTAATATATGGTTTTGAAAATTCAAAAAAAAAAGTCACGGCTGCATAATTACATAATCATCACAAGCTAAGGGGCTGTTTGAGATTTGTATTTCTTGGTGAAGTTTTCGTATTTAATTATATTCAAATATTAACCAAATACCTAAATTTTAACAAGAATTTATCCTCTTCCAAATGAGCCCTAACTGAAAATTACTTTCAGAACCATTTAATACACTCTAAAACAAGTTTATGTTGTTGTGGCTCGGGATATATTTTGGAGAGTATTGATAATTATTGGGCTTGAACTCTTGATGGGCTTCTCTCGTTTATTTGATACTCCAATCAGTACATTTCTTGTGAGTCTGTCCCCTGAATCTTTGTGACTGATAAAATTGCCATAATTTGATATATGAGCCTGCAGATTATACCTTTTTTTTTCTGCGATACCTGCAGGTTATACCTGGTATTGAAGCAGCAGTGAAGTCCACGAGAGTCGGTGGTCTTCGTCGTGTGGTCATTCCACCATCACAGGGATACCAAAACACATCACAAGAACCAATTCCTCCTAATGTAAGTTTCATGCTATCTGAATTCCAGAGTTCCTCATTTATTATCTTATTTGCTCACGCTCATTTGGAGTTTCTTGTAAAGATCCTTGCAACACTCACGAACACAAAGGATCTAGATCTCAATCACGCGAATTATATTGGAGTATCAGACGTTCCTCCCAACCACCCACACGTCTGTCCAAATGGTTTAACAGAGAATTACAAGAGAAGGCCAATTCCTTCCTTCCGTCCTGCCTGCATTTCTAACTGCTAGTCTATCTCTTATAGGCGCTCACACGAGCCACTCATCGCTTGACAGCCACGCCGGTGCCTTGGTCTGCCTCTTGGGCCGGGCCTCCACCTCATCTTGGGCCTTGCTTGTGGGTTGAGTGTCCGTATCGCCACCTTGGTCGCTGACAATCCCCTGGTCTCGAAAAACAGCTTGCCCCCATGCTGGAGCTCTCGGGAATCGCTGCTTCAGCGAATCCTGGTCTTCCCATGTTGCCGCTGACGGAGGGGATTGACTCCACTGCACCAGGACCTGATGCACATTCTTGTGGTTCTTGTGGACCAACCGCCGTTGGAGGACCTTCTCAGGTATCTGCAGATAAGACACAGAAGGAGGCAAAGTCGCCTGAACTTGTTGGTCAGGTTTCAGGAAACGTTTCAGAAGCGAGACATGAACAACGGGGTGAATCCTTGACGACTTGGGAAAGTCCAGCTTGTAAGAGACCTCCCCCACACGCGCCAACACATGAAAGGGTCCGAAGTACTTGAAAGCAAGCTTCTGATTGGACCTGTCTGCGACGGAGGCCTGTACATACGGCTGGAGCTTGAAGAAAACCATGTCCCCCACCTAAAACTGACGATCAATCCGCTTTCTATCTGCCTGTAACTTGATCCGCAGCTTCGCCCTTTCCAAGTGTTGCTTAACTCATGCCAGAACCGTTCCCCTGTTCTGGAGCCATTGCTCAACACTGTCAGATGCAATAGCACTGTGAGGTTGAATGCCAAAGTATCGAGGAGGGTGCCCATACAAAACCACAAACGGTGTCTGTCCAGTGGCTTAGTGCCAATTGGTGTTATACCAGAATTTGCACAGGGAAAGCCAGCATGCCCACTGCTGAGGGTTAGCGCTAATGAAGCAACGCAGATAACACTCGACTGTCTGATTCGCCCGCTCAGTTTGCCCGTCAGACTGAGGATGATATGAGGAGCTCATGCATAAATCTGTGCCCAGCCGAGAAAAAATTCCTTGCCAGAACGCACTGGTGAAGATGGGATCACGGTCCGAGACCACTGCCGCTGGCAGACCATGCAGGCGATAGACATTTTCAATAAAAACATCCGTGATCTTGCCTGCTGTGAAAGGATGGCGCAGTGGCACAAAATGACCATATTTCGAGAAGGAGTCAATAATTACCAAGATGCAGTTGTATCGGCCTGATTGCGGCAAGCCGTGAATGAAATCCAAACTGATTGTATGCCAGGATTCAGGAGGAACACGCAATGGTTGGAGTTTACCTGGATACAACACTCGTTCTGGTTTTGCCTGATGACACACTTGACAAGTTGCGACAAAGCTCTGCACTTGCTTCTTCATTCCAGTCCACCTAAACAATGAGAGTAGCCGACGATAGGTGACTGGGAAACCTGAATGTCCCCCAACTGGAGAAGCATGGAAGGCAGCAATGATTTTATGTTGCAATTTCTGGTCTGCTCCCACCCAAATGCACTTCTTATATCTCAACAAACCATCTTGCAAGGTGAAGTTGCTATGCGAATTCGGTGCAACAGCAAGCTGCTGCAACAGAGCAGAGGTTTTGGCGTCCCCCGTGTAACTGTTACTGATCTCATCTGTCCATTGGGGTTGGACAACTGACAAGGCAAGTATCTCCAAACCATCTGTTGGTCGGCGAGATAGAGCGTCTGCCACACGGTTGTCTGCCCCTTTTTTGTAGACAATCCTATACTGGAGACCCATGAGTTTTGTTAATGCTTTTTGCTGCCAGTTCATGTGCAATCTCTGATCAACCAAGCTGCACAAACTCTTTTGATCTGTCATAATAATGAATTCCTTGAGCTGCAAGTATGATCTCCACTGTTGGATGGCCAAAAGAATAGCTAGGTATTCCTTTTCATAAACTGAAAGAGTCTGATTCTTAGGGCCCAAGGCTCTGCTAACGTATGCCAAAGGATGAGAATCTTGCATGAGCACAGCACCAATTCCAACACTACAGGTGTCTGTTTCAATGACAAAAACCTTCGAGAAGTCCGGTAGAGCAAGAACAGGTGCTGAAATCATAGCTGCCTTGAGTGTTTGAAAGGTTGTTTCCTATTCAGTTGTCCAGACAAACACTGCCCCCTTTTTAAGTAAATCTGTCAATGGCTTGCAGATAATGCCATACCCTTGTATGTGCTTGCGATAATAGCCAGTCATACCCAAAATACGCCTCACTTGCTTCACATTTGTTGGGGATGGCCAGTTCACAAGGGGAGCAATTTTGGAAGCGTCAGTAGTCACCCCTTTTCCACTGATAGTGTAGCCAAGATAAGTGATCTCTTGCTGCCCAAAAGCACACTTGGAGAGCTTCACATGCCACTTGTTGTCAGCCAAAATCCCCAACACTTGCTTCAGATGTGACAAATGATCCTGATAATTTGGACAGTAAATCAAAATGTCATCAAAAAAATACTACTGCACACTTTCGCAAGACTGGAGCCAGGGTGTCAATCATTGCTCGCTGAAAAGTGGCCGGTGCACTTGTGAGGCCGAAGGACATCACCTTAAACTCAAAGTGTCCGTGATGTGTTTGAAATGCTGTTTTTCCTTCTTCGCCTGGGGCAAGCCTTATCTGGTGGTAACTAGCTCTGAGGTCTAACTTGGAGAACCAACACGCCCCTGCTAATTCATCGAGCAATTCATCGATGATGGGCAAAGGATACTTTCCCTTCTTTGTCAGGGCGTTGAGGTACCGGTAGTCAATGACTGGTCGCCACGTGAGGTCCTTCTTCCGGACTAGCAACAAGGGAGAAGAAAAGGGACTGTTGCTGTATTGAATAACTCCTTGCTCCAGCAATTCTGCCACTTGCTTCTCAATTTCCGTCTTGAGTTCAGGTGCAAATCGATAAGGTCTAACTGAGACTGGCTGCGCCCCAGGGATCAAAGGAATAGCATGATCATAACGTCTTCTGGGCGGTAAACCAGTTGGGGCAACGAAAACAGATGAAAATTGGTCCAGAACCTGCTGAATGTCATCAGGAACAGTCAGTGTTTCAGTGCTAACAGAATTGACATAGACTGCATGACAATGAATTTCTGTGGCAGGTATCCCCTAGAATGTAACAGACTTGCCCTTGTAGGTGACAGTGAGCCACTTCTGTCCCCAATCCACTCCCATTGGTCCTAATGAAGCAAGCCAATCCAGACCAAGAATTCCATCATAATGCCCTAAGGATAAGAGCCTGAAATGAGTAATGAATTTCACATCTCCATACTGCCATTGACAAGCAGGAACATGATCACTTCTTGTGAGTGTTGCTCCATCAGCCACCTTGACTGTCACTGGTGCCATGGAACAGACCCCTTCTAGCTCTTGTTTGAATTTCGTGTTTAGGAACGAATGAGTGCTACCAGAGTCGATGAGCATGAGGTATGGATTGCCATTGATACTGACTTCGACTTGCAATGCTGCTACAGGCTTTTCTGACCCAATTGCCGCAGAAGATATGCACATCAAATTAGAAGCATCTTTGAACTCAGAGGAGTCATTTGTGCAGGACTGCTGAAACAAATCGACAAGTTCTTGTACAACATGTAACTGAACTGTTCCTCCACACTTGTGGTCCTTGCTCCACTCCTCTCCACATGTGTAACACAATCCCTTCGCTCTGCGGAAATTTCTAAGCGCCACCCATTTTATCCTCACCCCCTTGCCGGCCTGCTGATGTGTTAGTCCTGTCAGTCAGAACCCTGGGAGATTGAACTGGTGCCGAATTGAAATTCTGAACAGGAGCAGAGTGCTGACTGCGGCCAACCGGAGCAGTGTTAAAAGGTGTTCTGCCGTCCCCCAGTTCTTCATGCAACAGAGCTAGTTGATAAGCTGAAAGAACAACTATGCCCGAGATGTCGCCTAGAGGGGGGGGGGGGGGTGAATAGGCGATTAATACTTTTTCTAATTAGGGGCTTGATAATTGCGGAATAAAACTATGTGTTTAAATTAACAAGCCAACAACCTAATATGCTAGGGTTACCTATGTGCACCAACAACTTATGCAAAGCAACTCAAGCAACAAGGAGATAGCAAGATAAGAACTTCAAGCACGAAGGCTATCACAATGTAAATTGCATAAGTAAAGCTCGGGTATAGAAATAACCGAGGCACGCGGAGACGAGGATGTATTCCCGAGTTCCTCCTTGTTAAGGGAGTACGTCTCGTTGGAGGGGTGTGAGCTCGCCACAAGAGGCCTACTCAAGATGCCACAAAGGACTCACCCTATTCTCCGATGAACCTCACCCAAGGGATTGGTTCACCTTCCACTATCGGAATCCTTCGAGGCGGATTCTTGAGCCCTTTACAACTTCTCTTGGGGCACACACCCACAACTCAATTGGGGACTCCCAAACTCGTGCCGAAGCTTCACAACTCGAAGTCTTCGCGGCACCTCCAACCGTCTAGGGTACACAATGCACCCAAGAGGCAACAAGCTTTTGGGAGCACAATGCACCCAAGAGTAACAAGCTCTTCAACCTTCAACTTCACGTATCAACGTGGAGAGAGCAACCCGATGCAACTGATGCAAGAGGCAAGAACACACGAAGTGGTCAAGTCCTTCACTCTCAAATTCCAACCAAGCAACAAATGCTTTGGGGGGAATAAGAGAGGAACAACAAGGGGATGAACACAAAGCAACCCCAAATCTAGATCCACAAGGTTCCCCTCACTTAGAGGAGAATTTGATTGGTGGAATGGTAGATCTAGATCTCCTCTCTTGTTTCCCTAAAGATGGGCAAGAATCATAGAAGGGAAGTGGAGGAATCAAGCTCTCAAGATTTGCAACAATGGAGGAGAGAGAGAGCAAAAGGGTGGTCAAAGAGTTAACCACCTATTGGGGAAGAAGGCCCCTTAAATAGGTGGCCCAAAAATCTGGCCGTTAGGGCGCAGATTCCCGCAGGACCGGTAGTACCGGCCCAAAGGGCGGTACTACCGCCCTACACGAATCAGTGCACCAACGGTCAAATGCAAAGACCCGCAGGGCCGGAAGTGCCGCAGCGGCGCCCGGTACTTCCGGTCGCCCGGTAGTACCGAGGCTACTTCCGGCCAAAAACCGGGAGACTCCAAAACATCCAGAACCTAAAAACATAAGAGGAAGTGCCTCCGGAAATTTCCACCGGAAGTAGAGAGCGGAAGTACCGCCATGGTCACCAGTACTTCCGGTGGCCCGGTACTTCCGGTTATACTTCCGGTCCAAATTTCGGGGGAACTCAAGGTTCCCGTACCTGGGGAAAATAAGCGGCAGTGGGACCGGAACTGGGCACCGGAAGTGCCCAGCGGTAGTACCGGTCCTGGGACCAGTACTTCCGGCCAGCAGAGAAAACAGGCAAACCCTGAAACTGATAACTTTTGCGTGGCAACTCCGAATCGAGTGAATCCAATTTTGTTGGAAAGAGGACGACAAGAGCTTACACTACAAAAAGTCAAAATATTGAAACAAGCCAAGGAGATTGTGCAAAGGGATGGAATGGTGAGACCTTTCCAAGCGGATGAACCGGCAAAATCTCCAACACCGAAAACGCACAAGCTTTTCATCAAGACTCCGTTTTCTATGATCTTGGGCTTGTTTCGAAGATAATCACAAGCCCTACAAGATCATGC
Organism: Puccinellia tenuiflora; assembly: GCA_012064385.1. NCBI lineage: Eukaryota > Viridiplantae > Streptophyta > Magnoliopsida > Poales > Poaceae > Puccinellia > Puccinellia tenuiflora. The sequence goes on from QRDG01000320.1 coordinate 24,280, forward strand.
ATATACACATCATAGTCTATCATGTGAGGAGGAAAACATAAGGAGAGAGTTTGACCTCTCGTAGAAGAGACAAACCGGTAAAACCTCCGATATCAAAAACGCAAGAAGATATTCATGAGATCCGTTTTTGATGAACTAGAGCTTGGTATGGAGATGAACACAAGCTCTAAATTCTCACATGGATAAAAGCCAAATAAGAACCAATAAAGATGATTGCATGGATGCAAAGATTTGAGCTCTCCACGAACGATACGATCAAGATACTCGGTCGAGAGCCCCTCTTGATAGTACGGCTATCTCTATCCTATAATCCGGTCTCTCACTAAACATAATGAGACCGGTAAAATAGAAACCCTATCAAGATCATACCTTTGCCTTGCGCTTAAACCACTTGAGGTCGATGAAGACGATCTTCAACTCCTCAAGACGCACCACAAATCTTTTCTTCCCTTGAGCTTGACTCCAACAAATGGAGATCAAGCAAAGCACCTTGACTCCAACACATGGAGACAAGCTTGGCCTTGATCAACAAAAGATCTTCTAACCTTGACCTTGACTCCAACCAATGGAGACAAGCAAGCTTGGCCTTGATCAACAAATGATCTTGACACAAGCTAAAGGACAACCTACACAAAAAGCTCAATGCAAATATTAGTCCATAGAGATTGTCATTAATTACCAAAACTATGCATGGGGGCAACCATGCACTTTCATAAGCTGTGTCCAAGTCTCCTGGCAACTGAATAGCTACCATTAATCTAACTGTAGGTTGTAAGCCATCCATGAATCTCGTCACATAATAGAGAGGATCTGGGTGATGGCCATACGCGGAGAGCTGATCCACGAGCTGAGAAAATTCCTCTACATATGCCTCCACTGTGGTGCTCTGGCTGATATGAAACATTTTTCTCAGGAGGGAGGCATGTTGATTGCGCCCAAACCTAGCTTGCAAAGCTATGCAGAAATCCCCCCATATTGCTTTTGGAAATTTCTGCCTGTACGCCTCCAACCATTTCGCTGCTGCCCCATCAAACTGTGCCGACGCGTAAGAAATCCAGAGAGACGATGGCGTTCCCCATAGCTGAAAATATTCCTCACAGCGAGATTGCCACAGGCACGGTTGCAATCCCTCAAAACGTGGCAATTCCACACGCGGACCAGGAGTAAAATGGTCAGGACACTCCAGGAAAATTTCTTCACCAGATTTTTCCATAGAAGAAGAAGAAGAATAGGGATCTCTCGTACCTCTCGCCGGAGGCGGAATGTAATATCCCGGCCTCCGGCCTTGATTTTCGCCGCGGTGGCCCAATTGGCCCTCGGCGTCCCCAAACGACGCTCGCGCCGCCGCAGCAGCCGCCGTCGCGACGGGAGTCACTGATGGAGAGGCCCCCGAGCCCAGCTTGTCCAGGGCGCGGCGGATCTCGGACATGGCGTCGTCGACCTTGACGTTGAGGTCCGCGAACCTTGTGTCGTTGTCCTTGATGAGCTGCGACATGGCTTGCGTCGCCGACGAGCGGTAGGCGGCCACGCGCTCATCTACCACCTCCTTCGCCGAATCCTTCAACAGATCGTAGATCTGCCTGGCTTCTGGTGTGAGATCCTCCATAGCTTGGCGACGAAGTTGCTGCCGATGACGCGTGTGGTGATCGTGTTGTGGAAGCGCCAGGATCTATTGCTCTGAATACCAAATGTAAGATCCTTGCAACACTCACGAACACAAGGGGAAACTAGATCTCAATCACGCGAATTATATTGGTGTATCAGATGTTCCTCCCAACCACCCATACGTCTGTCCAAATGGTTTAACAAAGAATTACAAGAGAAGGCCAATTCCTTCCTTCCGTCCTGCCTGCATTTCTAACTGCTAGTCTATCTCTTATAGGCGCTCACACGAGCCACTCATCGCTTGACAGCCACGCCGGTGCCTTGGTCTGCCTCTTGGGCCGGGCCTCCACCTCATCTTGGGCCTTGCTTGTGGGTTGAGTGTCCGTATCGCCACCTTGGTCGCTGACATTTGTCCAATCTTGGCAATCCTATTTCGCAACTTGTTCCTTTCTGTTGCACGCGTCATGCTCATGCATTCAGAAATGTGTTTTCTCCAAGCATGCTATTAGTGATCGAGTTATTTGTTAAAGTCATGCATATGGATATGTTCAAATTAAGAAAATGCCCACTTGAATCACTGGATGATGTGATTGACAAGAGATGGAGGTACTAAATTTTTCCATTGTTTCATGTGCAGTTCTTTGACCGGCAGAGATTATTTACTACTATATTCAACCCGACACGCCTCGCAAATGGCGAGGGTTCAACTCTTGGTATTGTCATCTTCGACATTGAGCTACTCAGCATAAGGCAGCATACATGACTGTTGTGCTTTCCACTCTTGTACAGTTCTGTCTCAAGAATCTCTGAGCTAGAAAATCTGATGATGCTTCTGTTCAATCCCTCTGTAAATACAATACATAAGGACAATGTATGGTAATTGTCTTAACTTATTGAGCAATCTCAGTCGCACAGGTACAGATTTCGCGATACATAAAGAAAGAAAGTAATACAAAATCACATGAATTATTTTGCTCTCTACATTCGTAGCTCACATCAGAATCTCATATTTTTGTTGGTCAACTGACTGGTAGTAGTTGGTTCTGAAGAGCAGAGTATTAGATCACAGAGCTTCTTTAGCAGAGCACATGGTTTCTGATGATACACTCGTAGCTATAGATAATTAGCAGCGTCATTTCTCCGAAGCTGCGAGAATCATGGTTAAGATTCTGTTTAGTCTATACATGTGAAGTTTAGTACTCGCTGTCTCTCTGATTATTTTTTCGATAAAAGGATCTTTATTACTTAAAAAGTTGTCTCTCTGATTATGACTCGCTCATCCTTATTTTTGTAAAAAGAGAAGGTGGATGGTCTACTGCTTTGTCATAGCTTAGCCATGTATTTATACTCAATATTGATGAAAAAAACTTAATTTACGAGGGCAACCAACTCCCGAGTCATTTTCGAAAGAAACTGTATGAACTTCACTGACAACAAAGAAAATGAAATTTTCTTTTGTGAGTCTACTACTATTATCGTTTTGCTAGTAATTGTTACTTGGGGAATATTGGGTGGTAATTTCTGCCTGACGTCTGTATTCCCTATAAATTCCATTGCAGAGATACCATCAGATCTAGCTCTATGATACCTAGTATAGAAAACTTGCTGCAAGTTGCAACATTAACTGTCCATCACATGGAGGGATCACGCATGATATATGCACACATACATACATAAATACTACAAATGAGTACAGTAGCGTGTGGATGGAAGGATCGTAAAGTGCCAAAACTGTGGACCTCGCTACTTCATCTACGGTTTGCGTCTATGTTTTGGAGGTTATAAGTTTGATGTATCCCACTAACAAAAAAAAAAACATTCGAAAGCACTTTCATATGATTGTGATTTTGTAGCAAGTCGAATGTGGAGACTTCGTCAATTTTAAAGTTTTATTACCGTTTTGCTAATTCTCAGCAATAGTTAGTGCATCGCAGAGGCTCCTCATAGTGGAGAGTAACATAAGGTAGTAACATGCACATATTACTAGTTTATGGTCATATACTTACATTGTTTTGCAATATATGATGTTACGGAACCGAAAATGCGTTGTGGCTCCCGGCGACGACTCCCCTTGGAATCCCACCATTGGCTTCACAACTAACCAACGCACCTGATGACCTTTGCCTCCGTATGCCCATGGGTATTCACACCGTATAATACGCTCTGGTCGGCTGGACAACCACGTGGTGATGTCATCCATCATTAAATGACATGCAGTAGCTAACCCTTGGGTGCGAAACCGATTCGTCAGATTGGTTCTAGCCTTCCCCGTTCCTTCCGCCGCCGCAGCCGCCTCTCGCGAATCGCGATTCACCATCCCCGCCCCCGCGCCGCGAGCAGCCACTCCGCGTCCAAGAAGAATTCTGCAGCGGAAGATGTCGACTTCCTTGTTGGAGCAGCGGAAGCTCAGCTTTGGAGCACGACGGCGTCGGCATGGCGAAGAGTGGCCAACAAAAAGGCCAACCTATCCATGGACGCGGCACAGGATGAGCCAGATTGGCCATAGTCGGCCAGGAGGAGTCACAGTAGTTCCAGCGCGGCTGGACGAGGCCCTCGAAGTGGAACACTACCCTTGCATTGGCACTGCCGACGTGCGCCTCACCATCGGCGCCGTCGTCCGGGCCTATGTTGTTCGTTAATGGCAACCGTACCACCTTGACCGGCACCTCCGTCGTGCTCCGACGACGTGCCGGAGTGAGCACCGTGCCGGAGTCCAACGACGCCGTGACGGCGGAGGTGGCGGCGAAGTGGCCGACGGCGCGGCCGCCAGCCTCGTAGTGGACCCGCGGCAGCCGGTAGCGGTAGGGTAGGATGACGAGCACACTAGGTGCCTTCCATTGGACTAAGGTTAATTGATCGGCTAAGTTATAGATTTGGGCTAATTAGTTTTGGATGGGGGCACCTCGGCTCAATCTGAATTCTGAAGGCTCGCGCTGCTTGGTACGGGGGAGTTTTTGGTCTTCGCACGGCATCAGTACAAGCGCACTGAGACCCATTTAGAGGAAATGGTTGCCAACCCAGTTTGGTAAATGGTTTAACCCACATATGGGCACTTGGTTTAGTTCGGTTTGGGTGGAAGAATCAGTGGGTTTGGTTTTGGTTGGGGTGACAAAAATACTGAACGGTTTTAGTTGGTGCTGGGGTGATCAAAATATACGTACGGGTTCAGTTCGGGTATGGGGCAGTTTCCAAACCATTCTCAGCTTTACTCACATTAGGCCGTCGGAAAAAGTCCAAAACAAACCTTGAACTTGTAGGTCTTAGCTAAATCGAACTCTGAACTCTGAATCCCGGAAATCAGCACACCGAACTTTAGAATCCCGGTCTATTTTGAACCTTAAGTCTGTTTGATTTGAAATTTTGCTGATGTGGATGGTCAAACCCGAGTTGTTGACTTGGGCCCACGCTGACGTGGCAGACGACTAGAGCTGCTGCTGGGTGCCAGAACTAGATGCCGCAGTTCGCCACGGCCGCTGCCGCCTACTTCGCCGACTCCGAATCGAGCATGTACGGGCTAGCGGACAGCAGCGGGAAGATGGGCTTTGTAGCGCGACGACGGCCTACTACCCCGGCGGCAGCTGAAACCGCAGACGAGAACGCGACAGTCCGCTGCCGAGAAGCGCCGCTAGAAGCCATGCCTACAGCCAGCGATTTCTATTTTCTAGTGCCGCTCGCAGGGAGAGAGACTCAAAAAATACCCTGACTTCACCACGCCATCTAGATGCCTCGGCCTAGTACAGATTTTTCTAGAAAACTAGCGCTATTGCTGCTGTATGCTAGCTGGTGGCCGGCAATCCGGAGCAAGAAGAGAATAAAAATTCTCCACTTCGTCTGTCACGCACGTGGCTGAGCTGAGAGATTGAGGATGAATTTCTCTTTACCTTTGCCGGCTGTAGAAATCGGAATGGATAGCTGAGTGCCTGAGTGCACTAGGCACGCCGCCGGACATGGACGTTGCGCTCGCCGGCCGCCAAACAGAGTCCCTGGTCGAGTGGAGATCCAGGTGGAGGCAAAGCCAGAGCGATAGGAGGTGGGGAAGAGGCACACCGGTCTGGCCGAGCCGAAGGGCTGCTTCGTCGGTGGCCGTAGAGTGGCGGGTCTCAGGGAAGAAGAAACCTACTCCGTCATGATGTAGGTAAAAAAAATGAAAAAAATAACTATGCCACGTGGGCCTCACTGTCAGTGAGAGTAGCCTACAATCCCGGTCGGGATTGTTACTTTCCCGGTGCGCCAAACATGTCTAGGGTTCAGATTGATCGGCAATCATAAATTCAGAGTGCTGATTTCCGGAATTCAAAGTTCAGGGTTCGATTTAGCTAACACCTACAAGTTTAAGGTTTGATTTAGACTTTTTCCTTAGGCCGTCTGTAACGCTGCACCGTGGCCCGTTTCTTAACTGGCCATGTCATGCATTTGCTTAGGTGGAATCCTCATTAAATAGGGAAGAGAAGAGAACCGTATCTTGCTGAAGAAACGACTCTTGGCATGCAAACCAAGGCAAACCATTAATTCCGCCCAATTAGAGTTCACCAGTAGCAATTCAGAGGCCATGTTGCCAAAAGCAGGACAGATAGATGGGAGGGAAATAAATAAATGCAAATTAACTTATGTTGAGAGCTGTGCTATTCAATATTAATTTTAGCTGACGTGGAGCATTAGATACGGCAGTAAGAAACTTGCATTACGGAAGGCCTTAACTTAATCAAGAGATTAATTATATATTATTATATTCACTCAGCCATCATTTTCATTCTTATTCTCAATATTTTGTATCGGTTATATCTTTTGGACCGATGTCCGATTTTCTATATTTTTATATTTTTGAGATCCCGGCGAGAAGATCTTTCAAACAAGATCAATATTGGACATATTTCATACATGTTTTTCAAAAGTTCAAATTTTGAGTCTGAAAATGGTATTGAAATCACAAAAACTTTCATGCATATTTTCATTATTTTTGCTTGAGACACCACAAATATTTCATAAAATGTTTCGGGCATGTAAAACATTTTCATGTGAACTTATTGCCAACATCGTATGGGTTGTATCTTTTGAACCAACTGTTCGTTTTTTTTATATTTGAGATCTTGTTGAGGAGATCTTCAAAACAAGATCAATATTGGATTTTTTTAATTGAAATTTTTCAAAAAGTTAAAAATCCGAATTTTGAAAATAGTATTGAAACCACAAATATTTCATGCATTTTTCATTATGACTATTCGTGACATCACAATTTTTTCATAAAAGGTTCACACATGTAAAACATTTTCATGATCCCTTTATTTTTTTTCTAAAATTGAATTAATTTTCATAAAAATAATGAATTTTCTTCATTAGATTGAAAGTTTTAGATCTGTTAATAAATAAATCTTCTGAATAATAAAAAGAAACAATTTTCGTATTTTGAAAAATGATCAAATTTCATAAAAATATCAACTTTTTAATAAATATTAAATATTTAATAAATCTCAAATATTAAATATTTTTTCAATATGTAATAAGTATAAAATATTTTAATATGTTATAAACAATATAATTAATATTAAATATTTAAATTTTCAATATGTGAAAAACAATTATTTTCCAATTAGATATTTTAAATGTGCTCTAAATACTAGGTGAATGTTCATATTAAAAAATTTAATTTTAATATATATTTTTGATATTATAGATATTTAAAAAATTAGTTTTTCATATATATTAATATTATGTGTCAGAATTTATTTTCAAATATTTCAATTAAGTATTTTAAAAAATTGCTAAATACTAGCTAAATATTCATATTAAATATTTTTTGTTTTCTGAAATTTCAGAAATTTTATAAAAAAATCTCAAATTTACAATCCGTTGAGGGGTGTAGAATGTAATACCTCGAGAATTATAAATATTAGCTTTAGCATAGCTCTGAGAAGAGTTCACAAATTTTTAATTTGAGAAGTTGCAAATGAGTTGTAGTATGTTTCTTGTAGATATCCACCTGAGACCAGGAACTTAATTATGTATTTTCAGAACATCTGGCAGATAGCTATAAATGAGGCCAAAGAGCATATTCAGAGTATCTTCGGGGTCGAAGATTGTTCGAGTGTTGTATTTTCCATTCACTTCGAGACGCATAAGCATACCTCCTATTTTCAACAAGCATTCTAGGAAAAAGTTGTGTCGGCTAGAGTAATGAAAGGGGCACGCTTGAGTCTCACGCATGTGTACACAATAAGAGCTTTCTCTTCCTAATGGGTGTCATATGCAGTTTTCTGTCCAGTAAAAGCATGCACCTGATCAGTGAAGTGGTGGGGTAACTAAGCTATAGACTACTAAATTCAGTAATCGATCACTATATGAAGTCTGAGTAGGTATGTCCACGAGTCTTCTCCAAATGTAATTAAATTGTGTATTTTTCTCATAGTATGTCAAGTTCAACTTGCAAAACGTTATTCAACATGAATATAAGAACGGGAAGGCTACTCATGAAAGGGAGATGTTAAGAATAACTAATAGAGATTTCAATTACAGGTTTATCAAAAAAAACTACATAGATTACTCATAAGGAATATTTTAATCTAGGATTAGGAGGTGTATTCATACATTATGAAATATCTAGCCAAGTTGTTCATAATTTCCTTTCAAATGTAATTGGGCACTACGGGAAAGACACAAGACGCCGACGGCCAGGACATACGCCGACGGCCAAATATCGGGGCCGTCGGCGTAGACCCCGACCAGGCTAGACTTGGTCTTTCCTTTTTTATTTTAGCTACGCCGACGGCAATGCCGTCGGCCTATATTTTCTGTTCTTTTTTTTTGAGATACGCCGACGGCAATGCCGTCGGCCTATATTTTTTTTTGAGATACGCCGACGGCATGCCGTCGGCCTAGCTCTATTTTTTAGTTACTCACCGTTTTGAGCATAACTTTTGCATTGGAAGTCGGATTTCGATGTTCTTTAGCTCATTTCGAAGAGGATAAGTAGATCTGCATCATCATACACATTGCTCAAACTATATTCTTCAAAAAAAAATCATGAGCAAGGACAAAAAATTCCATGTTCAAATGGGTTTAGCCGAAAAGGGGCTCCGGAGCGTCGGAATCCAACCAAAAATTAGGTGGTGCCATACCAAATGGGTACAAATATGTTTTGGGTTGTAAATGTCCAAGATTCCACTCCGGGATGTTAGAGGCTTCACCGTCATCAGTTTCTCTCTAGTGAGTTTCTGGACTTACACCTGGAAACTCCCACTTCGGTCGAATTGGAGGGAATCTTGTGAAGAGTTGGGGTATAACTTTGTTTTGGGACTTCCTAGGGTCCACCCTAACACAACCAAGAAAAGAGTTGCACTTTTCTACCCCATTTTGACGCCGGTACCGGCTGTAATCGTATAAGCCTGGTTTTTCTCTAGCGGGGCTAGGTTTTAACCGGAGAGGGGTTCTAGAGCGTCAGGATCCCAGCACAAGCTAGGGGGTGCCATACCATGTGTGTACAACTTTGTTATGGGTTTTGGATGGCCAAGATTGCACTCCGGGGTGTGACCTACTTCACCGGCATACACCTTCCTCTAGTGAGTTTCATGACTTATAGCCTGAAAGTCCCAGATCGGACAAACATGAGGAAATCTTGTCAAGAGTTGGGTTGGGAGGAACTTATCTGAAATGTTTAAAATACCCAAGTATGTTTTTATATCCAAAACCAAGGTTAAATGCACTTATAAGATGGTCTACTATTTTCTATCTATTTGGATGTTCCTCTTTCGGTGAGCCGTTTTGGTAGCTGCTACATTAAAAAAAAGCCTGTTTTGACACTAAAAAAATGAAAAATGGGTTTTTTATTCAACGAAAACCCTAAACCCCTTAGTCAATACTATTCTACAACCAAGATACACCGGTTTGTCAAATATTGCCTCATTCAGACATTTTTTGCTATGTTAAATGTTATACCCTAAGTCATTTTAGTCGAAAACCATAAATCTTTGTACCTCCTAGCTCATTTTTGTGAAGGTTTTTTATAAAAACCTTCATAACTCATGTTTATAATTTTTTCCAGGTGGTAGGTCACATAAAAGGATGCCACGTGAAGGTTTTCCATTTTTTTGATTTTTTGAATTATTTATGTCTAACCCTAGCCCGAAACCGAGACCGTAAACCCTAACGATAAACCTAAACCTAACCGTAACTTCGATCCAACAAAAACCGTCAAATATCTCTAAAGAAAGTATACATTTTGGATCTAAAAGTGATTTTTTCAAAAAATCATGACCAAACTATGCGGCACTCGCAGTTCAAATCAGACCCACTTTCAGTAAAATCGGCAGGAACTTATCTGAAATGTTTGAAATACCCAAGTATGTTTTTATATCCAAAACCAAGGTTAAATGCACTTATAAGATGGTCTACTATTTTCTATCTATTTGGATGTTTCTCTTTCGGTGAGCCGTTTTGGTAGCTGCTTCACAAAAAAAGTCTGTTTTGACACTAAAAAAATGAAAAATGGGTTTTTTATTCAACGAAAACCCTAAACCCCTTAGCCAATACTATTCTACAACCAAGATACACCAATATGTCAAATATTGCCTCATTCCGACATTTTTTGCTATGTTAAATGTTATATCCTAGCTAATTTCAGTCGAAAAACATACATCTTTGTACCTCGTAGCTCATTTCTGTGAAGTTTTTTTTATAAAAACCTCCATAACTCATGTTTATAATTTTTTCCAGATGGTAGGTCACATAAAATGATGCCATGTGAAGATTTTCCATTTTTTTTTATTTTGTTTGAATTAGTTATGTCTAACCCTATCCCGAAACCGAGACCGTAAACCCTAACGATAAACCTAAACCTAACCGTAACTTCGATCCAACAAAAACCGTCAAAGATCTCTAAAGAAATTATACATTTTGGATCTAAAATTGATTTTTGCAAAAAATCATGACCAAACTATGCGGCACTCGTAGTTCAAATCAGACCCACTTCCAGCGAAATCGGTAGGAACTTATCTGAAATGTTTGAAATACCCAAGTATGTTTTTATATCCAAACCCAAGGTTAAATGCACTTATAAGATGGTCTACTATTTTCTATCTATTTGGATGTTACTCTTTCGGTGAGCCGTTTTGGTAGCTGCTTCACAAAAAAAGCCTGTTTTGACACTAAAAATATGAAAAATGGGTTTTTATTCAACGAAAACCCTAAACCCCTTAGTCAATACTATTCTACAACCAAGATACACCAATGTGTCAAATATTGCCTCATTCCGACATTTTTTGCTATGTTAAATATTATACCCTACCACATTTCAGTCGAAAATCATACATCTTTGTACCTCGTAGCTCATTTCTGTGAAGTTTTTTTTTATAAAAACCTCCATAACACATGTTTATAATTTTTCCAGATGGTAGGTCACATAAAAGGATGCCATGTGAAGATTTTCCATTTTTTTGATTTTTTTGAATTAGTTATGTCTAACCCTAGCCCAAAATCGAGACCGTAAACCCTAACAATTTTTTTGTTTTGACACTAAAAATTAAAAATTGATTTCATTTTTTGAGTATTTTGCCAATTTCCTATAACTATCAAGGTTTTTGTGATGTAAAAGATGATATGGATGAAATATTTGAATTCCTCTCATTTTTCTAATCGATTTAGGTATTTAATTTGTCAAATTTCGATTTACGGATTTAAAGATATGAATTATTCCATATTAAATGTAAAAAGGAAAATAATAAAGTAAAATTCATTTTATTGTTATTTATTCGAAATATACTATTACATAATCATTGTTACTTTACTCAAACAAATTTTTAAAATTTAAACAACGAAAAGTGTAACATCATAACCGAGGGGTTAATATGATTGATAGGGTAGTAATATCAGTAAGTTCTAATTTCTCATTTGGAAGCTAGTTTGGAAGGAACTCAAAAGTTAAGCGTGCTCGGGCTGGAGGATGGGTGACCGAATGGAAAGTTTGACCAGGGTAATTACTTTGACCTATAATTAAGTGTGCAATTAAGAATTAAGTATGTGACTAAGTTGAAAATTTCGAAATACAAAAAAAAGAATTAAAAAAGTTCAAAAAAAAAATAAAAAAAAATTCAAAAAATAAAAAAATTCAGCACTCATAGGCCGACGGCATTGCCGTCGGCGTATGGTGCTCTGACGGAAACGGTCGGATGCCGTCTTATGGGGCCCACACCACGTACGCCGACGGGGTTCGGATACGCCGACGGCAATGCCGGTACGCCGACGGGCGAAAACGCCAACGGGAAGACGCCGACGGCTGCTCGTTATACGCCGACGGCTTCCGACCGTCAGCGTCTCGTGCGATTCCCGTAGTGAGGGGTAGTCTTGCAGTTTGCTTAAAACTCTTGCTCTCAGACTTTAGTTTCGGTCGGCCTGTAAAACAAGACGATGTGGTTTTGTTATTTCATAATGGAACCGGGGGGTGCCCCCTGTGAATCAAAAAAAAAAAAACCAGTTTCCTGATGTTCTATCGATGCAGAGTAGCCAACTAATAGGAAATGCACCAAGTATGCTTATTTTGGTAAATCATTTGCTCAAAAACTCAGCCGCTATGCATAGTTTGTATATCAATCAACTAAGGCACTTTATACACTTAATTTTTTTCTTATAATACAGCACTAGAAGCTAGAGTTTATAGTTGTTCATAAAAGCGTTATTGTATTGCCTGTCATGCGAACCTAAATAGCGAAATCATTTGTCACCCTTTTGTCATTTTTCTTCTGCGATACTGACGTGGTCCATTCTATAGGTTGCGGTTGAAGGGAAGGAACATAAATTTGTCTACTGAAGTTTGACGGAAATGATAAAGAAATTTTGCAACCTTCTTTGTGGTATAACCGGCTGTGGTTATAGTGCATTTTAAGCCCCTCTGAATTCACATGACTGAACTTCATAATTGTGTACATAGGACATTTTAAAATACCAATACCAAATCTGGTTGCACCTTTTAGTCATCACTGAAGTTATTTGATAGATTCTCTTACTGTGCAAGAGTTTGAAACACAAATTAATCCAGTCAACGTGCACAGATTGTTGTGAAGCCACCACATCACATCACGCCATTTACAAGCAGTTGGAAACCTTTTTGAGAAACCTCATACATTAGGCGGTTAAATTATTTTTTGTTGCTTCTGTTCATTCAGGTCTTTGGTACCCTGGATCTTTACAGGGACAAAAGCTAGGCCAGTGATTTTCCAGGATTTGACAGGGAGAAATAGTTTATGCAATCGACTAATGTCATCTAAAAGGCCAGCAACGAGGACAGATATTCCATATCCTGAGCGTCTATAGTCAACTCAACTAAAGTGCAAATATGATAATGCTCTTCATTTTGCTTCCTTGATAGCTACCTACTTTGTAATATGAACTATTTTGTTCGACTGTACATTGCTCCTTCAATTCCCTGAAGATCTGTATCTAAGGGAAATCGATTTGTTTTATGTATACAAGAATACATAGTATTGTTGGTGTGAAGGTTCACCGAAAGAAGTTTAAGTTAACACATGAATTTGGCTTTTGTTTGATCCTAATACATTTTTTAATACCAACCCATTATGTACAGGCACTTCAGAGTTTGAGTGAAGTTGTCTGTATTTTGGGGTCAAGGTTATCCTTTCATGTCTCTCTATAAGACGTTGTCTGTATTATTCGAGGAATGAGTTAGCAGTTGAGACTGAATTGATGCTGCCACACATGAACACGGTTCAGTTGGATGCGTAGTTACTCAAATTGGTCAGCTTAAGATAAATGGCCTGGCTTGCAATGCATTGTCTTGTGTGTTCACATTGAGCCTATACCATCCGCCATGTGTAGTAAGTTGCTGCAAAAGAGCATCCCTAAAAAAAAGCTGCTGCATAAGAGCATGTGCACTTGGTGAAATGACACACTGTTCCTCCTTTGATGCCACATACAAGATGTGTCTACAGTCTACACTGAGTCGACACCCCTGCACTGACCTGGCCATAGACCCCTCCTTTCAACACACACCACACTAAATGACACTTTAAATTTACGGGTGATACAAAAAAAAACAATAATAGGAAAATAAGATTGTTACAACTGACAACAGCCGCCAAGAACACATGCAAACTCACCATGCCTGCTACATAATGTCAAACGCACTATAGGCGGCGAGGCAAAGCGCTTACCCGTCTAGTAGTGGATAAATGGGATAAAATGAGAATTATTACAGGTTCGCAGGAGTTCAATACTTCAAATATATAAGCTAATGCATCTAAGCCTCGCCTCATAGTGGGATAAACAGGGACAAACGAAACTAACATACTGGTTGCCAACAATTTGTACAGCTATCACACATAGCCGTCACAACCTTGTTGGAATCCTCACTCTTACTCCACTTCAGTGGAAGAGCGGGTTTACAGAGAATACCCAGTTCACCGGTCATCAACGGAGTGCCCCTTGCAATGTAGAAGAACCCATCCTCTCCCCACCATACATCATAGGAATTCAGTAACTTCCAACACAAATTACCAAATTTGTCTGCTCCGTAACCAATCAGGAGGACGGCGTGGTCAAGGTCAAAGCCCAGTTTAATGTCCCCTGGAGGTGCGCCCGACAGTATGCCCTATAAATAAGACAAACTGAGATATCACAAAAACAAGACAAACATTGAAAAAGAAAAGGCAAACCACACAAAATTCAAAAAATGCAACACAACAAGTACACAGCCTTTCCTTATATCTAATGTCGCACTTTTCAGCTTACTTCTTTTCCTTGCTATCTATCAAAAAGCCAATACCTACGCTCGCTTATCAGCTTACCAGTTTAACAAAACTCCTTGCTCTGCCTTTTATACCAGATGCCTCTTCTATTAAACCAAGGCATACTCTACTGATTTTCCTTCTCTAAACTATTCTTTATCCGCTATCTGTGCTATTCAATGAATACTTGAGCTACAGCCTTATGAAATGCCTATTCCTGCAGTAGGATGATTCTCGATGCAAGAGATTGCACTATTTAGTTACTTTACTAGCAGGAACCAATCTTTTGCAAAGAGCTTATTGAACTCCAAACATTACATTCCTTTTAGATTGTTATAATAACCCGCAAATTAGATAGGGAACGAGGGAAAATGCAACACAAGTCCAAATACAAAATGTGACGACACCACAAGAAACATCGGCTTCCACAAAAACAAATATATGATAGACCATAAGGCAGGATAAAAGGAACTTACCCCTTGGTATGAGCGGAAATCCAAATCTGGAATATTAGTAGAAATACTGACGACCACAGGTTGGTAGGAAACAGCGTGCATGAGGGCAAGCTCATCATAAGGGTTTATGAACGCCCAATCTTCAATAGTGATGCCCTTGCCCTACAAAAAAGGAGTGTCAACATTTTTCATCATGCAAGTAAAAAAACATTTATACAATAAGAAGAATCACATGACAAACCTGTACACTCTGACATACTCCTCGCACACCTGAGAATGGCGGGTAATAAGATTCACATAGAATGCCGCCAGCCTTCATTGCAAAATCTAGGACACGATATGTCAAACCACTCTCTTCCCCAGCACCTGTCGCGGTGTGACAATCTAGGACTTGTTGTGCAGAAAGATTAATAGTCTGACCAGTCATGATACGGTTCACAGCCGTCATGGAGCCAAGTGGAGCAAAGATAAAACAAGTTCCTGGGATGATGGTATTAAGGTTTAAGGCACAGATATTATATAATAAGTCCATACAATTGAGATTAAAAGGAAATATTGAGGCTGTGATTGGGAACAGTACCAGTATCTCCTTGGTCTGGCGCACGCCAAATGCAGCCGGGAACCATGCTCCAGTCATACTTGCATTCTATAGTAACAATATTTCTGATTAACAGTTGCCGCAGCATCTTGCGGTTGGGTATCATCTAGTTTATACTAAACTGTTTTACCTCACCATAACTTAGCTAGTCATTAATGTATGTTGGTTTTATCTACAATTTCTTTGATACTTTTAATAGAAAACATTTTTTAGTATAACTAGTAGCATTACCAACTCAAATATCATTTATGGTATGGTACAAATTGGTCATAAGTTCACATATTTATCACTGCACATTTAGTAAATTTATTGCTATTCTGAAATTGTATTTTGTTTTAAAATTTGGTTGTATTATTTATTTTTATATTTAATAATAATCTTTTGTTATGGTGGGTTTACTAGAAATCTAAGAAAATCAAAATTTTCATATTACTCCACCAATTTATTTGTGCCTCTTGATGTATTATAATGTGTTTGTATATTTATATTTTCTATAAAACGTTAAATATCTATATAGAACAAGAACCTTGAGGTTGGCCACCATGAAAATGTAGGTGTAAGTAAACACAAATTTCTAGAGTGTATGAAGTGTTCATCATTTGTCTTCCCTCAAATGCCGATGGGACACCTGCCAAGGAAGAACATCAGCCCGCGAGTCCAGCCGCCAAATTAGCCACAGCCCGGACATGTTGAAGCTCAGGGCGTTGCGCGACAGGCCCATGGAAATCAGATCTGGCTTGTCGGCTCCCCGGCCGAACAGCAGCGAGGGAAAGAAGTCCAGATAACTCCAATAATAACCCCCTGGCCCGAGCAATTCGTGACCATGGACGGCTTCCTCGTCTTGCGCCGGCGGCGGCGACGAAGCCCAGCCGCCCCCGTCCACCTACTTGCTGCTTCATCGCCTTGCCCGTGGCGCGCCGGCTGTTGCAAGAGTCACCTCAGCTGCCATGAAGATGCCCATGCCGCACCAGTCACCCGATCGGCGGCGGCCGTCGTCGCAGGGTAGCAGCTCGAGAGCTTCAACGGCGCGCCAGACCACACCGCACGGCGGTGCCGGAGGTGTTTCATCTCGGGTGGCATCCTCGGCACCGTCATGTTCGCGGTGTTGAAGACAGCGGCAGCCGCGCCCTGATAACTCCGGTGCCGTATGGCGGTGTAGACGGCGACGTGGTCCCCGCCGTCAGCTCCTGCGCCCCCATACCTCGTCACCATCCACGGAGATACGGTGTTAGTGACCTCCGGCAGCGAGCGTGATGAGCCGCCCACAGCGTGGCCGTGGTGGTCGCCTCTAGCAGTGAGCGCCATTACGAAGGATCACATTTCGAAAAAAAAAAGGAAGGATCACAGCCATGATCTCGCCGATCTTCACGGCCAGCTTGCTAACGATCTTCACGACCGGCTCGCCTGTGCTTCCTATCGTCCTTCTTCCGTCCGGGTCTCTCGATGGCATGTCTCACGAGTCACGACAAGCACCAAGAGCCCAGCACAGCGCGACGTGCGTGCTCTTTACATTGCAAAACGTTATCCGAACGTACCATGTGTGGAGCTTTTGCTCTTCTTGATTGCATCTAGAGCACACTCGTGCATGGTGGTGGCACACGCGTTCTGTTCCTGAGCGAATACTTCGTGGAGTTGTCGTCTCCGTCGCCGTCGTCACCAAGCGCGACAACGTGCTAGGCGTCGCTCGAGCCAGGTCGGCGTGGTGGCCGGCACGGCAACACACAGAGCAGGGCCGGTCCTGACATTTTGGGGGCCCGGGGCGAAACTAAAACTTGGGCCCCTTAATATAGACATCATAATATGAATATGTGTGTAAAATATATGTTGTCTAAGGGCAAACTTATACATAGTAACTTGAAAATCTCTTCTAACATTTCTTGGTGTAAAATCACTTATGATGGGTAGATGTCAATGCCAACCAAAAATATCTTCGGAATGCATATTGTTGACAAAATATGTTCATTCTTTATTGATCTCAAATAGTGTTTCAATAATTTTAAATCTGTTGAGTCATTATTGATCTGAAATAACCGGGGCGACAGTCATGGGCACAATATATAAGATTCGATAAGCAACGGAAATTTTAGCGCAACCAAGTCATCCTCACATTTTTCTGTTTTCCTTGTAGCTAGCTCTACCAAATGGATCTTAACGACATGATAGCACACAATGTTGGACACAAAATTTAAATCAAATATTGAAAATGAATGGTACCAGGTATGCATCATGTATGTGTAGGTAGAAATTACTGTTATATACCTCAGACTGGGTTTAGGTTAGCGATGTGCGTACCAGGTGCGAAGGGGAGAAAAAATTAGCCAAAACCATATGGAGTATTCTCCCGATTGGGGACCCAAGAATTGAAATCGACGAGACAACGAACTGATGATTGGTACGGTTGCAGCGGTGATAGGTTGGGCGATAGAATAAGAAGGATTGAAGAGTCGAGCCAACCGCATCAATGGTTTCCCTACTTCCTGACAGGTGATGCGACTAGTTGCCTCTTGGACCACGACCCCATATGGCCCATTAACGCATAGGCTTTTCTTGCGATCGTTGCCTCTTGTTTCCGTGCAGCCATCGTTTCCTACAGCGACTTCTTTTCTTTAGGAATGCGCATCATGCATCAGCCATACAAGTACAACGTACGTATATGTTTACATAACTGGGGAGGGGGCCCTAGATTTTGGGGGCCCGGGGCGGGCGCCCCTCTTGCCCCCCCCCCCCCTCAGGACCGGCCATGTATACTCTGAAGGGTCAAGAACAGCTTGCACCACCTCCAGAGCATCAGATTCAACCACCAAGGATTTGGCACCAAATTGTTCTGCGAGCTTTGGTCCCACCAGCAATGCTAAAGCCTTAATTGACGCAGCGTCAATGGCCCGATTAGTGTAATCACATGCTGCTGCAACAAAATTTCCTCCTGCATCACGGATAATGGCTCCAGTTGCACCACGTCCCGTGTCAATATTGAAAGCAGCATCGACATTGAGTTTGTAAACACCCGAAGCCGGCCTAATCCATCCATCTCTTCGGATAACATTACCTGAGCCTTTACCCTTCACACTATTAGCCAAGATACCAGAAATATTAATCACAGTCCTCTCTGGACTTGGCACGGCCTCCTTGTTCTTGATCTATCTACGAGACCACCACAAGTACCAGCAGGTAATCATCACCATTTCAGCAAAATGATCAATATCACATGTAATACCTCCAGGAGTAGGGGAACACAACAATTCCTCCAAGACCATAGAACCTGAGGCATCCATCCTCGCCGCCGAGGTAACAACAGCTTTCAGGCCTAGCCCGTCCCAAACCTCAAGGGCTCTAGGACAATGGACCAACATGTGACGCAAGTCCTCTGCATCAACTGTACACACTGGACAATTGACTGTCGAGCCGATACAAAAACAAGGAACAATCCGATGTAAAGCTCTCCACGTAAAGATCTGAACTTTGCGAGAGATTTAGCTTTCCAAATATCCTCCACACTTCATGCGGAGCAGATCGATCCGAAGAATCAGAAGGTTGGGCTCCTTCTGTATTCTGCCCGCCACTCCAAATGATATGCGGTTTTGACAGAAAGGCAGCCCGATTTAGTGGTATGCCAGGCAATAAAATCAGGTTGCCCAAAATTTGGTAGAGGGATACGTAGGATACGTTCCACATCTACTGCTTGAAGGTTATCTCTCAGTAGAGCCTCATCCCAGCTCCCTGAGATTGGGTCTATCAACTGCTCCACCCGTGTCAACACACAGTTGCCTCTAGGTGTCGTTACCATCTGCATCGGGCTAGATGGATCCCAGTGATCCGACCAAATATTGATGGTACTTCCATTACCTGGTCGCCATATACAACCTCGTTTGAAGGTTTTGAGGCCTGACATGATACTTTGACATATGAATGATGATCCCTTCTCGAGTGTAGCATTGATCAAATCACCATCAGCAGGATAATACTTAGCATGTAAAACCTGTGCACACAAGGAATCTGGATAGCTTAAAAGCTGCCAACATTGCTTAGCCAACATGGCCTGGTTAAAGCAATGGAGATCACGAAATCCCATCCCTCCCTCATTGGGGATACTCATCTTCCACCAAGCCATCCAATGCATCTTGCGTTGTGTTTCAGTTCCTCCCCACCAGAACCTCGCAATTGCATTACATATTGCCTTACAGATATGTTTAGGTATGTTAAACACCGACATGGCATATGCCGGTATAGACTATGTTATGGCCTTCAACAAGATTTCCTTTCGCCCCATAGATAGCAATTTCTCATTCCAACCGCAGATCCTTTGACATACTCTCTCCACCAAGTGCTGAAAGCAATCACTCCGATCAAGACCAACCAGCGTTGGTAATCCAAGATACTTATCAGACACCGATTCCACCAAAATATTCAGGTGAACACAAATCTCCTCCTAGATCAGAACATTAGTATTTGGGCTAATAAATATACTAGACTTGGCATCACTGACCAACTGTCCAGAGCTTGCACAATATAGTTCTAGTGCGGGTTCTTTTTCTAGCTTCCGTATCTGAACGTTTATGAATTGTTTAGTGTTTTGGCACATATCCTACAAAGCTACGCAACGGTCCAGATATAGGGATCATTTGGACCCGGTTTCCATTGTGAATTTCCGGTAAAATCCAACCCATCTTATGTGCATTGGTGAAAACTATAAGTGATGCTATTTAAATACATGTGCCATGCAAACGCTTTCAACTCTAACATGTAAGACACATTTTACCTAGAAAAGCTGACAAAAGAATAATACCAGTGATTATTACACTAGTACAGAAAAGCCTATCAGTGACGCACCGTTTTTTAATTCTGTGGCGCACGGCCGGTGCGCCACTGAATCGCCGCCACTAAAATTTCTGTGGCGCACCGCAGCTGGTGCGCCACAGAAAGGCCTTGGCTGGTATCAGCATATATGTTCTGTGCATAGATATAGTTATAATAATCGTATTGTCGCAAGGAAGCTAGAGCTTCGCCGACTCCTCCGCAATCGACATGGGGATAGCTCGAGCAATGCACTGGGAAAGCCTCGATCTGCCCATAAGTGTTAGAGTTGTATCGTAAAACTCAAGGATATCTTTGAATGGAATTGGCATTTGAGCTTTCGGGGACCCGGTGACTGCGCTCCGCGCCGATGTCGACATTGGGGTGTGTTAGCTCTGTTTAGCGCCCTAGGGGATGTGCTTAGGCAAACTCCTTGGCCCCCCCGATTGCGGCGATTTGTTGCGCCTGTCCGGCGAAAAAAAACTGAATGGGGCAGCCCGATAGGTTTGCCGGGTTTCCGCGTTCGGCTTTTAAATCGTTTTCGCGTTTTCCCCATAGACCCCCATTTAAGTAAATCAATATGTTTGAAGCAAATCGTTTATCAATCTTCGACAGAAATTTTCGAAGAAAGGGAACACCTCGCGGGCATGGATGCGATGGCGCGAACTTGACCGACGGCGATTTCGGGGTGGAGCGGCTGGTGGGGAGGATACACAGAGGGTGTTGCGCGTAGTTGCGGTGGTTTGTGGCGAGCTGCGGCGGAATGGAGGAGTCGGTGCCGGTGAGGGGAGGGAGGGAGGAAAGGACGAACCGTCGTGAAAGTGCTTCTCCGACAGTGTGGCCCGCGCGTTTCCCTTCGCGCGCCCCAAACCCAGCGCGCTGGGTCGGCCTGGACGCGAGATAAAATGGGCAAATGGCGAAAACGAGGCCTTGGGGGGTCCGGGGCGCGACTACGGGGAAATGACGCGCGTCGTGAAAATTTCCTGGCGGGGCTTCGTGGGGGGACGCTGATGCTCTAAGGTGTATCTGAAATAAAAAGAATGATCTCTTTCAAATCTACAAAAGATCGACGATAGCTTGTACTCCCTCCGATCCAAAATAAGTGTCGGTGATTTAGTACAAACTTTGTACTAGACTAGTACTAAATCTCCGACACTTATTATGGATCGGAGGGAGTATTATCTATACGGCTGAGCTTCTTGTTCGCCTTATCTCTATGGCTTGCTCCCCACCGACGATTTACTCCCATTAGGTAGCTCTTACTCTGTGCAAGGAGAGAGGGAGAGGGGGGCACCCCGCTTCTCCTTCTCTTGAGAAATTTCTATGGTTCTCCGTGGAGCAACATATAAGAATCATAAATTATGATGATGCTACAACCATTGATCACGTGACTTAAAAAAGGTATGTGAACGAAAGGTCTAGATGTCGAGTTCCCATCTTGAAGTGGATGTTGTATACAACATAAGTTATATTTTTTATAGGAAAAATAATTACAGAATATAAAAAAGGTATGTGAACGAAAGGTCTAGATGTCGAGTTCTCATCTTTAAGTGGATGTTGTATACAACATAAGTTATATATTTTCTTATAGAAAACTTTAAAAATAATTAAGATGAATTTATATAAACCAATAATGATCATCGAGTCTTCTTCAAAACATGAGTCAATCCACTAATTTATAATTGTAGCATTTTTCAATATGTGAGAGGACTCTCGGGATCTCCTGTCTTAGGACATAACGATTGATATAGATGTCTTAGTTTCGAACATCACCCATGCCAACACATACTAGGGAACTGATCAAGTCTAAAAAATAATAAAGTTTTACAAACTAAATGGAACAACATTCTTACTAAATATTAATTGGCACTAAAACCAGTGATTTCTATAATCTGAGCCCTTGCTTTATTTCATGCCATCCCTTGCTTAATTATCCGTCTATTTTTTCATTTCTCTTTTGGTCCTAGCCTTCTTTATGTTCCATCCAGTTGCTTTCACCACTTTGGCCGGTCTCCCTCTTGGACGCTTGATAGTCTCAGAGGAGCTTGATTGTGCCCCTTTAGCCCTCATGCTTTTGTTCTTGAAGTTTTGGTGCTCATTTGATGAAACTGTGTCCGTAGATGTGTCGGTGTCAATGTCCTCAGCTATACCAACAAAAAAGAGTTATTAGGAAGGACACGCAAATATGATCTTAAGATCAGCATATCTCAGACTTGCACACTTTATAATTGTCCAGATAAATCTCTCTGATATTTATTTCCTTTTGTTTTGGCAAAACGCACAACCTATGTGCCACTAGTATTCAGTAGATGGTTAGAAGGGTAATATTAAATTGATGTTACTGTAGGTCTGAAGGATTTAAAGATTCAACCAATAGTTTTTTTTTCAAGAGAAAGACATTCATGTGTTGATACTTTTCATAACTAAGCACATGGGTGCTTGCATGCAATTGAAATATTATATTGAACAGAGCCAAATGGATCGGAAGATCAACCTTTGTTTTGGAAATAGACTGTATGCACAAGTTGTACATTTAGCATGACGATACTATATTTACACAAATATTTATCGGAAGTTCAGAAAAATTGCATACAAAGGCATTGGGTAACTTAAAAAGGCTCATCTTTTATTACATAAAGTTGAGTGAAATGGATGCATATTAGATTAATGTTACTAATGGATACCATGCGATAGATTAAGAAACAAAAGGATGAACTTTGGGGCAACACAGTCACACATAAAGCCTAACAAATTTTCTGATAACATAGGGTGATTTTTTAAATTCTCGGTAATATGAGAGAAGTATTAACTAAGACTAGACAGGATGGAAGAACCTAAAGAAGAGAATCTGTGCATGTACGGATAAAATAAGTACTATCATATCACGGATAGAGAGGAACTTACTGCTATATGATGTTTGGGCATTACATTTTATCTTCTCCCTCATTGCTGATCCTCTACGCTTTGATGAACTTGTAGGTGTTTTAGCACCCTTCCCATTATTTGCAACTCTCTTGTGCAAACTCTCATGCTGCCAAAAAATCAGTTAAACATATGCAAAAATATGTAGTATCAAATATTTGTAAACCAAATTATTTCGTTGACAAAATGGAAACTTTATTAGTATTAACGCAATCTGTTGGTTTGTAAAGCTAACAAGCAAAACTTTTCATGTGTTTTCAACTTATTATATAGTATATTTAAAATATGCGTAACTCCGAATTGCGTAAGAAACAAAGTTGTAAAATTGTATTGTTATTTTAAACCAACACATTATAATTCAATCAACATATTATCTAGGGTCTGAGAATAAATAAAAAAACAAAGCCCAGTACCCATCAGTCTTGCGCAAGTTTGGTAAGTTCTTCCAAGTTAACGTCAAAGAATTGGAAAGTTGATCCAATATAGGTTACCCGTGGTTTGAACCAAGGCATGGCTGCTTGAAGAAAATGTGTTTTTCATATACCTTACAATAACCCTATGTTTGCATTCAAAAGCTATGTTGTAGTTTACATGCCCACAAAAGGAAAATTTAACCCTCAATTCAATTCCAACCTATGGTAAACTTTGCCTTTTGTGTGGGAAAAGAGAACGTATATCATAGGTTCGAATATAATACAATGCCCGTTTTTTCCTTGTGTGCAAATATGAACTAAACCTGTGCTATACCTTATGGCTGAAAAAGTTTGATATATGATCATTTAACGTAGTTGAGGTATGTACACAGAAATTTGACGAGCGTGCAAAGTACAAAATAGAGGACTGACAAACAAATAAAATTACGAGGATAGTCACTTGGATATGGCACATGCATATTAACAGATGAAAATTGTGTCAATCCCATATGAATCATACACGAAAGAAAGGAAAGGAGTAACTCGAGTGGTTGTTTAAACTGCCACGAAACAAGGAGCGCAAGCAAGATTGGAATCCATAAGAATCATGGAGCATCATCCCTACATTCCAAATGTTTCTATCACAAAATCAAATGACAGGAGTCCTACAATGGTCATATACACAATCGAAAGTGGGCCTAAGTGTGTACTGGTACCAAGAATAACACGGAAAATAATTGCATGAAAATTATGCTAAAGATTTATCTTTCACCCACTTTTATGATATCTTGTTATTGGCAAATGAAATGTTGAATACTGAAGTATATACTCAACTTTTTTTAAAGATATCATAGTTTGTCTCACATAGGCATGTACCCTTGTAACTTCATAAATACTTTTAATTTTCTGGATTGTGCGCCATAAAACCATGAACAATAGAAAGACTACTAAGACAAGTAAGTCTTTAAATGAAAACGTAATTCTAAATAGAGGCACTGTTGTAAGGAAAATTACTAGCATAATATATAATATTGGAAACTCAATTACCAGATCAGAAGATTTTTCAAAAGAGTACAAGTCATGGACACTTGTCTTTTGAATAAATTGACGCTTTGTGACATTTCCGGTTTCAAGAAAGCGAAGTGCAGCCTTCAGAGTACGAAAGACATAATGGCTAACTGGATCCGTATAGTACTGCACAATTAATAATGATCAGAAGGCTGAAACAAACTTGAACAAAAAAAGCAAAGGTTTTTAGTTTTCATTTGCTATATACCGGGTCTTTCCTTATTCCCCTCTTTGTTTTTCTGTATACTATTTCTTTGACCCATCCTTGTGGCAACGCAGATGGGTTGAACTCCACCTCTGCTAGAATCTACATACAATATAAGGATAGAAATTAGTTGCAGATCATTCAAGATAAATGGTTAGTTATGTAGCGAAAATAGGATAGTAAGAAATGCACATTATCTCGAGAGTTTGTGTCACATTGTCCATCTGTATCACAATGTGTGATCTTCATTTCCTTAATATAGAGTAGTACATCTTCTTTAGCGAAAAGTCGTACTCCCATTGCAGGGTAAACATAAAACTGCGAAAAATATACACACAACGTTATAATCTGATCAATCTTTCAGTATGATGTTAGCAAAATTTTATTCTTGACTTTTGATGTTAATTTTTTCCAGGGCATGTGCATGTGTTGTATTTCTCATATGAGCTATGATTGCTAGCCTAATATAACATGTACATCTTGATAAATTCACATCCAATCGTCTACAGTTAATGTTATGTCAGATGTGGAAAGCTGCATGAACCGCTGGTGTACTCTAATGAGTGGCGGAGCCACGGGCTAGCTGTGTAGTCAATTGACTGCACAACATTTGACAAAAACTTTATATATAGGGTAAAATCATGTGAAAAAATGTAAAAAATCATAGAAATACATGTATTTGGCATAACAACTTTGAATTGACATCACAGCTTTGTATTCTTAGCGCCGTCACTGCTGTAATCCTTTGGCGCCCCAACAGTAGGCAATTATAGATAATCCACATGCGTTGAGCTAGGAAACTACCAGAGTACGTTGTTTCTGTTTGCATGCAAACTGTTGTGCTGGGAGTTGCACTTTGTACACTAATTGAACAATGCATACCATCAAAGATGAGTTTTAATATTTTTCCATATGACATGATAAAGATCCATAAAAAATTTGGATATCCATGCAAACAAATCAGGCAATTATGAGGATACATATTACGAAAATACTTCTCATGAAAACTCTAATGGCAATGGCACCTTTACCAAACAAAGTTTATTTTCTGTGTATATTAGATTATTAGTAGTTAAAGTCACAATTTTTTTTATCCATCTCAACTTCATAAATACATGATACGGTAAAGCTAAATGCGATCTTAAGGAAGCCACTTTTATTCATGAACAGATATTATATACCTTGAACATCTTGTCCATGTTCTCACCCCCTGCTCTAATCTCAACCAACCACCCCTTGGGAAGCCATTCGTGCGCCTTCTGCAGATTATCACGACCCACACATCGGTCATGGATCTATAAGGTAAAACCAAAAAAATATGTGACGACGCCACCATAGTAAGAAAAAACTTACTGGAAGCATGCTGATATGTGCAGCAGATTTCTTGGACTCTATCCAGTGCTCATCCATCTCGGAGAAGAGGTAGTTCAGGACCTCCGCCTTCATCCTGAATTTGGACCCTGACACGCGAGAAACGAAATACTGCAAAGAAAAAGTAATCACACATATAGATCTCAAAACCAAATAAAATAACAGTAGGAAATACATGCATGGATACGTACCTGGTAGGGTGTGCCATCGTCACCGCGTGTGACCTGCATAACCATGCCATCGGGGAGCCAATCTGGTGGCTGCTCCACCTTCTCCTCGAGGTCCTCCAGCAGATTCGCTTCCGTTCCCTTGGCCTGTATGATCGCTCCAGGAAACATCTCTGCAAACTCTCGCCTGGCTATCTTCTCTCTGTCTGTCAGCTAGCCCGCTCCTGCTTCTATATATTTTCTTAGATCTAAAAGAGCATGGGAAAGTGACCGTTGGGGAATGGGGGAGATGGCTGGCTATTTACAGCTTGTACAGCACACAATTCATTTAATGTGGTGGCTGGAGTGTGTCAAAATTGGAAGGTTATGGGATGTGGAAATTAAAGAATATGAGCTGTAACACGTCATGAGATCTATCCGCGTGTTCCTTTCCAAATGATATTTGGATTTGTGTTCGATCATGTGTTAAGGAATGGAGATGGAAACAGAATCGTGATCATATTTTATTCCCAATGCATATCTGCGAGTTGTAATTCTCTATATATGTACATTACTAAAATAATTGCCTATGTTCACACCATATTATTTACTTCCAATTATCATCGTACACCGGTACATATCAGTCGATCACACATGTTTAAAATGGCCCTTCGCACACGATTTGTCGAACCGTCACTAACCGGGGGCGGGCCATGGCATAGTTATCGCACAAAATTCGTAAATCATGTGCGGCGGGTTTAGCTATCACACTTTTTTTTTCTAGAAAAAAACCGTGTGTGCTGGTCATGTTCATCACACACGGTTTATTCCGCGTATTCCGCGTTGACGCATGTGCGTTTTGGCTTGAACACACACGCTCATGTATCTTTGCTCTTGTATTTTCACTGCACATTTAATTGAAGACAATCGTGTGTTAGTAGAACCATCACACACTATTTGAATATGGACCTACTAGCAGTACCTGCGGAACCATGCTAGTAGGTGTTACCAACTACACTCTGTCTAGGAGGAACTCATATCACTAGTACAAAACCTTACATTAGAGACGCACCATAGAGCCGGCCGAAGTAAAACCAGAATTGGCCGTGTGGGATAAAAGACCTCAGACGGCCCAGATGGGTGAAATCCTGAGTCCGTCTCTGATAACCACTCCGGTAGTTCATATTGCCGACGGTCGCTAAAAAATTACCCTTGGAGACGATTAAGATATGTAACCAGCGCAACTTCTGTGGTGATTTACCATTGGTGATGGCTAGGATATGTGACCAGCGCGGCTTCTAGCTTAGACGGCTCTTGTTTTGTGCCTTCTATAATGATAGTCGGTTGGAGACGGCGCTGATTTACACCCATATCACCTTACGTTCTTGTGTTCTCTCCAAACAATGAAAATTTCAACTTAAACACATCCAAACATTTATATTACAAACTAGAACACATCCAAATGTTGAATTTGCAAGTTTTGACACAAAACCGAAAGTAGCTAGACCAAACTTGAACAGGATACTCGACAAACTTGACACAATACTGCACACTCGGATACTACTCATCATCAGAATCATCGGAGAGGCCAAGACTCTTCCATTAGGCCTCGAACGACTCGTCGGAGTCCGACGGCACGTTGATGGTGCCGGAGGGGCCAGCCTCCCCCCGGGATGACGAAGCTTGCATCTTCTCCATTGCGTCCCTCTCAGCGTCCAAGTCCATCTACGCCCGCATGAGCTCCGGAAGCTCATGGTGAAACCGCGCCATCGCTGCCTCGTCGTCACGGCGGATACTTAGCTGCAAGTAGGCGTTGCGGTCCTGCATCTTCTCCTCGGGCGTCACCATCCAAAGATCGCCGACAATGAACTCAGCGTTCTCCCGGCTCTCCTCCAGGAAGTTGAGATCGACGCGGGGGCGGTCCAACTGCATTGCCGCCACATCGTACACGTGGGCGGCGACATCAGTAGCAAATCTCAGTTATATTGCATTGCACATTTGATATACATTGATATAAAATATCAATTGCTAGATATACAAATGGGAGAGATTTACAAAAGATGAAAATATAGCTTTTCTTGATAGGTCGTTGTCTTCATGACCGAAATAGGCCCCTCAAGGATAAAATAAGAATATGGAAATTTCTTTCTAGCTAATGTATTCTCAAGAATCTCAATTAAAAATTATAGATACATTTGGGACGTATCACCCACCCTCATCGCGTCAGCCTCCTCCAAGTGCACCGTGTGGTGGATCTCACCCCTCAGTCGTCTATTTGCCTCGACAGTTTTGCCCACGAATCTATATTAACCTAAAATCGACTATATATATATATGACCCGCTTAGCGAGTTCCATGGAGAGTTGGCGTCACCATCAAAACACAAAAATAACAAATAAAAACACTCCATTGTTGACCTCTACAACGTCTTCTCATTGTTGTCATGATGATAAGGGAGTATTCCACCTCAGAACTATGGATTTGGGGTAGTAGCTAGCTTGATTTATCTATCTATATGTACTATCATATCTAGAACCATATGAGCAATCATAAATTATTATGGTAATATTTGTACTACACTTTGTAGATCTTTTGATATGAGATGAATTTCAACATGCATTTGATGTATTTGTAGATGGATATCTTTACCCATTGTATGCGTGTTATGATCAAAATAGTATTATTCTCAATGCATTTCTACGCGTTGTAATTCTCCATGTTCATTACTAAAACAATTGTCTGTGTTCACACCATATATATTATTTACTTCCAATTATCATCGTACACCAGTACAAATCACTCAATCACACATGTTAAAATGGCCAATCACACATGATTTATCGAACCGTCACTACCAGGGGGTGGATAATGGTGTAGTCAATCACACACAGTTCGTAAATCATGTGTGGTAGGTTTGGCTATCACACATATTTTCCTAGAAGAAAACCGTGGGCGGATGTCCATCACACAGGGTTACCCCGCATTGACGTGTATGTGTTTTGGCATGAACACACATGCCCTTGTATCTTTGGTCATGTATTTTAAGTTTATTGCTAACATTTAATTGCACACAATCGTGTGTTAGTAGAATCATCGCACGCGATTTGAATATGCAGCTACTAGCAGTACTTGCAGAACCAGGCTAGTAGGTGTTACCAACTGCACCCTACCTAACAAGAACTCAGATATTACGAACATTTCAACCAAAACAGTAGCATGTCTCAATTATATTTCATTGCACATTTTACATACATGATATAAAGTACCAAATGCTAGATATACGAAAGAAGAGAACATAGCTTTCTTGGCTAGGTTCCGAAGGATGAATTAGGACTGTGTACATTTCTCTCTGTCGACCGACGTATTCTCAAGACTCTTCAGAACCTTCACTTAACATCCTTTATTCACCATCATGCTGTGCATTGCACAAAAACATCGGCATTCTTTTATTAAAGGCTAGACGCCACTCGTTAAATGGGGAAATATAGAAAAAATGTTTGAAATTTTGAAATATTTCGACAATAACTATACAATGTGGTCTAATTTGTTAAAAATGTAGTTGTTCCTATTTGCATCATATTTATTTTACTTGCTTCACAAGGAAAACTTTTTTTGCCATTTGGACAATGGAGAAATATGTTTTTAAAGTAGAAATGTGGAATCTTCTTTTTTATTGAACCTCATTATCGTAGGGAAAACCCCTACAGTGTATTTTTCATTTATATATAAATGGAGTTACAAAGTGATACAATCAAGGGGGTTGGAACTGGAAAAAGAAAAACATAGCTAAGATTGAAGATCTCGAATCCACTGCATAAGTGATTGAACCATGGCATGTTTTGACATGAGGTTGATGCAATCCCTGGTCAGATTTAAATTTAACCTTCCATCTCGCCAATGAAGGTTGCTGATCTTGAAAAATGTGACCATTTCTAGCCTTCCATATATTCCAAGATGCACATGCAAATACCTCCACAATATAAAGAATAGGATGGAATGAGTTCTTTTGGCATGACTGATTCGCTGCTATAGGTTTGGTACTATCCCAATTCATGTGGATATAACCCCAACAACTTCTAGCAAATTTACACTCGAAGAATAGGCAATCTCTGGTCTCATTTACCCCCTCTTCACAAATCAAGCAATTTGGTCCATCCTCCAAGTGCCAATTTTTCCTAGCCATGATGTTCTTGTTGTTGAGGCGATCATGAAATAACAGCCACAAAAACACTTGAAGCTTCGGTAGGCACTTGGATTTCCAAATCAGTAGAATCACTTGATCACAGTGAACTTGTGCAAACATGAATTTATAGAATTTGGCCGCAGAAAAAGATGCATTCCCCCAAGTAAAAGACCTCATTTTTTGCTCCAAATTAGACATATCATAATGCTTAATGATTTGACTTGCGAAGGGCTCTAGCGAATTTACCCAAGTCCAAGATGTCCAGCCCCAGCCCAAAGGCGGTAAGCATGTACGCAAGATCCCAACTAACTTTACATTTACCTCCCGAAATTTTGTCGGTTCCTCCCAAAAAAATGCTCGTTGAAATTTTTTTCATAGATGTCACAGAGTCGCGGGGTCGCACCAAGGGAGTAGGCTGATGGATGGCCTGTGAAGTAATGACTGATTTGACAAGCGTGTTCCTGCACGTCATAGTGATGAAACGGCCTTTCTCAGAAGGTATTTACCAGACATTTTCTCCAAAAGAGGTTGAACATCAACGCCTTTAAGTCTATGAACCAACAAAGGCGGCCCCACGTATCGGAGAGGGAAGTGATAACCCACAAGTGTAGGGGATCGCAACAGTGTTCGAGGGGAGTGTAACCAAATTTATTGATTCGACAGAAGGGGAGCCAAAGAATATTTAAAAGTCTTCACAGCTGAGTTGTCCATTAAGCCACATCTGGAGAAGCACAAGTAACACAAACGGGGTGAAAGCAGCAGTGATTTGAGAGTAGTAGTAACAGTAACACGGAAGCAGTGATGATGAAAGATGGACCGGGGTTCATAGTTTTACTAGAGGCAACTCTCAAATAAAATAACATGCGTTGGGTAAACAAATTATAGTTGGGAAATTAATAGAATTGCACTAATTAGTTATGACAAAGCAACCAAGTCTATGAATCATAAGTAGGCATGTGTTCCATATATAGTTTTATCTACTCGCAATGATAATTCGGACAACATCTTTTGTCCTACCATCCTGTTTCAGCCGGGCCAATCAAGAAACTTATGCTAATTAAGGTGCTCCTTTTAATAGAGCATCGGAGCAAAGTTTTAACACTCGGTGAACACATGTAATTCTCAAGTTACAAACCATCCCCATTGATATCACAAGCTGTCACCTTTGGGGTCACCGGTTCATACAAGTAACAGGTGCATACAACTTGTAGGTACGATCTAAGGCAACAATTATATTTATACAAACATAACGAGCTTAAATATAAGATCATGTCACTCGTGCACTTGGTGACAAGCGATGAGCATAACATGGGTGCAGCAACAATAATTCATAAACATAAGTGACTGATCATAATCTAACAATCCATCGGATCCCAACAAACACAACATATATTACATCGGATTGATCTCGATCATGTAGGGCCGCTCAGGAGAACATGGTATTGAACAACAAGGGGAGAGAGTACCAACTGGTTACTGCTACAAACCCGTAGTCCACGGGGGACCTACTCACAACCCATCCCGGAGGCAGCGATGGCGATGAAGATGGCTTCGGGGGTGAATCCCCGTTTCGGCAGGGTGCTGAAACAGGAACTTTCTAGCCCCCGGAACTTGTTTTCGATGGCGGCGGAGCTCTGTATTGTATTTGGGAAAATCCTTCGGGGGTTAGGGTTTTTTCGCCGGGGATGATTTTATAGGCGTTAGAGGCGGCTGAGAGGAGCCCCACGGGACAGGGGTGGGTCCCACCCATGGGTGGGCCCTAGGCCGTGGCCACAGGCCACCCCTGGCCGGTGGGCTGCCCATTGGGTCACCCTTTTGGCTCCGGTCTTCATTTGTTCGATAAAAAATCCCCGTAAATTTTCATCCAATTCTGAGTATATTTCCTTAAAAGATTTTCTGAAACAAAAAGAGGGGAAAAACAGGAACTGACACTAGGCATCTTGTTAATAGGTTAGTCCAATAAAATGCCTCAAAATTGTGAACAATGATGATCAAAATATATAATAATGATATGAAACAAGCATGGAACGATTAAAAATTATTATAGATACGTTTGACACGTATCAGAAAGCATGAGCGAATAACCAGGAAACCTTGCAGAATATCATCAAGGTTGAGGCTAGAGCATTGTATCGGGACCTCGAGGTTCTTGTGCACGTTAGTGAGACCAGTCCGGTGACTTCTCCCAATCCTTCCAAGATGGCAGCGAGGTTGCATATGTCCTCTCGCAAAGGTGAAATAAAATTGTCGCGTCATGTGCATATAGAGAAGTATGAATACAAGTGTCATGGCCTCTCTGATTGTGCAGAAAAAATTGGCAATTAGAACCAAGCACCTACTCCCTCCGATCCATAAAAAGTGTCGCCCACTCAGAGGGAGTAGAATTTTCTCGCATAAAAAAATGCTACACATATTGCAGTTTTGCTCATGTTTAAAATAGCAAACTAAGTCCTTTAGCAGCTGCACTCTCAGACCACCATGCTAAACTTTATCAAAGTTGTTATTTTGACAATTATTTTTGATATGATGGAATCTCATCCCTCCGGTGAAACAGAATCAACATCATTATCAGTTATCATAGAAAAAAATCTCCGTTTCAAAAATAATCAAAAAGAAAAGAGTAAACATTGTTATCCCTCGACGTGTACGCTCGACCACCCTCCACCTTTTGATCCATTAAGCTTTAACGAATATTAACAAAACATCAAGCTTTAGAGTTTTGCATTAGACAATGATTATTGTTGAATGTGTGGTACATAGTGCAAATTTTATACCTATAAGTCGTGTCAAACACTACTAGGGAGAAGGCCATTAGTGGCGCACCAGTATAGGGTTTCTGTAGCGCATCCAGGAAATGGTGGGATGCGCCACAAAAACCTCGCCACTAAAATATAATTCTGTGGCGCACCCCCACGGTGCGCCACAGAAATACCAAGATTCTGTGGCGCACCAGTGACGGTGCGCCACAGAAATATATCTGTGGCGCATCTGCCCACCATGCGCCACAGAATTGCATGCGCCACAGAAAAATAAAAAAATGCGCCACAGAATAATTTAAATGTATTTTCAATTTTCTGCTGCCTGCTGTACAAATACAGGTATATTACAGAAAATACAGGTATATTATAGTAAATACAGGTATATTACAGGAAACAGGAAATACATGTATATATTATAGGAAATACAGGTATATCACATTACTTAGAGCCCGAGATACACAATTTTTACACAAGTATGATACAAAAGTTCATCGTGTCACACAATAATTACAAGTGCCGAATTTTTAACATCGTTTCACATTACACATGAATAGGTCACACCGCCTACAGTAGGATCCGTGATGATGGTGAGGAAGAGCGGGGAGGACGATCATGGATCCTTCTTCTTCGTCGGCGCCGGTAACGGTTTGCAGCCCTCTTTCGTCGTCCACGTCCTGGTGTCCTGCTGAGCCTCTAGGATTTCTTCGATCTCCCTCTTAGGCAACCCTGGAGATGGATTGGGATATAAATATATTGATTAATAATACAAATCTAAGTGGACAAGTCTATAATAAAGAAAATAAAGAAGCACTTATTGCTATACCTCTGACGTTGTGTAAGGACCCCCGATGATTGGTGACATCTTCGACGATGATTTGGGATAACTGCACCTGGATGCGATGGAAGTCTTCTCTAATATCAGCATCGGTGACCGCACATTTGGTCCATTCTTGGAGGCTAGATGGCAACTTCAATTTCTCAGCATCCCGGACAAACCCTTTAAGGTGATGGAGGGCGTAGAAGGCCTCCTTCACGCTGCTAGACTTCTGCTTCATGCAGCAAAACTCGGTCACATGATTGAACCGGCGTGTGCCATCATTGCTGAAAACTTGTTGCTTCTTTTCGAAGGGGCCTCCCTTTTTGGCGTAGCCCTCGAGAGCCTCATCGAGAACACCCTTTATCTTGGTGTAGTCTTTCTTCATATCCAAACTCCCCGAGTCAAGATAAGTGGCACTGGAGCACCTCGGGTTCAGGACGACGAGTGTGCAGTACTTGTTCCTGCTCAACACAATTGAAACGAATGTTGGAAAGGATCAGCAATGGAACAAATCTACAAGAAAGCATAAGTTACGACGGCGGCGAGCAGATGTGTACTTACTCGGGAAAGAAAGGCAGAAGAATGTTGTTTTTCCTCTTGTTGGTCAGCATGAAACTCCGGAGGTACTCTGTCGCCTTGGTCCGTGTCGCTGATCCTTCCACCAGCCGTGGCAGTCACGCATGTAGTAGGGATCCTCTACCGCGACGGACTGGGTATTATCTCTATTGATCTTCATCGCCATATCGAGCGCGTATAGGCGGACCAAGTTATAGTCCAGCCGTCTAGAGTGAAAGAGATTGAAGACGTCCGCATACGCTATGAAGAACGGATTCGCGGGGGCATCATAGATGAAGTCCAAGTCCATTGGCACCCTGACCGTGAACACCGGGTAATTTGGCTCCTTGTCTTGAAGAAGGAGACGCTCTAGCACCAAGACAGCTTCATGCAAAGCGTGCATGGATCCACGTGCGAGGCAGAGCAGCTCCGGAGGCAGTATCGCTTTACCAGCTTCATGAACTCGGGTCAAGCCAACAACCGCACGGGGTGATACCGTGTCTTCATGACCTCGGATAGTCTTAGGAGCTGGCTGGCTCGCAGAGGCGCCTGGCCCCCTCTTTCTCTTCTTGTTCTTCTTCATAATCTCCGGGGGTGGTGAGGGTGGTCGGGGTGCGGACTCAGGGAAAACCGTCTTACGTAGTGTACCAGGGCTGAAAATGGTAGACGGTAATTTGCGTGGAGGTTGATCGCCGGCCTCCGGAGGCGTGTCTTGAGATAAACCCTGGAAGTCCAGGCGCTGCGTGCATGTACTGGGACGAGCAGGTTGATCGCCTTGAGCGCGGAAGGGTTCTTCATCCATATGAGGCATGAATATGTCCCCGATGGCGCCAGTGTTGAGGTAGCACGCGACGTCGACATCATCACCATCGTCGTCGTTGGCATCAAGTTGAGGTGCATTGGCAGCGCCTTTGGATGGTTGCGGTACAGGCGCTCCCAATAGTTTTTGGTGGCGACTACAGGTGGCGACGACCGTCGGTTCCTTCTGGGTGGCGGTGATGGCTGCAGGCTTCGAGGAGGGCCGAACGATCGGGGGCCTCGAGGGCCGAATGATCGGGGGCCTCGAGGTGGCGCCGGTGGTGCGCCTTAACCCTAGAAGACAAGTCCCAAGACGAATCTGGGTCTTCGGCCATTTCATCGGCCACTTGATGCAATCTTTAAGGACCATGTGATCCTCGTCGGCTCCCGGAGGTTGAATGGGGGGCTCGACGTCGCGAAACTCAGGCACTATCGTAACCAACCTGACCCTCATCACGTCCTCGTCCATTTTATTGTGGTGCATATCGCGGCTCATTGGTTGTACGACAGTGCCCTGAGCACAGTCCTTCAACTCGCCGCCGGGCACCAACCTATGCAGTAGTATGCAAGGCATGTCCTGAGTCAAAACATGTTGGGCATCATGAGATGGCAATCATCATAGGAATAGTTATAGAAGATTCCGCGGACTAACTAATTAGTTACCTGGGTGATGGCGTCGAGCTCGGCAACTGTCGAGACAAGGGCGCCGGTGCCGGCGGCCGGCCTATCATTCTCCGGCCACTCGGTTGCATTATGAAGCACAGCCGCCGCCGGCTGCGGCTCGGTATCTTTCGGGGTAGGGGGCGTCATTGCGTTGGGCTGTGGGGTCGTCAGGTCCGGCGACACGTTTTGGTTCATGATGGAGTTGCTGCCGCTGACGCTGGGCACGTGTATCGGCCCCTATCGACCAGCCGCATTCCAAGCAGCTAACCCCTCCACCAACCCAGCGGGTAAGAAACTTTTCAGCCTCTCGTCCACTAACCGCTCAACCGTGGTGGAGTCCACTTTTTGATTCTCCAGTGTCTCCACCTTCTTCCTTAGCTCCACAACCTCGGCTTTATCCTTACTCAGCCTCCTCCTCTGCTTTTTTGTCTCGGCGTCCGAGTGGTAGTAGTCGATGAACTTCATGCTCGTACCGAAGCCGGACACATGGCCAGCTGACGTCGGCGGCATCGACTTGTCCCTACCCTTGTAGGTGTTCGTCGCCCTGTTGAAAGTCGTGTCCCACGGCTCCGTCGACCCCTAGGACGACGGGTCACCGACCTCAGCGCCAGTCTTCAACTCTGCCTCCTGCAGACAAATTATGCATTAATTTAGATATTTCGCTTCGTTATCTAACTAGATCAACGCAATGGACTTTGAGATATCCGCGGTAATTAAATTCCTTACCAGATACTTCTCAAAATCCTTCACCGCCTCATCGTCGGTAACGAATTCCCCCGTGGTCTTGTCCAGATAGTAGCGGGACCGGACAAAGAACCTCGTCTGCTCGTCCGTGATTTTTTCCCACGGGTTCTCTTTTCCGAGACGTGCATACTCGGCATCCTCCTTGTCCCAAATGGGCTTCTTTCCTCGGTAATCGCCGCTTCCACAACGGTGGTTACCTATGTTTTGCTCCCGCATGTCCTTCCCCCACTTGGTCCATTTTTTAGCCTCCTCAGTTCTTAAGGACAACTTGAATTTCTCAAACTCTTCTTGGTCGAGCATCGGCTCTCTGGCTTTTATCTCCTCCCAGCTGAGACCCTTCCCAATCTTCCGCTTCACCCAGAATTTCCAGCTGCTCAAGGCGGTGCTCATCTTTGAGATGGCTAATCTGTCCACCTTTTTGTTGAACGGCTCCGGGAACGTGTACCGTTGGTGAAGCTTCTGGAGGAGGACGTCGCGCAAAGCCTTATTGGCCGTGCTTCTGATGTCCTTCGTGTTGATGGACACGCTTTCCCGGAGGATGCACCCTAGTTGCATGCTGTACCCTTTGGCAGTGGCCTTAGGCGCCACTGGTAGGCCACTTGGCGTGACCTCGGTGAAATGGTCTGTGACGTTGGCGAGCACTTGAGGTGTCCTATCCCTCCTTTCCTTCTTCTGCTTCGGAGCGGTCGGGTCATTACCACCATCCGTGTGGTCGCCGCCATCGGTGGTGGTGGTGTCATCCTCATGGACGCCACTAGCAGCTCCATCGGTGGTTTCGGCGTCGTCGCCCTCCAGGGCGTCTTGCTCATCGTCGGCACGGTCGCCACTAGCAGCTCCAGCGGCGGCGGCCTCCTCCAACTCTTGGGACGCTTCCCAGAACGACTTGTTGGCGTCTCTAGCTATTTCTTCGACGCTCATCTTCTTAGAAGGGCTCGCGGAGTCCGACATGTTTGCACTTAAATAAAAAAAGGCAAAAAGTTAGTACAACAGAAATATAAGAAAAAAATCAATTAATTAAGTACTAGGATACCCCGGCCCATGCATTAGTCGCAATACCCCATATGTCCCTTTTTTAGCAGTCATGCCAAAATTCACGAAAAATTTCGGCATGACCTTTGCTAAAAAAGGGACATATGGAGTACCCGAATTTGCCGGAACGGAAGTTAATCAACGTTCCGGCAATCTCAAGGGCCTCTCGGGGTACCTGCAAGCATTTCACAAAAAATCCACATCTCCGGCCGGCATCTCCACGACACGATGGTCGGAGCACAAACAACCACAACAATCTCCACGACACGATGGTCGGAGCACAAACAACCACGACACGATGGTCGTGGTAGCACAGAACACATGCTCCAAAGTACCAACTTTGGAGCATTTCGAAAGCATGAAGTCGCCACATCCACATCTCACCTGAAAGAACGCGGAGCTTCTTCCAAATTTCCTGCATACGGCAAAATAATGCATTAGTTAATTAAAAATGCATGAACCAATGCAAAACTATGGATACTATTTACAACTAAAAATGTTATTACTAAAATCCAATTCCAACTAAAAATGCATCTTCAAGACAGTTAAAAAGTACCAACTTTGGAGGCTTACAAAATTATGAAATCTTGATCCTATTTACAATGTACCTTCATGGATCTATTGGATTACATTATTACATCATGATAAAGCTCAAAATTAGTTTTTTGAAAATTTCTAGCACCTTAATTCACTTCAGTTTTAAAGGTATGTTTAAACAGTGACCATTTAACACTTAGCAAATTTTTTATCTCCAATTTTTTCATCTCCAATTTTACCTTGGAACAAGGAAATGTTACAATATCCCTGTAAGTACTAGTATTATTTCTATCACGATATATTTTGCACATTGCATCATCATAGGCAGAGGAGCATCACAACATCACCATAGGAGCACTAGAGCATCACAGCATCATCATAGCCCAAATTCTGCCCATATTTATTGAAATATGGACTGTAAGCTGGTTGTTTATGCTTGGCTCTACCTTAATTTTAATAGCAGCATGTACTCAAATTTTCCTAGCAGCATGATAGCAAAAAATTTCAAGTCCATGTGGCAGGACGATCCTAAAACACACTATTAGAGGTTAAAAAAAAAACCTAAAACACCTAGCAAAAATTAAACCTAAAATGACAGCATTTATGATAGACACTATCAAGCACTAGAGAATCCCACCATACACAGCATCTAGCATCACAGCATCAAGCATCACAACATCTAGCATCACACAGCATCCAGCATCAAACTTGGGCTTGGGATTTTAACAAACACCTAGGGTGCAGCTCTAAGGTAGGGGAAGGAGGAGAGGGAGAGGGGCAGCACCTCGGGGAGGGAAGGGAGGGGAGGTCGTTGAAGGCGGTGGACGTGCTCCTCGTGGGCGCGGTGGAGGTGCTCTTCGATCGTGGGCGCGGGGGAGGCCGGTGCTCCTCGCGGGCGCGGTGGAGGCCGGTGCTCGATCCTCCCGGGCGCGGTGGCGGTGCTCCTCGTGGGCGCGCGCGGTGGAGGTGCTCCTCGTGGGCACGGTGGAGGTGCTACTCATGGGCTGGGGCGGCTGGCGGCGGTGAGTTGACGGCGGTGGTGCGGCGGCCGGCGATTGCAGGGCGTCGATCGAGGGGGCGTGCGCGCGGGTTTGCGAAATTTGGGAACGGAGAGGCTGGCGCAGGGAGGGCCCACATGTAAGTGGGCGCAGAAAATTTTTGTGGCGCATGCCCGCCCGGGTGCGCCACAAAAACGTGAGATTCTGTGGCGCACTACTGACTGCGTGCGCCACAGAAACTTGATATTCTGTGGCGCATCCTTTGCAAAGATGCGCCACAGAATTAGGTGGCCTAAAAATTTAAAAGAAAGTGTTGCTGTCTCATGACACCAACACCTACATAACCCAGTGGTTAGCAAGCTGAAACTTGGGGCAGCCAGGTTCGAATCCTGGCTGTCTCAAATTTTTTTATTTTTTTTTAAATTTTTTTTGGTTAAATTTAAAGAAAGAACACACACATATTTGTTATTCTTTTTAAAGATATTTTTTCTTTTCAAAATTTTTTTGGTTAAATTTAAAGAAAGAACACACACATATTTGTTATTCTTTTTAAAGATATTTTTTCTCTTCAAAATTTTTTTTGGTTAAATTTAAAGAAAGAACACACACATATGTGTTAGTAGACCACACATATTTTATTCATGGTATATATATATATATATATTTGTCTCTCACACATGGTATATAATATATAGTAGCTAGACCACACATATTTTAATACACAAAAAAGTCTTTAATTTCTTTAAAATGTGTTTGTGTTCTATATTTAAATTTACACAAAAATATATTTTTGCTTAAATTGAAATATAGAACACAAACACAAACACATTTGTTATTCTTTAAAAAAACATTTTTGGTTATATTGAAAGAAAAAATTCATTTAAATTTTTTTGGTTAAATTTAAAGAAAGAACACACACATATTTGTTATTCTTTTTAAAGATATTTTTTCTTTTCAAAATTTTTTGGTTAAATTTAAAGAAAGAATACACACATATGTGTTAGTAGACCACACATATTTTATTCATGGTATATATATATATATTCTTGTCTCTCTCTCACACACACATGGTATATAATATATAGTAGCTAGACCACACATATTTTAATACACAAAAAAGTCTTTAATTTCTTTAAAATGTGTTTGTGTTCTATATTTAAATTTACACAAAAATATTAAACACATTTGTTATTCTTTAAAAAAACATTTTTGGTTATATTGAAAGAAAAAAACATTTTTGGTTATACACAATTGTTAGTAGACGAATATATTCTTGTCTCACACACA
The DNA here is from genome assembly GCA_012064385.1 of Puccinellia tenuiflora. Taxonomy (NCBI): domain Eukaryota; kingdom Viridiplantae; phylum Streptophyta; class Magnoliopsida; order Poales; family Poaceae; genus Puccinellia; species Puccinellia tenuiflora. Next base: position 64,951 of record QRDG01000320.1, read on the forward strand.
CACATGATATATAATATATAGTAGCTAGACCACACATATTTTAATACACAAAAAAGTCTTTAATTCCTTTAAAATGTGTTTGTGTATTAATTTCTGCACTTTTTGTATTAATTTCTGCATAGCCATTCTGTGGCGCATCTCCGTGGATGCGCCACAGAAAGTGTAATTTCTGTGGCGCATCTCCTACATGCGCCACAGAAATGGCTACCTCAAATTTTTTTGCCGGGGCCCACACATATTTCTGTGGCGCATGTTTCCAGATGCGCCACAGAAACACATATTTTTGTGGCGCATCCAGGTCCATGCGCCACAGAAATGGTGTGGTAGGATGACATCCAGCCGTTGGTGGTGGGGCCCACATGTTTTCTGTGGCGCATGGTAGTAAGTGCGCCACAGAAAGTGCTAATTTAGTGGCGCACTGGACAGGCATGCGCCATAGAAAACCTCATCTTTCTGTGGCGCATCCCATATGGTGCGCCACAGAATATTAGCAGTGGCGCATGGCAGTTTTGGTGCGCCACAAAAACACCTTCCACCTATAGCTAGTTTCCTAGTAGTGAAATAAATACAATTTTAAATGTTCTGCTAACAGTACCAACCGAAAAAGCTAAATGAAATGGGGAAACTGTTTCACTCATAGTAAAAAGCTCAGTCATATTTACATAAGGTTGCCTTAGTGCTTTCAAAACAGAAATTACCAAAAGAGTTCTCCTTTGCCTCTATGTAGAATTTTCTTTAAACTTTGACACCTATTTTTTTGTTAAGGGAATACATTAATATAAAAAATATATCAATTATTCCCTAGCCTCTGTACCAACATAATGTGAAGAACTAGTCGAAACATCAAATATATGCAGACAACCAAAAATGAAAAAGTAGAAGGAAATAAAAGAAGGACCTGCCACAGTGATCAGTCGCTCCTACCAGCCGCACCTAGACCTACAACACCTAGGACTAAAAAATAGGTTCTCTAAAGGTGACACATCCAAGAAGGAAATAACGCACAATAATCGCCGTCGTCACCCAATCAAACATTTGCTAGTGTAAGTTGCTACTGCAAACATGGTTCCAATGCTAATGTAATTTGCTTGTATTGTTACTCAAATTTGCTTCGATATAACATTCATCAGTCTCCAATATATTGCCTTTTTTAACCCACCTAGACATTGTTTTGTCATATAGGGAATTTGCTTCCGGTACAAATAAAAATTGTTTCTTGGTTATAAGAAACATATTACAATTTAGAAACAACGTGTTTCCGTCAACATGAAATTTTTCTTCTAGTATGATTACAATTTCCCCCATCAAATGTATAGAAGCTTCCATCTCATCCGATAGCATAGCCAACATTCGAAGCTCGCATTTTTGGTAATTGGACAAGATTGAAGGTGCATGCCTGATTGCGTTACATCGCTTGTATCACGGAAATCAGTAATCATGTATCCTTGCATTTCTTGTACCACGGAAAGCACTTATCTGCAGAGAAACAAATGGCAGAGATAAGGAAACATGTGTAACAAACAACATAAAATATGCACCAAATTGTCTTCAGTATCAGCATTGAATCTAGCAATATAGTTTGCTTAGATAGAAAATAGTGTTTGCTTCCAATTAATACCTTGCTTCTAAAGTAAAATAATATTTTCTTAAAATGAATACAATGTTTGCTTCTATCATCAATGTTGTGTAGAGAAGCTAGGAATTTGTTGATGCACAACATAACTAAATCAACGTAGAAACATGCAAATTTGAAAAGTAGAATATTTCATTTGTTGCCGCAAAAAAAAATTGTATATAAACTCGACTTCATCATCCCCGAGGAACAAAAACTAGGGTACCAAGGAAGCATTTTGCATATGAATATCACTGTTACCAACATATGAAGCAATGGGGACTACTGCAGTAATATTCGATGTAAGCATAGAAAACATGTCGGATATTCGATGTACGTAAGCATAGAAAACCTATCAAATGTAAAGAAAACCTAACAATTGCCACAAATCAGACATATATACCTTTTATTTCGCAAATCCTAAATGGTAGATGTATTGAGAGACCAAAGATATAGAAAGAAACAATAGTTTGGTGCCTAGTTCAATGGTATTACTTATTTCATGAGTCATTTGGTCGTCGGCTGAATCGAGATTCCTCTGCTGGGTAGTGGAAGCACATAACGACCCGCTGCTTCGGCTGGGCCCTATCCTAGAGGGCCATCTTGTGCCGCCTCCAGCACCTACTTCTCTCGTGCGCCGGTCAATCCGGCGATGATACCACCTTGGGGATAATCATGTGCGCCGCCACCATGGGTGAGACGCGTTGAGCGGTGCGACGGCGAATGATGTACACCTAGGGGGACGAGGCGATGCGGGGAAGGGAGGGAAGCGACACAGTGGATGGAGGGAGCAACGTGGTGGCAGAGGAAGAAGATCAAGACAAAGGAGGCGAGGCAATGCGACTTGAATGGTATGGTGGGAGGAGAGTCCGAGCATGTACAATAGGGTGATGTCAGCCTTTTCTTAGAGTTGCCATGCATGATTTTCGCTTAGTTCGAGGAGAGAGAATGATAAAAGAGAAGATTGTCTTGTCTTAGTTAAGGGATGATCACTTATAAAATAAGAGAAGATTGTTTTCTACCTTGTACCATATTTCTTCTTCCCTTAAAAACCCAATTTCCTACCAAAAGGTATTTAATTTTCATTAATTGTTAGGGATGGCTCTAAGAGATAATGAGTTGTACCACTTATTTTTAACATTCTCTAGATGATATGGATGGTTAAGAAGAAATGTGCCTTCTCTCTACCATTATACATGCCCTTAGGGAGGGGACTGAACCTGACGTCGCTTCACACGATTTGGAGAGAGAGAGACACATGTAATCGATAGTCTAAAATTATGCCAGATTGGTGGAAAAAATCTAGTAGATCTGCAAGCGTCTGACTTGAGACGAGATTGACGGCAGGGGATCTGTCTGAAGTTTCTTTCCATATCCGACATGATATGTAGTATTTACCAAAAATCATGGATTATATGCATAATTAATAGGGCTACAACTAATTCATTACTAAATAATCCCACAGCATGCAACCAAAAAATTCAATTGAAGGTGGAATTCAATAGGCCTAATTAATTCCTTTCTTAACTAATCCAACAACATGCAACAAAAAAGCGGATTAATGGTGAAATTAAATAGGTCTAATTAATTAAATAGGCGAAATTCCATCTCATGCAACCAAAAAATCCAATTAAAGGCTAAATTATATGGGGCAGCTGGTCGATTCACGGTAACCTGCGCAATTAGCTAGCTAGCTAGCAGTAGCTACGAGTAGTAATTATCTCAAGAAAAAAATACGACCAATAATTCCCTAATTAACTTAGGCATAAAAACTAATGAACTAGTAATATATTTTCACCATTAAGTTCCAAACTCTATGGTGATTGTACTGTACGTCAAGATATGAAAAAAAAAAATGTAAACTTGATCAGTTGATCTCCCAATGGTCTATGGATCCCGCATATGCGGTTCGATGTGGGAAAAAAAATATCGAAGACATCTCGCACACAAGGCTGGCTCGGTTTACATGCTTGGATGAATTCCACGCACAAAGCTATGGCCTCTTATGGAAGTGATCTAGCTATGGTAGGCACTAGGCAGCCTAATCTTTGGAGCACGAGGTAACATGAACGCTTCAATCAATTGGATAATTGTAGATAATAGTTTAACCTATATACCAAAATATAATTAACTTCGCTATTCAGAATACAAAGAAAAAGAATATGACGTGCTTAATCCTAATAAGATCGTTAGGAGTAGTCGGGAGAAGGAGTTCTCATGTGAGCCACGGGGTATGTCAGATTGTTATCAAGTTAAAACGGAAAATGCCTCATGTTAATTAAATTCTGACCGACGGTCCATACAAGGATAATTTCATCCAAACTTCTCCACCTTTCCTCCTCAAAACAGGCGTTCATCCCGCTTTATAAATAAAGCAACACTTCTCCACCTTTCTAATCCTTACCTAGGTATTCGTCATAAGAATAATACACCTTATATTTAGAAACGAAAGAAAGGTTAGAAAAGGAGAGAGTAAAAATAATACTTGCCTTTTATCACTTAAGTATGTATGTTAATGTTGCATCACAATGGCCTAATCACTGTACAAGAGACAGAATGAAATGTAAACTTTAGAGACAGGCAAAGAGATACGGAGATACACAACAATGCGATCATGTAGCTTGTATTATTATAACTATTTAGGGCAGCGTTAATCAATATGTTTTGTATCACCAATCCATGTCAATTTGTACGAGATAAATACTTAGAATTTTGCTGAAGGTAGTCTAGTAAATTAGTTAGCATTTTATCTGTTGGTATGTTGCGCCTTCTTCATAGTGAATAATAATACAGACCTACTATTCTTACTTGAAACCTGATTTGTTGGAAGTGTCTCAGTGAATAACCACTTCACTGAGCGTTGTTGGCATCACTTACTTCTCTCTGGTAGGTACAATATCACGAACATAGCCCGCAAACATCAATAAAAAAATCATCTCTAATCAACATTATGTTTAATATTCGCAAAAAACATTATGTTTATATCACTAGTAGAAAAAGGGCCTATTGTCCCGGTTCATTTGAGCCTTTAGTCCCGGTTTGGGACCCGGGACTAAACAATCGGGACTAAAGGTAGTCCCGGTGGACTAAATTTTTTTTCTATTTCTTTAATTCAAAAAACGATTTTATTTTTCAAATTTTTTTTGAATCTATGAATTGTTGGACTCGTTAATCTCTCACACCGGAGTCTCTTAATCACACTTAGTCTTTGGTCAAATTCCAATTTTGGTCAAACTTCCCGGTCGGTCACCCATCCTCACACTACTCTACCCCTAGCACGCTTAACATCCTGGTTCCTTCCCATCCCCCTTCCTATAATCTACTTATAACCTTATGTCTATAGTATGCTATTAATCATATTAACCCATGGATCATGTGAGTCACGCATTTTTATAATTTGAATTCTAAATAATTATTTAAATATACAAAAACGACTAAGTAATCATAATATTAAATAAATATAAAAATACAATGTGTTTTATTATTTTTTTGACATTAATTCATTTAATATGGCATAATTCATATCTTTTAATCTGTAAATCGAAATTGAACAAAATGTCCATTATTATCAGAAAAATACGAGGAATCCAAATATGACATAATTTTGTATTTCTAATTTTTTTTTGAAAAATAAAAATCTGAATTTTGAATCTTTTTAAATTTCAGAAATCCAAAAAAAATTCAAAACTATTGATTGAATTCGGAAAAAAAATTAGTCCCGATTGGTGTCTCAAACCGGGACTAAAGATATACCCTTTAGTCCCGGTTTGTGCCCCGAACCAGGACTAAAAGTGCTCGCCCCTTTAGTCCCGGTTGGTGTCTCGAACCGGGACTAAAGATCGACCCTTTATTCCAGGTTTGTGCTCCGAACCGGGACTAAAGGTGCTCGCCCCTTTAGTCCCGGTTCCAGCCACGAACCGGGACTAATACCCCCATTCGAACCGGGACCATTGACATCCCGGGCCCTAGCAGCTCGAACCGGGACTAATGGCTGCCATTGGTCCCGGTTTGTGTCTGAACCGGGACTAATGGCTTTGGAGCTCCTTCCGAAAGATCCTTTTTCTACTAGTGTATGTTCTTTCATACTCTAGCAGTATTTATAAAGCACATGTGGAAACCGATGAATTTAGGGGCATTAGAGTATATAATTAAGAAAAGTGACTAACCCAAACTGACAAACTGACCACGTAGTCTGGTAGTAAATTATACGTTTCTTGTTCCACAGTTTTTGTTATAAAGAAAGAAGTTCTTCTTCAAATGGCCTCCACATATTATGCTTTTGATTAAAATCAAGCAGAAGTTAGAGGAAAATGATCCATGTGCACAACTTTCACATTATCACAACAACATATATTGATAGGCGATATTGCGATTGTATAGTGCTTGATTACATTGAGTCACGGTGGGCTGTTTATATAGGCCACAAGACTTGGGGGACACGAATTCTAACAACGATAGACTTAGATTACAATTGCTAATACTACCTAAATGTAACCTATATGTAATATACTCTAACCCCCCCCCCCCCCCCTAGTCGGATCGGGAGTGACGCGAACAGCTGGAGCATCGCGAACGGTCCGACTGGAGCATAAGCCGAAGGCGCGAACTGGAGAGGGAGCCGAGGTGATAGCCCTTGATGCCGATGTCGATGTAGCCGAGGTATGGGCGTTGTAGTCGTTGTCGATGGTGGCGTGCTTGATGAAGTCGCCGTTGATGAAGTTGCGGTTGTTGATGTTGTTGTGGTCGATGTGGTTGTTGAGCCTGGGGGAAGTCGTCGTAGTTAATGCAGTAAAAGCGGGAGAAGCGATAGTCAACTTTAGTTAGACGTAGCTTTTGTCGGTGTAGACGAGGTAAGCGGCCCGGCAGGCCGAGCTTGCCAGACTTGGGAGCGTGTCAGGATGAACGCACGCGCCGGTGTTACCAGGACCGGACATGCGAAGACAGGGACCATCATGAACCATGCTTGCCAGAGTCGGAGAGTGAAACAGAAAAGGTCTCCGTGAACGATCGGCGAGAGCGGCATCCCGATGCTATTTTTCCGCCGTTGGTGCTGGAGTAGACGAAGAGGTTGCAATAGGAACAAACAAATTGAGCACGTGCGTGTGCAAGTAAAAAAGAAAGTAAAATAGATTTCAACTCTAGCGGCGAGGTCTTGGTGGACGAAGATGGAGGGGTGGTTGTAGATGGCGATTTTGCTGTAGCGATAGTGGATGCCGGGGATTGAACCCGGATCATCTGTTTGCAAGAGCGCATTGGCGCGAAATTGAAAGCAAGTTAGTAGATGTCGGGGACTGAACCCGGGTTATCGACTTGCAGGTGCACATTGGCGCGGAATTAAAAGCGAGTTAGGAGCGCGTTGGCGCTGCGGAGGCGAAGAAGAAGCATGCAGAAGCACAGTGGCACTGCGAAGGCGAAGAAGAACCCGTTGGCATTGACGAAGACCATGAGCGATGGCGGCGGTGACGATGCGGTACAGCGGCAACGTTATTGGTGGAGATAGTTGTTGGCGATGATGACCAAGTGCATGGTGCAGCCCTGTGTTGATGGCGAGGTGCATACTCGGGGACGTGCTTGATGTCCCGGTCGATGTTATCGTAGACGAGCCGGCGTGGTGGCGATGCATGGACGACGCAGTCGGCGATGGAGCGTGGAGGTTTGCCGGAGCTGAGTCAATGACTTGGTCGGAGTAGAGGCGCGCAAGGACGACATGCGGCGGTGGGCGACGCAATCTGATCTGTGATCGGCGAAAGAAGAAGAAACGTCGGTCAAGCGATCAGCGAGAAAACTATGACGATCTAGTTGAGCAAGTTCTATCATGGTATCAAAGGGTTTCGTATAGGAATGAGACTTTTGGCTGAATTGACTAGAGCATGCGATTCTACATTTATAATTCCAACCGATGTATTAACAGTAATGTGTTGGGAAATTTTAGCATATAACTCAACAAAATAAGGTCAATATATACTAGGAAGACAGGTACAAGCAAAGAAATTATTGAAGTAAGAAAGTTGGACCCATAATTTTTTAAAATAAAGTAAGCATGATTAAAAAAACTGATGCGTGTCACTTAAGATATAGTATTCGGTTACAGGGACCATTAAAGTCACGGAAGATCCTCGCAGGTTGGGACTAAACCCTTTAACACACCGCCAACACCTACAAAACGGCAGAAACTAGCTAACTCCTTTACATAAAAACTTACAAAAGTGCACGTTGTCTCCCTTACAAAAGATAACAACAAAAGGATAATATGAGGCAGATATATGAAAACTTAGCAGGTTTTCTTCTTTGTTTGAAGTTACCAACTGGTACCAACAAAAGTCCCGATTGTTTTCTTTAAAAGTTAAAAAAATTATATACTGAAACTCGAGTAGCAACAAAGCACACAGAGGCCTTCTTACCTGCAGCAGGCACCTAGGCATGCAAACTCAATAGAGGATTATAATAGCCTTGCTCTTCAGCATTGATTAAAAGAGTAGCATGCAGAAGTCAAAGGAATAACAATCTTACAGGGAATGAATCAAGGATGCCGATTTGGGAACACAATTCCAGAGCATATAGAAATATTATTTTCTTGTGGAGTCCACAGAGCTCAATTCAGATGAGCACTCCTCAAGCAATATAGGATACTGATATGGACTGTCAGGTCAAATGTACCTTGCCATCTCTATTCGGACTACATGCAATTTAATTTGCAGAATGTAACTCAATAGTCACACATCCGGACATCCCATATTCCCATCCAAGTATAGAGAAATAAGTATGTCACGGAGATAATACATATGGATGCAAACGAACAATCAACTCATTAACAGAAGGAAATATGACTAAATTTCTATTATGTTGATCCGATCTGAAAGGCATCCGGGGGAAAACTTCATGCGAGGCAATGTGGAAAGTTATCAATGACCGCCTCGATCAACCTGAGGAAATTTTGAGACCTGTGCGGCGCCCCATGATCTATGCTGTGCAGCGTCCCATGATCTATGTGGGGTTTCTTCTCTTGCGGCGTCAGCAAGCAGTGGACGGCAGCAGGTTAGCGTCGATCCAACGCGATTGGCTAGGACAGGAGAAGGAGTTGCAGGAGGCTACCATGAGATGTGGGGAGGTTATAAGGAGGCGTTGAGTTTGGGAAGCTAAAAGAGAGGAAGAGGAGGAGTCAGCCGGGAAGGTGGACAGGACTGGAAGAGGAAGCTAATGTGGTGCCGATTGCTTGACTGGAGGAGAAAATCAACAGCTAGCCATGTGGCTATTTAACTTCATATGAATTACGGTTGTGATTTACATAGCATCCAGGTAGGGGCTCCATGTGGGCTGAATTGATGGGCCGCTCGGTTGGCAGTGTCGGTATGTCTAGGCCGCAAACGGTTGGTTTTTTCTCTGGTTGGAAACGTAGGGTAATAACGAAATGCATAACAGAAAAAAGAAAGTAACGAAACATGCTTTGCTAACGTGGCAGGTGCTGAGTTGGATATGCTGCATGTTGAGAGAATTACTTGTAGTGGAGATTTGCTATTTAGATATAGAAGATTACTCGTCACGAAGAATAGCTCCCCATGACCCGCTGTTATCATCAGCGGAGAAACTGGCGTCAACGTTTAGCTTTGTCCATCCCTTCTCAGGTTTCTTCTATATCTCTTTAGACTCCCTTTTATCTGAGTGTGCAATTTCTGGATGATTTACATAAACGAAAATCCGGGCAGCTAACAACTGGCAAATGCGGATCGCAAACTGTATGATTCGTTTTTTGGTGCGATTGGGATTGGATCGAGACACAATAGCTAGTGCATCTGTGGATGCACGACAGATGCACGATTGTGTACGTCTAGCTGGCCTCGCGACGGGTACTACTTGCATTGCCGTCGGTCAGGGAAGCACACGCATGAGTAGTGCTTTTCAGTTCTGGTTACCCGGCGTGGAAGCCAAGCACCACAAGGATGGATCGATCCACTGCTACACAAAGGCTGTGGCGGCCAGCATTCTGCACCGTAGCTTGTCTATGAAGCATGAAGCTCGATCTCACGCGGCGTTGCAGCGACCAGGGGTCGTGCGCTTTAGCGGATCGAGGATGTACACCTTGGCGGCAGTTAGAGCATATTCAATAGATGATGTAAAATAGGCCACCACATTTTGGTTTTAGGGCACCACATTTTGTGTTACAGAACATTAAAACTTGCTTTGCTCTCACATATTAGGGCATCAGTCCTGCTGGTGCCGGGTGCGTCTGCCGCCTAGGGCTGCTGCTGCTCGATCTGGGGTCAACAAGGCTCGATCTGGGCTGGAGTTGGCCCACTCGTTCCAATCGTCGGGAGCCGGCCGGCGGCGTGGGGGCTGCAGGCTCGGAGCAAGAATAAAGGTGGTTGAACCAGCTGGTCTTCGAGCGTCATGTCGCCGATCTGCTACATGTGGTCCTCCATGATCTGGCTGCCGACGTGTTCCGGTCTTCCCATCGGTGCTCTCCGGTTTGGCGCATGGCGTCATTAGATATCTAGATCGGATTTGATCCGGTCGTGCGCACCCTCATCTATGGCCAGAGATGCTTCATGTGGGTGTGGCGCGAAGCTTCGCTATCTTGCCGTGGTCATGCGATATGTCTAATAGATTTCCATGACATTGACAAGTAGTGAAGAAAGTCATGGTGGCTGCGATCGGAGGCTTGTGCTGGCGGAGTGGAGGTTTGGTTGCGTTGAAGACTCTAGGCACAGGTTTTCTGTGTGTCAGGTGTCGGGGACTTGCAGCAGCGGCCTTGACAAGAGGGGGCGCAAAACGGGCGGACTGCTTTCCGGCGGTATTAAGTACCGAGCCGTGATGTTTAGGGTGAAAGCTCAAGGTCTGGCCTTCATTGACTGTACCTGGCAATGGCCTCTCTGAAGGCATTGTTTTGGACTCCCGGTCTTTCTTCAGGGTGAAAGCCCAATGTCTGGCCTTCATTGGTTGTACCTGGCAATGGCCTTGCTGAAGGCATTGTTTTGGAGAGCCTTTTTGCGATCCGGGTGTTGTATTTTGGTGGTGGTTAGAGTGTTGCTGTTGTGAGTGCTCCATCACTCCGACGGGGTCTTTTGTTTTCTCTCTTTTTTATTTTTTTTCTTGGCTGTGTGCATCGTGGATGTCTTTTGATATCTTGTTGGTGCAGAGCCTGGGTGTAATTGGTATCTCTCGATATTAATATATTCTCTTTATCAAAAAAAAATTTTAGAGATACATTATCTTTTGGAGCTACGTTTTTGCTGTTTGGTGGGCACGAGCCATATTTTATATCATCTTCGTAAACCGATTGGTTATGCATCCTAACACGTCATTAAAATATTTAGGGCACCACATTTTGTGTTACAGAACATTAAAATATTTCACATATGTAGCGCACTAGCAGAACTCGATGCGTGTTACATCTAATTGCCAACTACCTTCCATAACTTTGGCAGTGATGCTTACAATTACATGCTTCTCGCTCTGTGTATGAACAATCCCTATATAAGCGATCTTACACAATTCTACATGGCAATTCGATAAATTCAAGTTAGGTTAAACTAAGTCTATCATTATCATGGTAAAAAAATCAATAAAAAAAGATAAAGGATAAAAGCCAAGAGAAGGCCCATGAAGAAATAAGCCATCATGGTTGAAGGATGAGACAATCTGGTCCATCATACGCCACTACAATTCTGCTGGTTCATGAGGGTTTCGAACTTGCGGTACCATCCTACGTCACAGATGGCCCAATTGATGGTTGTTTAAATGTTTTGGTCATGGATCTACGCCAGGACCATCGGAATAGAAAATGGGTGACCACCGACCTCTAACTATCACTGATAGTCCAAGGTGGTCAATCATGGATTATTGTGCCTAACCCATCGGTGACTTGATGGACATAAACTGGTCACAAAATCATAGATGGTCCCACTGGCTAGACATTCATGTACCTACACATAGGCAGGCCATGTCTTTCTATAGTTGAAAGAAATTGACATGTCTTGCCAAGATCCAGGCCATCATGCTTGGTATGGGGGCGACAACACATGATAGCCACAGTTTGGTGGTGCCTTCTGAATACTTGGTCCTGAACTCCGGGTAAAAATCTAAGATCTGTCTTTTATTGGATGTACCTAGCAATGGTGGTGTTTACGTGCTGCTTTCTTGTTTAAGGCATCTTGTGGAGATTATTCGGACTTATCCAGGGTAAAACCCATGATCCGACCTTTTTGTTGGATTTGATGATGATGGCGCTTACTAGTCGCTTCAAGATGTTGCCGTGGATAATCTTTCCTGTAGTCATGCGGTTGTCATTGATGCTGGATGATGTGTTGTTTTGTCTGTAAAAAATTGCTCTTTCTTTTTTTAATTTTAATTTTTGGCAGTATGGATCCTCGGTGTTTTGATCAAACACTCTTCATATCGTGCTGGTGGAGAGACCGAAAATATATGGATAAAAAACATCTGAAACTTTATCAAAAAATGGAATTTCCATTATTACCGGCCTATAGCTAATCATTGGTATCTTCTTAGCCTCGTCGTATGTACCAAAAACATCTTGCGCGTCTCTCCTTGTGAGAGAAGTGTTAAGCATCTATTCATCTTCCATATAGGATGAAGAAATGCCCCGTCTGCAAACCAAAAGTGTGGAAGGTGGCACAATAGCATGTCTAATATATGCTGGGTTCCCCCATAGTTGACTCGCCACCGACAACTTAAATCTGGTGATCTCTCCACTCCAGATCCAGAAAGCACAACCAGCATATGATAGCCATGCATTGTGCTTCCCAGGTGGGAGCCTATCGCCAAGCAAAGCATAGTTGCACATTTACCTACCACTACTCCAGGCCAGTCTCCATGTATAGAGCAGACTTCGCAATCCCCACAATCGTCGTCCCCCATGTGGCATCCGTGCCTATAAATAGCTCGTGATCTACACCCAACAGAGCACAGGTCACAAACACGAACACTCACACAAGCACGCATCTACACACATCACTTAGCTCTCAGCTCCAAAAATGGCTAAGGGAGCGGCGATGATGCTTCTTCTGGTGCTCTTCATGACGCTCGCAGCGGCGAGCGAAGCCCAGATGCAGCACGGGCACCGCCGGCCGGCAGCCGCTCCTCACGGCGCTCCCACGCACCTCCACTTCTACTTCCACGACACGTCGAGCGGCCCCAAGCCGTCGGCGAGGAAGCTGAGGGACCAGCTAGACCCCAAGTCGAAGACCATGTTCGGGCTGGTGATGGCGATGGACGACCCGCTGACGGCGGGGCCGAAGGCCGGGTCGGCGGTCGTTGGCCGGGCGCAGGGCCTGTACATGGGGACAGACCAGTCCGGGGGGTTGTGCTTGCTGCAGGTCATGAACCTGGTGCTCACCGCGGGGCTCTACAACGGCAGCTCGCTCGCCGTGCTCGGCCGCAACTGCATGCTCGCCGCCGTCCGTGAGATGCCCGTCATCGGCGGCACCGGCGCCTTCCGCTACGCGCAGGGGTACGCGACGCTCACCACCAACTTCTTCGACCTGAAGACGGGCAACGCCATCGTCGAGTACGACGTGTACGTCATGCATTAGCCTATCATGATGCAAGACGAGGAAGACCAAATGTTTAAGGCCAGGCTTGCCAAGTTGTGATGTTATGCTAATTCACAGGGTGTTTTTCTTTTGATCATTTTTCTTACTTCAGCTTGTCTGATTGGGCCCCTTCTTTTCCTTACCATATACTATATATCAGTACCGTTGCTTGGGTTAAGTACGTCTGGCAAAAATAAGTTGCCCTAAGTGGAAGTGATGTACCTTTTTTAAAAACTTAATAGACTCTTGTTTTTCAATTTTGTGAATTTGATGGTTTTAACTAGAAATAACTTTTATAACTGCGACTCTACGTAAACTTAATCAACCTTTCTCAGGTTGTCTCCCTCCCCTCTAACTAATTATGTTTTTTAAGAGAAAAAATTGTCGATTAAGTTTAAAACTATGCCAAACTAGGCATCAACCTAGTTATTTGCATAAAATTGGTGGTTCCGTCTGCCACGCCGAGGCTATGGTGGCCGGCCGGAGGGACGGTGACTGGTACTGCCTAGGACAAACGGTGCCACGCCCGACAAGATGGTTGTCGGCACGCTCGGCGGTGACGGCAGCGGCGGCAAGGAGCGACACAGGAACTTGCGGAAACGATGATTACAAATTGATGCAATTTTACGAACTAAAACTCCCTCCTCCTTATCGATCACCTGCAACATACGTACATACATGAGCCATTAATGTCTCTCGCCTCCTCTTATGCTGCTTCAAAACCGTGCGTATGCAATTGATTTGAGGACACACGAGAGCTAGCCATGCGACGATCCAATCCACGGATGCATCCAATATTTGCATGCGCATTGGTGAGTTCGCACACGAGACTACGAGAGGTCGCTGAGTCATCCGTCGTCGGCTACATGCTTGCTGAATGGTACCGGTGAGAATCCGACCTCAGGCGCAGCGCCCAAGCCGCCGCCGTCTCTAGCAAATTCATGGAGTCCGACGCTGGGCACGAGACTAAGTCGAGAATTGCACGTCGAGCTGCCCTCTCCAATGCCAGCCTCTCGTTGTAGATTTGTTGCTGCTGCCTTGCTGGTCTTCGGGAAGCGCTCCTCTAGAGCCGAGGTATACGGTAGACGGGTAGAGTATGTAATACGTGGGTTTAGAGGGTGCTGTATATGGGCTCCGGTGGGCCATCATATTTAATTAATGTAATTAATTAATTAGGGGAAAAACGTTTCGAGGGGGGGGGGGTGTACCGAAGCACGGCTCATAACTGCGAAGAGTCTTCACTTTAGAAACACCAAGAGTGTGCACTGAAGATCAGGTCTTGGTGCTTCAAAGGTTGACGGAATCGCCACACCGCCTCTAACTGAAATAAATATTACTTTTTAATGAGAAAAACATAGTGTCAAACCTAAGGTTTTTATCCATCATCGGATATGGGCCAACCACCTATAACCAACCAACCGATAGTTAGTTCTCTAACCATGAAGAGATTAAGTTGTTACATGTCATTACTACCTATGATGGTACTTTTTTGTCCGAACACATGAGACATGTTCCGGACCGTATGACAAAAACTTGACATCGTCGGATATACGGTACTCCCTCCGCTCCATATTATAAGTTGTTTTGGCAAACTAATTTAGTTAGCCAAAACAGCTTGGTTATACCAAACTAATATCCATGAACTTTTTTGATCGTGAATTTTTTTTATATAATGCTGGGATCAAACTTGAAACTCAAGAATCAAAATATTTCACATATGTAGCGCACTAGTAAAAATCAATGCATGTTACTGCTAAGTGCTAACTGCCTTCGTTTACTTGGGCAGTGATGCTTACAATTATATGCTTCTTGTTGTGTGTATGAATAATCCCTATGTAGTCTCGTGCGTGATTTGGTAAATTCAACCTAGGTTAACCTAAGTCTGTCATTTGTCATGGTCAGCAAATCAACAATGATGAGAAAATAAAGGAGAAAAGCCAAGTGAGCGCCCAAGAGGAAATAAGCCATCATGGTGGAAGGATGAGAGAGTTTGCTCGAATAACTTCGGCAATGGATTTTGTAAATCTTCGTGGTGAGGTTGAGTTTTCTTTCTTCGAAACGGATTATGCGATTGGGATTGAAGATACTAGCTAGTGCAAAAGTTCAAGCACGACAGATGCACCATGCAGGACGACTTGCATCGCCGCCGGGGCTAGCTTAATTTTTCTAATTAGTATTTGAGTTGGCATAATCAAGTTGATTAGTTTTCTAGCAGCTTGGATATGCGCCGTCATCCATGTAAGTGTTATCTTTGAGCGTGTGTTAGTAGGACACTAGGGGCGTGTTTGGTTGCCCTTGCCCACGGACACCCTATGCAGCCTGTGGAGACGCGTTTTTTGCCTGGGCTGCACCGTGTTTCTACACAGCGCCAATTTGCAGTCCCGAGCCAGTCCTCGGAGGATTCAGCTGTTCCCTTGAAACCACCCCCCCTCCCCCCGCCGTAGGACAAAATTCGCTGGATCTTGCATGCGCGGGGAAAGGACGGGAGACACCATGTACCTTCGGGAACACGCGCCTTAAAATCCCCCACCGCTCACCCTCTGCACCCACTCCAATCGCTCTTCTCCTCTCTTCTCTCTTCATCGGCGGTTACCCTGCTGCCGGTACGTCCACATCTCTTCGGCAACCAACTTCACTGGGAGAGGAAGGCCGACCATCCCTTCCTTCATCGACCGCCAAGATCTTCATCGGCAACAACGACTATGCTGCATCCCATCGTCGTCGAGGGCTTCATCTATGTCCGTAAGATGTTCTCCAACCCCTTATGCGCTCGTATCTATCATACATCTGTAGATCAAACTAGATTATTGACGTAGGTTGACATGCATGGTAGATCTGCCTGCTTTTAGGGTTTGATCTACGTTTAGGGTTCGATACTTCGGGCATGTTCGTCGATTTGGTATAAGCTTATATGTGGGTTATTTTGTTAGGTTACATCATGTATGTCCACGATCATTTCTCTCCGTTATGGTTTAATACTTTATCCGATTTGGATGTTTTAGTTGGTCTTAGAATAGGGGATTTTTTTTTGGATTTAGGGCTTCGATTTGGGGTTCTTGGTAGCTTAGTTCATCTTTGGCCAGTGATGAACCCGATGCCAGTCCGACACGTATGAGTGCATTTCACTAATGGTTACCGAAGGCCAAGAACCACAAGAATCGATTGATCCTGTACACGTATGCTGTGAGCCTGTGATGGCCAACATTCTGCACTGTAGCTTGTCCATGAAGCAGTTGAATTTCAATTCCATTGTAAACAAGGATCCATATGCATCTTGAGGTGACAGCTTCGAGGGGATTTTTTTTCTTTTTTTGGTATCCCTACGTAGGAATAAAATTGAACTGAAATTTTAGAGAGGTCGACGACCAAAGGTCTGCGATTCTATAACTCACCGACCATTTATTCCATCTCAAAGCAACCCTAGACTAGCCTAAACTTATTACCCCCCACCCCCCACCTCCCACATTGAAAATGTTCTATTATACCCCTACATTTTCTTGCTAAAATATCCTTGAAATTTTGTGTTTTAGTGTTTACGCCCTCCCTAACAACTTTAGTGCATGGTTTTGTTGTATCAGCCCCGTCAAAAAAAAAATCCTGGCTCCACTCCAGGACATATTGACATGGCCTGTCTGCAAACCAAAAGTTTGGAAGGTGGCACGATAGCAGTATAGCACGTCTAAAATATGCTGATATCCACCTAGGTAATTAATAGTTTTTCTGGAAACAACAAATGGATGCCGAGCTCGAGAGAACCCTTCATTTTTTTAAATCGGAAATAATTCTGGAAGTTCGAAAAAATAAAAAAAACCTGGGTTTGGACAATGTTGTGTTCTACCAACGTGAAAATCTCAAATGAAAATAATTTATATTCTGGTCTACACAAAAATAATAATATCTGACAGATTTGAAAGAGTTGAAAATTTATACTGTTGACAACTTTCAAATGTCAGACTTTATCATTTTTGCGCAGCCCAAAATATAAGATATTTCTAGTTAATGTTTTACGCGTTGATAGAATACAACATTTTCTACACTTGTGAATTTTTAAAAAATTCAAAATATAATTTCCAAAAATTTGAAAATAAAGCGCTCCCTGTGGGCAGGCTCCATTGGTCCACTCACTCGCCATGCATGGACAATTGAAATATGCGGATCCATCCACTCAAAGCATTTCGTGCTTCCCACGTGTCTATCACCAAGCAAAGCAAAGCAAAAAATGGCGATGCTTCTTGTGCTCTTCATGGCACTCGCAGCGGCTAGCAAGGCCCAGATGCAGCACGGGCATCGCCGGGCAGCCGCTCCTCCTCACGCTCCCACGCAGCTTCACTTCTACTTCCACGACACCTCGAGCGGCCCCAACCTCGCAGACCCTGTTCGGGCTGGTGATCGTGATGAACGATCCGCTGACCGCTGACGGCTGCCGTGGGTCGGACCCAGGGCATCTACATGGGCGCCGATCAGTCCCAGGCGTGCCTGCTGCAGGTCATGAACCTCGTGCTCACCGCCGGCCCCTACAACGGCAGCTCCGTCTCTGTGCTCGGCCGCAACTGCCTGCTCACCGGCGTCCGTGAGATGCCCGTCATCGGCGGCACAGGCGCCTTCCGCTTCGCTCAGGGCTACGCGCAGGCCCGGACCAACCTGTTCGACCTGAAGACCGGCAACGCCGTGGTCGAGTACGACGTGTACGTCATGCATTAGCCTGCAAGCTGGGTGGCGCCACTGACGAGGATGCATCCATGTCGAGGTTACCTTCAGTCAGAATAAATTCGAGGTTACCTTCAGTCAGTCCGTGAGACAGCCCTCGTCCGAATTTACAGTTTAGGAGGCTTTTAACCGGGCAACTATGGGATGTGTGGCTCCAACTTGTGAAGCGTTTGCTGTTGGTTTCTCTCACATCCGAACCAGATAGGGTTAAATGGAATTGAGTGCCATCGGGTATTTTTTCTGTTAAATCTTATTACGCTGATCTGATGGATGGTAATACGAGATTTTTAAAGATGTATATCTTTCGAAATTAAAAGTCCCCCTAAAGATTAAGATTTTTATGTGGTTTCTTAATAGACGGGTCATTCTCACTAAAGATAATCTTATTAGACGACGTTGGACAGGTTGTAAGAAGTGTGTATTTTGTGATATGGATGAGTCCATAGAACACCTTTTTATTTCTTGCCAACTAGCTAATCAAATCTGGAGGTTGATACATTTTACATTCAATATTACTCCACCAATGAATGTTACCAATTTGTTTGGTAATTGGTTGTCTGGGCTAGACAAAGGCACTAAAGCAAATATTCGTATTGGGGTTTGTGCTTTTCTATGGGCTATTTGGAACTGTCGAAATGATTTGGTTTTTAACAAGACAGGAGGGGGACATTTTTTGCAGGTTGTTCATCGAGCCACATACTGGATTCACATGTGGACTTACCTTCTCCCGGAGGACCAGCGAGGACGTTTGGACTCTGGATGCAAACGGTTGATGGCGGTCGTTCGGGCTATCTTCAACCCAGCTGGCTGGTTGCACACTAGACGATTGCAATATGTGTAGTTGTCTTACTATGTCTTTTTTCGGTGGCTTATTCATGTTGCTACGCTTAGCGACCCATGAGCTGTAATAATTTGTGATACGTTGACACTTGGATGCTTTATTTTATATAAAAGTTGTGTGCATCCTTTGGATGCAAAGGCTGGGGATTTACCCCATTTCAAAAAAAAAAAGTCAGAATAAATGGATTGTGAAGTTGCGATGCCATGCTTCACAGTTTTGTTTTTGTTTTGTTTTGCTTACTTCAGCTTATCCGTGCTTGGTGATTTGGGTCATCTCTTTTCCTATGTATCAGTGCCGTTGTTTGGGTTTAATCTCGAAAAATTAAGTGGGCATAAGTGAAAGTGATGTACTCCTTTTCACTAAGTATTTTTTTCTTTGATAAAGAGTATATATTAATATCGCGAAGATATCAATTACACCCAGCCTCTGCAACAACGCAAAGCTCTAAAGGCCTAACGGATGCACATAGCCAAATAAAAGAAGAAAAAATTAAAAAAAAAAATAGAAATTAAAAGTCCCACTACAGAGTTTCAATCCTTGCAGCAAGGGCACAACCACCACCAAAACAATACATGAAATCAAATACTCCAAAAGCAACGCCTCCAAGAAGCAAACAGTGCACCATCACCGTCGTCACCCGATCATAGATCTTGTGTCTTCACTCTGGAGATAATCTCCGCTCTCAAAACAATGTCTTTAACAAGGTCATTGTCAGGCACAATCAATTAAGACTAGACCTTAGATTTTCACCCTGAAAGGTAAGACTTTGAGCTTCACTTGTATTGTCGCCCCCACTTCCATACCGCTACTACGAATCCTGAAACTCCAAGCAAGTTCCTCATCGACGCAAAGAGTCAAATCACCGTTGCTAGACCTCCGCTCACAACTTTCATAGAAACGTTTTTTTTTTCATTTTTGTGACTTTGATGGCTTTAATATTGGAAACTAATAATTTTGTATGTGTGAAGAGTCTTCACTTTAGAAACACCAAGTGCAATTATGTACTGAGGATGGGGTCGTGGTACTTCAAGGTTGATGAAATCGCCACACCGCCTCTAACTGAAATAAATAACCCTTTGCATCAGAAAACAAAAAGTCAAACCTAGGGTTTTTATTCATCTTGGGATAGGGGCCAACGACCTCTAACCAACCAACGGATAGTTAGTTCTCTAACTACAGATGAATTAACTTGTTATAGGTCGGATGGCTGTCGGTTTCTGTAGATGGCTCTTATGATGCAACTGATAATAATGTTGGTGCTGCAGCGGTGATTTAGATTCCTCTGAAGCTGAAGTGTTGGCACTCAGGGATGGACTTCAGACAGTAATGGCCTGTACGCCCTTTTGTTCCAAACAGACTGTGCCAATCTTGCTCGAGCGTTGAAGGAAAAAGTTCAAAATAAGTCTGTTGCCGGCCACGTAGTGAATGAAGTAAATGAGATGGTAGGGGAAGGTAGGTTTCTTTGTATTGATGTAATCAAAAGAAATAACACTAGGGTTGCAGATCGTTTACTTATATTTCGAGAGTGGAGCACCGAACCGACTTGTGGTTGGTAGACATCCTCACTGCTGATTGTAATTCTATTATTGAGTAATAAAGTTCCTATTCCCAGCACACAAAAAAAAAGGATGGTACTTTCTCTCTCAGAACACACCTTATGACACAAACTTTTATATTGTCAGATATTTGGGACCAAATTCATATTCGTAAGCACTTTTTCTGTCCGGGAATAAATTTTAATAAAATTCTATAAAATGTTGGGATCCAACTTAAAATTGAACAATAAAAATATTTCACATATGTAGCGCACTAGCAGAATTCGATGCGTGTTACATCTAATTGCCAACTACCTTCCATAACTTTGGCAGTGATGCTTACAATTACATGCTTCTCGCTCTGTGTATGAATAATCCCTATATAAGCGATCTTACACAATTCTACATGGCAATTCGATAAATTCAAGTTAGGTTAAACTAAGTCTATCATTCTCATCATCAAAAAATCAATAAAAAAAAGATAAAGGATAAAAGACAAGAGAAGGCCCATGAGGAAATAAGGCATCATGGTTGAAGGATGAGACAATCTGGTCCATCATACGCCACTACAATTCTGCTGGTTCATGAGGGTTTCGAACTTGCGGTACCATCCTACGTCACAGATGGCCCAATTGATGGTTGTTTAAATGTTTTGGTCATGGATCTACGCCAGGACCATCGGAATAGAAAATGGGTGACCACCGACCTCTAACTATCACCGATAGTCCAAGGTGGTCAATCATGGATTATTGTGCCTAACCCATCGGTGACTTGATGGACATAAACTGGTCCCAAAATCATAGACGGTCCCACTGGCTAGACATTCATGTACCTACACATAGGCAGGCCATGTCTTTCTAGAGTTGAAAGAAATTGACATGTCTTGCCAAGAGCCAGGCCATCATGCCGACGTGATACTAGTGCGATCCGCGTCCACACGAGGCTCTTAAGACAAAAGAAGGGGTACATAAGGGAGGTGAAACTGTTTGGAGTGTCTAGCGCTCTGCCACTAGCTTGATGAGCAAATGACTCATAATGACTATTTGTTCACAAGTTCATCGAAACTCCAAAAAAGAGCATAATGTTGTGGCAAGTGGTATTACCCCACAAGGATGACTCATTGTTTAATTAATTAGGTCACAATGAGAGCTGTGTGGTGATCTACGAAACTTGAAAATCATCTAGTCTCGGCTCAAGATCTATTTCACAGACTCTTTGCTGGGAACATCAGATAGGAGAGACGGCGGGCAACATTTGAGCTGATTGGTGAGCATGTCGAAGCTTTACAATTGGTTGATCCTGAACTGCTTGTTGGAGCTAGTTGGAACGAATGGCATGTCAACACTCTAGAGGAGGTCGCCCGTGAAGTAGAGCCTCCCGTGATTGACACAATTAACCACTCAGCCTGATCATTTCTACATCATTGTGCCTTACCAATGTTTTTTTCAGTCATTCCCCGCCCGACGAATCGCCCATCCGACACGTCAAAATCTACCTACGAGATTCGCTACATGCTGACTGTTGGAAATAATCCACAACTGAGGTTTGTATCTGGGTTGGAAACGTGTTGTTTCCTAGAGTCGGCTTGCATGTTGTGTTTAGGTCCTAGGTAAGTTCATTTTTGAGTCGTTTCTGGTCTCCGTATACGAGTCTGTATGAGTCGAGAAGTAGGTATCTGCTGCTATAAATAAAAAGCCAAAAAGACCTATGAAGCTCACGGGCTCAGGCAAAACCAAATCGTGTTTGTGCATGTGTATTCGCCCACTTGTTGTATGATCAGGGAAATCCACTAGTACCTGAATCCATCAAAGCTAGGTTCTTGGCTGCTTAGCTTGTTCGTGTACATATCGGCGGAAGTTCTCGTACATCCACGTCTCGCCAGCTCGTCGTCATAAAGTACTCGGCTATAGGGCAGGGCTAACAATTGGTATCAGAGCCACCAGTTTCGACGTCGTCGGTTGAACGCTGAGATTGTGTTGAGAAGCAACGAACAAGAACATGGCTGCGAGTGGAGGTGTCATGTTTGGCCAGGTCCCGATGCTGACCAAGATCAACTACTCAGTTTGGACGATCAAGATGAATGCGTTGATGCGCGGGGTAAAAATTTGGTATGCGTTGGAGCTGGAGGATGTCAAGAACATCGATGAGACGATGGATCAGAAAGCACTGTCGGCCATATATCAAGGTATCCCAGAAGATATGCTCCCATTGATCGCTAAGAAGGAGACGTCCGCAGAAGCTTGGGAGACGATCAAGACCAATCGTCTAGGAGACAGTCGTATAAAGGAGGTGAAGGTGCAAACCCTCAAGTCCGAATTCGATAAGCTTCAGATGAAGGACACTGATTCAATTGATGGCTTCGCTCTGAGGATGAACATCACCAATGAGATACACTTGCTCGGAGAAAAGTTCGAGGAATCAAACGCTGTAAGGAAATTTCTTCGAGCCGTCCCTTCAAAGTTGATGGAGATTTCATCTGCCATAGAGCAATTTGGCGATCTCAAGACAATGACTACGGATGAGGTTACTGGAAGGTTGATGGCCCATGAGGAACGTTTACGAGGATCTAGCGATGAAAGAGATGATGAAAAAGTTCTCTTGACAAGGTCAGAGTGGATATCAAGGGAGCATGGAAAAGGTCGTACTAAATCAACGGTTCGGTGTTGGAATTGTCAAAAGTTCGGACACTTCCGTTGGGACTGCCCAAAACGGAAGCTGGAGATGAATTTCATGGCGTCCCTTGATGATGATCCGACGATGATGCTCTGGTCATTGAGCTGCGATAAGTTTAATAGGTCGTATCTTAGTGTTTTTTTTAATATATCAAATAGAGTCAGCATATTGTTTTTGGTTTGTCAGTCTAGTCCAGGAAGTCTACGTGTCTCGACGAGTAGATCAAGTTCAAGCGTATAGTGGGACAAGGATTAGTGAAGGTGAGCCTCTTCAACGAGGACATTTCTCTACGTGAGGCGGTGTGTTATTCGTCGGCATGTATTTCGCTAGGGGTGGACGAAGGTGTCCGCCTGGCAGCGTGACTATCATACGTTGAGTTGAGTTTGTAAGTCGGCAAATCGAAATTAGGGGGAAATTGTAAGGAACAATCTGGCATGTCAATTAGATATGTCGTGGTCGAGTGGCGAGAGACAAGTTTAGATTAGGGGGAGATTGTACGAAATAATCCACAACTCAGGTTTGTATCTGGGTCAGAAACGTGTTGTTTCCCAGAGTCGGCTTGGATGCCGTGTTTAGGTCCTAGGTGAGTTCATTTTTGAGTCGTTTCTGGTATCCGTGTACGAGTCAAGCATTAGGTATCTGCTGCTATAAATAAAAAGCTAAAAAGACCTATGAAACTCACGGGCTGAGGCAAAACCAAACCGTGTTTATGCGTGTGTATTCGCCGACTTGTTGTACGATCAGGGAAAGCTACTAGTACGTGAATCCATCAAAGCTAGATGCTTGGCTGCTTAGCTTGTTCGTGTAAATATCGGCGGAAGTTCTCGTACGTGCACGTCTCGCCGGCTCGTCCTCAGAAAGTACTCGGCAGCAGGGCAGGGCTAACAATGACTAGACCTCCCTTTACAAAGATATAATACACCGCGTGATGTGAAGTCACTATTCACATCATTGACGTCCGCAACGAGGATGCAGATGGTGCGGCTCTTCCAGCCCAACCCAGGATGTTGAGGTCGCGATAGAGGTGGAGGAGGCCTACTTGGACGAGGACGACCCATCCGCCATGTAGGACCCACCAACACTTTCGGGGACACGACAGCCACAATTTTCATTTCTATTTCTACTAATCTCTTTTACTTATTATTAACTTAATCCATGAACATATGATTTCAGTTAGTATATATCCATTTCTTTCGCGTAATAACAAAAAAATGAAAAAACTATTAAGCTACGGTGTTTTGGTATATAATATATTGAAATAACATGTGCTAAATTAAAACGGTTAAGAACATTGTGACATAACTTTCTTCACAATTTGGTTTGAGACATCACTGAGAAAATATCTCGTTCAATTGATTCTCATTGGAACTAAAACCAACATCAAAGGCATGGTCACATTTCTTGGCTGAGTTTATGTTTTATTATATTATCATAGTGTGTTGGTATATGGTTGCATCAATTAGTTTCTTTAAAACGTTTGGTAGGGAGCTCTAGTCATGTGTCGAACAAATATCTTCATAAAGGGTTCTAGATTATTATTATTGGCTACGTCTAGCACTAGTGGAAAACAGGGCACTAGTCCAGGTTCCAGAGGGCCTCTAATTCCGGTTGGGCAACCGGGACTAGCTAATCGGGACTAGAGACCCTCCCCCTCTAGTCCCGGTTGTTTATGAACCGGGATGGCTTTAGTCCCGGCAGGTAACACGGATCGGGACTAACTTTAGGCTTTTTTTTCTTTTAGAATATTTTTCAGGGTTTGACGTTTAGGGGTTTCGGATGGTTTCGGAATCACGTCGATATGTCAAAAATGCGTTTTGGTAATATATAAATTATATTACTACACTAAGATCGCGTTGATGCATATATATAACACACATACAAATTAAGTAGTACATGAAAATCACGTTTCCGTATAATAAGTACTCAATTACATGCATGAGATCATAGTACATTGAGATCACTTATATATGTAGATAGTAGTGCTCTCCTTTTTCAGGTATGACCTCGTCAAGAAGAAATCCCGCCAACTCCTCCGCAATTGCTCTTATACGGTCATTTGGTAGGAGGGCGTCCCGCTTCCTTGCAATCTTTAAAAGAAGGAGAAAAACAATTATGAATAAAACTCCACACAATTGATGGTAACAAAAAAAATTGTGAATAATGTTTACGTACTTCTTTGTTTCTTAGATTATTGAATTTCTCAGTGGTCCTCATTTGAATGTACTCGCAAACGTAGTATCCACATAAGTGGGTCCTGGTTGGCTGTAGCAGACACCACTGTTCAAGAATAGAATTCAATCACATCAAGTTTGATAATGGTATTGAAACTACAATTAAAGAGATGCGTGGATCTAGGTAGTACTACTTACCGTGTTCAGAGACCATATCAGCTTCGGTTGCCATTGACCGGGTTCTTCCTTGATGAACATTTCCCATACTCTACTCGACAAAGAAAATGAACAAAAGAGTTATTAATTACTTGATATCACGAAATGACTGAAAGAGGCCGATATAGTGTGATAAGAATTTAAATTACTCTTTCATGATATCAAACAAGCTCTTGAATTCTTTAGGTTCTGTCCTTAATGAGTCGAAGACTTCAATTTCTCCCTCGTCATATCTAATGCACACGAGAATATAGTGGTAGCTGCACGTTTACATACGCAGTCATGCATAACTCATCAATTACACTTAAGATCGGGTGAGGAAAAATAGAATGTGTACAAGAAATTAGTAACACTTACTTGAAATTGTAAGGAAGAAGTATTTCTTTTTTGTTACGGTGTCGCTTGAAGCACCTTAGCAATGCTTGCTTTACTTCCTCGGGTTTCTTCTGTATGTTCACTTCATGAACAACATTGGGGTCAATGAACCCAATGTCTTCCGGGGTTATTCTTTCCCTTTTGTAGTTGAGAATCTTCTTTCTGCATAAATAGCGTACCAAAGATTATATAACGGGCTGAGCTATATAAAGACTTAAATTACAGAAATAAATCACTTACAGACAAAAGCAACTGAGGATAGCTTTATCGAGGGATTTTCCATTGTATAACTGAAAACGTTCGCTAAAATCAACTTGCACACTGTATTCTTGGAAGAAGTGCTCCTTCTTAACTTTGTCATGACACCGATTATACCTTTCTTTGCGGCTTTCATGTACCATTGATTCAACTGACGCATCCTTGTTGGTAGTAACTTGACCAGCTCAGGTCTGACCAAAGGCTTGCCGTGAACATATTTATATGCTACCTCAGGTATGTGGACGTCTGTGTCGGGAAATACCTGAAGCGGGGGGACTGATTGTACAACCTGTTCTCCGAGCTGGACTATTTGTTTCCCGCTTTTCCGCCTCTCCATCTCTGAGTTTTATGAAATGGCAATAGAGCGCTCATAGTCTAATGGCGGCTTTGGTGGAGGGTTGTATAAGCTCCTAATAGTGCGCTCTAATGCTATAGGATCTATTACTTGCTTAGGTGGGGGCTTTTTCGGTGCAAAATGGGCATCCGTCTGGGCCTTCGAGATGTCACAATTTTCCTCGTAAGTTCTTTCGTAAGGTAACTTCTCAGGAGTCTTGACTTTTCGCGGCTTTTTCTGTCTCTGCTTAGGAGGCGAACCATTGAGCTTCCTCCTATTAAACCAATTAGTGGGCGGAGTCCGCTGGACTGGCGCTGGAGATGGAGATGGAGACGACTGGACTGGCGTAGCTAGAGATGGAGACGGAGTTGCGCTGGGGTCCCTCTGGGGTAGGCTGGGTGGACTTAGAGGTGGTGGACTGCTACTCGGAGGAGTCGGTGGCCTTGGTGCCGAGCCTGGAAGCACGATGTGTTCCTTGTTCCATAGAACTAAACCA
The DNA here is from genome assembly GCA_012064385.1 of Puccinellia tenuiflora. Lineage (NCBI taxonomy): Eukaryota > Viridiplantae > Streptophyta > Magnoliopsida > Poales > Poaceae > Puccinellia > Puccinellia tenuiflora. The sequence goes on from QRDG01000320.1 coordinate 91,715, forward strand.
TGCCTGACTTGTCCCAGTGTCTTCTCATCGTCACCTCCAGGATAGTCAAGCTCAAGTGTCTCAAATCCCGGTATAATTTCATCCACCCCGACACGAGCATAGCCAGCTGGAATCTGACCAAGATGGTAGCTTGCTCCAGGTTCATTTGGTAACGCATAGCCGACCGCCACCTTGAAGGATATGTTCTTCATTAACATATGAAGCTCACAATCTGTCTTCTCCGTGATATCATCCACGGGGTAGTGAGCCGCCGGCTGTTCTAATGCGGCAGATGCTTCTAGCTGCGTGGAACCCATGCTGCTTCTCCGCTGATCTGGGACGACATCGACTTCTGGACATTGTAGCCGCTGCTGATCAGATGCCCTCTGCTGACTGATTGAGTCCAGTTGCTCCTGCTGCCGCCGCACCATGCGTTCCAATTCCGATAACCGGTCTGACTCCTTCTTCTTCTTTCTCCCACGGCTTCTATAACTGTCAGCGCACTCCGGAAACCCTTTCTTCAAGGTGACACCGCCGGGATAGCCTTGTAATCATCCACAGTGTTCAGGATTCCCCATTGCGAGTGTCAGCTCGTCGTTCTCTCTCTCGGGATGGTACTCTCCCTTTCGAACTTTATCTATTGCGTCTATAAGCAACGGAACGAATGTTTCAACCTTTTTCTTCCATTTTCCCTTTGCAACAATCAACCCCGTCTCTGGGTCCAACACTGCCCCATGCGCGAACAACCAAAACTTGGACCTCTCGGGCCAGTCCGCTGTCTGTGGAGTGATCCCTTTAGCAGGCAGTTCTGCTTCAAAGGCTAACCACTTAGGAATGGCAGTCTTGTAGCCACCTATCCCCAACCTATGGTGGTATTACTTCTTCCCAGCATTTATCTTATTTATGGCCGATCGGGCCACGGCGGTAGACGATTTCTTGTACGCCACGAATGCGGGCTAGGAATGTTTTATCTTCTCGAGTACTCCGGTGAAATTATCTGGATCTTCATTTTCATACTTTCTCCATAATTTTTTCTTCCAGCTCTGGAATTGCGTGGCCATCTTCTTAAGAGTGCACTCCTTCACTTTCTCCTTCTTGCCTTCTGGTAGGTTGAAATGTATCATGAGCGTATCGTCAAACAAATTTTTTGTATGATCGTGGACATAACTAGCTTCATCCTTGTCCGCGCCCTTCGGCTTATGCCAATCTGTAATAGTGATCGGGAGCATGTCCCTAACAATGACTCCAGCTTGATTTACAAATTTATGGCAGTTCGGTATGGGTGCCAGCGGTTCGCCACTATCAGCAACTTCGGTAGAACGATGGACATCCTTTTCGTCAGGCCTCGAGGACCATGCTTTGCAGCTTTGCTCGATCCGGAGGGCTAAAAAAATGATTTGTTAACACATGCAATACAGATCAATTAATGCATATATATAGTGATCAACACAGCCTTAATATATATATACCTCGCCGGAGTTTGTCGTTAAGGGCACTTCGTCCTCAAACCGGAACCTTCTCCACGGGCACTCGCATAGATTATTTGTTGCATTTGATCTTCATTGTTGTCGTCTCTAAAGGGAGCGTCCATAGCTCAATGTACCTGCAATCAATTATATATGTTTGTAATTTTTTTGACATAAAATTACAGCCCAAAATAATTAGGGCCGGCATTTTGCAAATTGTCACATAATTAAAATGACAGCCCCCCTGGTCCTTTAAAAAAATCAGGGCCAGTGTGGTCCTTTTAAAAAAATCAGCCCCCTGGTCCTTTAAAAAAATCAGCCCCCTGGTCCTTTAAAAAATCAGCATGCACACGGGCCGACGCGCCGCGTCCACCCCCTGGCCACTAGCGCGTGGTCAAAGCAGGCCCACCAGCCAGCGACCCCGCCACCCCGCCGCGCAGTCTCCCCACTCGTGCCACGTCCGCGTGTGAACCGCCCGCTCGGCCGCCACGTCCCCCTCGTCTCCCCCGCCACCTAACCTCCCACGCCTGTAGTCAATGCTCCTGGCCCACCTGCCAGTGACCCAGCGGCCTCCTCGACTTCCCATCCCGTAGTCAATGCTGGCCACGGTGGCAACGCCCCTCGCCCTTTTTAAATCCGGCCGTGGGGATAGCGACTTCAGACGACACCGCCGCCCTCCCCCACCTCCATTGAGCCCTAGCAGCCCTCTAGCCCTAGCCCTCGCCGGAGCAATGTCGTGGTGGTTCCAGACCCCCAAGAACCAGCACGAGTCCAGCGGCTCGGGGTCCGGCGGCTCTGGACATCGTCGGGGCAACCTCCCTTCCCTCCCTCCTCCTCCTCCACTGCCGTCGTCATCCATCGCGCCCGCGGGTGTTCGGCAACGGGGAAGCCCCGACGCGCCGTGCCAGTCCAGTGGCCGGGCCGGTGCGGAAGAAGAGGCGCATGCGCCGCTACGTCCGTGTGGACGAGTGCTGGTGGCACTGGGAGAACGCCATCCCCGTGCGCTGGTCCGACGTCCACCTGCCGGACGACTGGCACCTGAATCCGCAGCGGATTCCGGTGCCGCCGATTCCGGCCAGTGGCCGGGACAGGGCGGTGGAGATTTCCCGCCGCTGCCGCTCCCTCCCGCAGGACCTCCTCAACGACCCCGCCTACGCGCCGGACTCCCCCCACTGGGACCGGTGGTTCCGGGACGAGCACGACGACCGCCGCCGCACTTTCTTCACGGCGGTCCCGGCGCCGCCCCAGCAGCCGACGGAGTATCCCCCACCGCCACCCGGCGAGCTGCCGGAGCTGTGGTTCGAGGAGGATGACGACGGCGGCAACGACGACGACATGGACGACGCCATGCGGGAGGCCTGTGAGCTGTCCCGGCGCGCCCTCGTCAAGGACAAGAACCGGCACTGGGACATGGTGGTGCAGGACGCGGCCCGAATGCCGCCGCCGCCGCAGGAGCCGGAGCTGACCTGGTGGCAGCATGTCGTCCAGGAGCAGGAGGCCGAGGACCCGCCGGAGGAGGAGTACGAGGAGCCGGCGTGGTTCCCCCCAGAGCTGTTCGGGCAGTCGGGGGTGTTCACGATCGTGCCCCAGCTGCCGGAGCCGCAGCAGGAGCCGCAGTAGGAGACGTAGCAGGACCTGGAGTTGCCCCAGGCGCCGCCGGCCCATCTGTGGACGCCTCCAGACTACATCGTCCTCTCCGACGAGGAGTAGGCACGACCCCTCCCCCCAAATGTAATGGCCTCCGGCCGCCTATGTAATGGCCGTTAGGCCTTTTATCTAATATAAATGAATTGTAGTCCCTTTTCCTACCAACTGTCCCCGCCGACCGCCGCCGATTTTTGGTCGCCGGACCACTGCCGCCGATCTAGCTAGGGTTCCCGGGCCACCGCCGATCTAGGGTTGCCGAGCGAGAGAGGGGACCGTACCTTTTGCCGGAGCGCGCGGGAGACAGCGGCGAGGAAGAGGGAGGCACGCGGAGGCCGGAGCAGGGCAAGGCACGTGGCGGCGGTGGCACGGGAGCAGGGGGAGCCTGGGAGCGGCGGCGCGGCAGCCTGGCGGCGTCTACTTGGGCCTGGCACAGCAAAATGGGGAAGAGAGGAAGCGGGGAGGGACCTAAAAGGCTCAAATGGGCCTTTAGTCTCGGTTCGTGGCACGAACCGGGACTAAAGGTCACGTTAGTCCCGGTTCGTGTCTGCAACCAGTACTACAGGTGGGCATTGGCGCGCTAAATTTGGCAGCGGCCCAAAAATGGACCTTTAGTCCTGGTTGCAGCCACGGACCGGGACTAAAGGGTCGTTTGTAATTTTTTTCATGATTTTATGTTATTCCATCGATTTAATTGTCCATATTTGACAAACTTTATATCAAACGTTAGCCATGGACATGTACAATCTATTAGTACTGGATATTTTTAAATGTGACTATGTTGAATATATTCAAATTTTAAATACATGAGTTGAGTAAATTTGACAAAGATTTCAAATCGCGACACTAAAAAATGAGGTTTTTATTCAATGAAAAACCCTAAACTCCTTAGTCAAAACTATTCTATCGATTATTACACATGTAGAACCAGGATAAATAAACGTTTCATACATTATTACACATGACCACATCAACATCATTCAACACTTCTTCGTGTGTGTCATTTTTTCTTATCGCGCTGTAACCATGGACAATCTTCATCATTCAACACGATGGTTGGGTCAGTTTTCACTGTGAAGGGGGGAATTTCATCAAACTTATTGTAATCTTCTGACATGTCTGTCTTGTCCTCCACTCCCACGATGTTTCTTTTCCCTGAAATAACTATGTGGCGATTTGGCTCGATGTCGTACGATGTATTCGCTGCTTGCTTATCTTTTCTTTTCTTCGGTCTCCTAGACATGTCATTCACATAGAAAACCTGACCCACTTCACTAGCTAGGACGAATGGTTCGGTGTTGTATCCAAGGTTCTTCAGATCCACTGTAGTTATTCCGTACTTCGGGTCTACATGTACCCCGCCTGTCAGGTTGAACCATTTGCACTTGAACAAAGGGATCTTGAAAGAAGGTCCATAGTCAAGTTCCCATATATGCTCTATGTAACCATAATATGTGTCCTTTTGCCCATTGTTGTTTGTTGCATCAAAGCAAACACCGCTGTTTTGGTTGGTGCTCTTTTTATCTTGGTCGGCCGTGTAAAATGTATTCCCATTTATCTCGTACCCTTGAAAAGTCAATATAGTCGAAGATGGTGCTTTTGCCAACAAGTATAGCTGTTCTCCAACAAGGGTGTCATTAATGAGACGTGTTCGCAATCAACCTCCGAAATTCTTCATGTGTTCTCCATCAATCCAATCTTTAGGTTGCTCTGGGTAGTTCAAGCGTAAAATATTCTTATGTTCCTCGATATACGGAGCCACCAAGTTGGAATTATGTAGAACTGTGTAGTGTGCTTGACTAAAAGAATGCCCGTCCATACATATTGTTGCTTTCTTTCCTAGCGTGCCTTTTCCCCACAGTCTCCCCTCATGTCGCGATTGAGGAACACCGATTGGCTTAAGGTCAGGAATGAAGTCAACACAAAACTCAATGACCTCCTTTGTTCCATAGCCCTTGGAGATGCTTTCTTCTGGCCTAGCACGGTTATGAACGTATTTCTTTAAGACTCCCATGAACTTCTCAAAGGGGAACATGTTGTGTAGAAATACAGGACCGAGAACGGAAATCTCTTCGACTAGGTGAACTATGAGGTGCGTCATAATATTGAAAAAGGATGGTGGGAACACCAACTCGAAGCTGACAAGACATTGGACCACATCCTTCTGTAAACCTGGTAGAGTTACTGGATTGATGACCTTCTGAGAAATTGCATTGAGGAATGCACATAGCTTCACAATGGGTACTCGAACATTTTCCGGCAGAAGCCCCCTTAGTGCAACCGGAAGTAATTGTGTCATAATCACGTGGCAGTCATGAGACTTTAGGTTTTGAAACTTCTGCTCTGTCATGTTTGTTATTCCCTTTATATTCGACGAGAAGCCTGACGGGACCTTGATACTGCTAAGGACTTCAAAAAAGATCTTCTTCTCTTCTTTGGTAAGAGCGTAGCTGGCAGGACCTTGATACTTCTCTGGATTCAGGTTGTCTCGTTCGTGCATATGTTGCTGGTCCTACCGTGATTCCGGTGTATTTTTCGTCTTCCCATACAGGCCCAGGAAGTTTAGCAGGTTCACGCAGAGATTTTTCGTCACGTGCATCACGTCGATTGCAGAGTGAACCTCTAGGATTTTCGAATAGGGTAACTCTCAAAATATAGATTTCTTCTTCCACATCGGTACGTGTCCGTCAGCGTCATTCGGAACAGATTGTCCGCTAAGACCCTTTATAAAGATTACTTTTAAATCCTTAACCATATCATATATAACATCCCCAGTAGGCCGGGTAGGATTCGTCCGGTGATCTGGCTCACATTTCAAATGCTTGCCTTTCTTTCTTACAGGGTGCTGTTTTGGAAGAAATCGACGATATCCCAGGTACACATTCTTGTTTCCCAAATATATACTTTCAGTCTCACCTAAACAGTGCGTGCATGCATTGTATCCCTTATTTGACTGTCCTGAAATGTTACTAAGAGCTGGCCAATCATTGATGGTTACGAACAGCAACGCTCGTAGGTCAAATTCCTTCTGTTTGTGTTCATCCCACACACGTACACCTTTTTCGCACCACAACTGTAAACGTTCTTCAACTAATGGCCTCAGTTACACATCAATGTCGTTGCCGGGTTGCTTCGGGCACTACAACAGGACAGAGTTTTGGTAACACACGCTTGTGTTACTACAGGTCCAAAATAATGTTACTAGGCCATGTAGTAACACATTTTGGATAGTGTTACGTTAGGCTGTGTTACTGACGGGTGTGCACTGTCACACATGATAGTTGTTACTATATGTTAAAAATAGCGTTACAATTTTGGTACTGTAACATACATTATATGTGTTACTACATAAGCTAGTAACATCTTTATATACCTGTAGTAACATATGTAGTAACATAATTTCTAGACATAGTAACAACTCTAGTAACATAGATTTCTAACTATAGTAACACAATTTGTAACACATTATTATAGCGCTGGCAACACATTTTTCCCAAATATTGAACACAATAATCGGATCAGATTTTGACATGCATGACGCATGTGCTGACATGGCAATCTATATGGCAGCTCATTAAAAAAATCATCATAATAGTTCATGATGTGGAAATAACACGTGGCCTTTAAGAGAGAGAGAAGGAAATGTGACATGGATGCTATATTTTTTTCCTCTTTTCCAGCTTCCAAGCATTCATCGCACATTTAAATTTCCTTTACATGTTAACACAGCTTTTTCCATAGCAGTTCCTATCAAATTCTCGATTCAAAAAAAATTGGTCAAATTTGGATAGCTCTCCAATTTCAGGCTCATGAAAACAACTGATTACAATCCAGTCACAAAATACATAAAAACAACATAACTGCAATCACATTTACATTAATAGGATACAAACAACAACTAGAATCTCTTGCAACCAAAATCACATGGCCAAGTCACGGCAAGAACAAAAAGAACTTGTTAACTACTCTAAGATTGAAACCAAAAGGACTTGATTCATATGCAAATCTCTGCAACCGAGACAACACCCAAGTACCTGCAAAAGTGGAAGTACATGTTGAGTTACATTAACCGAAGAAAACATGCCAATTGCGCATGGATATATATGATAAATGCCAATAAGAGCGACATGTTATCATGTTTAGGAATAGATTAGATGATAAGAGAAAATCATCATTTTTATAAAGTTCACTTGCACTACATTAGCACTGTACTCGAGAAATAACTGACAAAGGTAAATACATGTATTGGCCATAATACTTGCAACTATTGATTTCATTTACACCATAATATTTCTTTTGCCTACAGATGATCATCTCAAGTTCGCAAAACTGAATGTATGGGCATGTAGGATGTTTGACTAACAAAGCATATAGCAATTCCCAAATTATTACAGAGGAAAGAAACATGTGTTACAAGCTTGAAGTAAGATGAGTGGGCTTGGCACATATGGGCATCACTTAATGAAGAGACATACATGTTTAGGCATTAACTGAAAATGTTGGTTCTAAACTGCATATCAAGAGATATTAATGGAAAAGATGGATGGAAATCTCACCGGAATGATGGCCATTATTCTTCATGTTCATCTTCACTTTAGATTTGAATATTATAGAAATTCACGAGAACACAAGGAAGAAAATGAGCGTAAAGTTGAGGAGCATCCCAATAAATGAAACCACCCACACAGCCAATATAACCTTTCACACCAAGCAGACCATGAAACAGAAGAACAAGAATATACATAAGATAGAGAGAAGCATGTTCATGAGCACTGGCATCATAATGAACTTCCGCTTCATGCACAACCAAGGAGGAAGGTTATAGATACATAGAATCACAGGCCAGGTGCTATGACTGGAGCTCTGCTCTCCAAAGGGATTAAAGCCATCTGTACTTAGACCAAATCTTAAGTTCCTTGCGTCATCTGAAAATGTCGGAAACTCTCTGTCGATTTTTCTCCACTGCGACCCATCAGCGGGGTGTCTCAGCATCACGTCTTTCTTACGGCCTTCCTTGTGCCATCGCAACAACTTGGCATGCTCTTTGTTTTGGAACAAACGTTTCAACCGTGGTATTATAGGAGCATACCACATCACCTTCACAGGAACCCTCTTCCTGGGGCGCGGCTCGTCCTCAACTTCACCAGGGTCATCTCGCCTGATCTTATACCTCAATGCACCGCATACCGGGCATGCATTCAAATTCTCGTACTCCTCACCGCGGTAGAGGATGCAGTCATTGATGCACGCATGTATCTTCTGCACCTCTAATCCTAGAGGGCAGACAACCTTCTTTGCTTCGTACGTACTGGGGGGGCAATACGTTATCCTTTGGAAGCATCTTCTTTATTATTTTCAGCAAATTTTCAAATCCCTTGTCAGAAGTACCATTCTCTGCCTTCCATTGCAGCAATTCCAGTGTGGTACCCAGCTTTTTCTGCCCATCTTCGCAATTTGGGTACAAAAATTTATTGTGATCCTCTAACATTCTCTCCAACCTCAATCTCTCGTTTGACTTCCACATTTTATCTTCGCTTCAAGAATGGCCCGACGAAGATCGTCATCGGGCTCATCAACAGTGGGCTCTTTTCAGCTTCGTCTTCCCCCATTGTAGTACCACCGTGTTCAGTGAACATAGGATAGTTGTCGGTATCCTCTTCTTCTTCATTGTCTTCCATTATAACCCCTTTTCTCCGTGCTTGGTCCAACAATTATAACCGGACATGAAACCGGACTTCAACAGGTGGACGTGAATGGTTTGTGAGATAGAGTAGTCCTGAGTATTATTGCAAACACTACATGGACAAGAAATAAAACCATTCGGCTGCTTGTTTCTCTCAGCCACACAGAGAAAATAATGCATGCCATTAATAAAGTCGGGATAACGTCGGTCACTGTACATCCATTGCCGGCTCATCTGCATTATATAAATAGATAAAAAAAACATTAACACTACATCATCAATATATAACAGTGATCAACCAAATGTAATACATAGTCTCATAAAACATACAATAGTTGAAACTAACATACAACTATCTAAAGAATATAAACCCAACAACAAATGCGATAAAAATCGCAACTATGGTAACTATTGAACCAACAACATAATGATACCAAGCCTCTTTATGAATGGCATAATTTCTAATCTTCTAATCTTCAAGCGCATTGCATCCATCTTGATCTTGGGTTTATCGATGGCGTCGGCAATATCGAGCTCCAATTTCATCTTCTCTTCTAGGCATTGGAGACGAAGATTTTCACTTCTTTCCAATTTTTCTTTCAAATCATAGGGTCGGTTGGAATTTCCGGTTCAATGACATCCGGATCTTCATAGACCGGACGAGGGCCGACGGGGACAGATATCAGAACCATGACACTATACATATAAAAAACGTAAGATAATTATGCAATTAATAACTATGCATGTAAACCATATGAATAAGTTAAAAAAAAGGATAAAAACAAGAGACTCACCGAGGTGGTGCCGGTGACGGGATGGCGCGGGCGATCGACGACGGTGAGGACGGGCACCGGACAACTGTAAAACCCAGACATTATACTTTAATTTGAGCTCAAATTGCATGTAAAAAAATAAAATCCCTAACTTAGGCATTTCATCAAACACCTAGCTAGCACTAGAAAAATGAAATGAGCTAACTAGCACCAAAATGAGCTAAAAAAAAAACAACACCGTAAGTGCTAACCCTTGGATAGATGAGGCGCCGCCAAGCTTGACAAATGGTGGGAAAAATAGGGGCCGAACTCGAGCTCGGAAGTGGAAGAGGTTAAGAAAATGGTGATGAACCCGGAGCTCAAAATGGCCACGGCCGGGTTGGGGGTGGGAGATGATATAGGGAAAATAGTTTAGTCCCGGTCCGTAACAAGAACCGGTACTAAAGGCCAATCGTTAGTCCCGGTTCGTATGACGAACCGGGACAATAGCTTGTCCGGGCTGCCCCCACCGGCAGCTCGCTCGCCGTGCTCGGCTGCAACTGCCTGCTCACCAGCGTTCGCGAGATGCCCGTCATCTGTAGCACCGGCGCCTTCCACTTCGCACGGAGCTACCCGTAGGCCCGGACCAACCTGTTCGACTTGAAGACGGGCAACGGTATCGACGAGTACAAACGTGTACGTCATGCAACTGGGTGGCGCTACTGACGAGGATGCATGTCGAGATTTACATTCAGTCAGAACAAATGTTTGGCTTATGATGCTATACTTCACGGGGTGTTTTGTTTCCCTTACTTCAGCTTGTGTGTCTTGAGAACGCATCATGTGCAACAAGGTATATAATGGGTGCACCCTGCTCCGGTTGTCCACCTAAAACGTTTCTAAAAAAATGCAAAATACAATTTGGGCATTGGCACAATATAAGTAAACATCTTCACAAAATTTAAAGTCTAATTTGAAACTGATCATTAACAAAGAAAATAAAAAATTGTTTTCAGTAGTGATAATGGACCAAATAGAAAGAACAACTTGCAGTTTGGCATTATTCACTGTTGGATTTTTCTATTTTGTGATGAGTTCTGATTTAGTCCCTCCGTTTCGAATTATAAGTCGTTTTAGGTTCACGCACAACTTCTGTCACGTACAAAATATTTGTACTTTCCCAGTTTACCCTCCCGCAGACACGCACGCGAACCCCACCGCTCACGTCTCGCACACATCGCATCCACTCGCTCTTCCTCTTTCTCTCGCTCTCGTCCTTCCTCTCGCTCCCGGCCTCCCTTCTCCCTCTCACACCGTCGCTGTCGTTGCCCGCCCACGCTCCCTCTCACTCTCCGGCTATCCACCGCCCCGCCGCCTCCCCCCCACTGCTCCCCACCGCCCCTTTCTCCCCACCAAAGCGTTATCTCTCCAACAGCTCACACCTCGCGTGCGCCAAAAATTTGTTGGCCAAAGACTGCATTTTTTCACCGACGATGAGCTTTTCAGCGGCGGCGGCGCTCGATCTACGTGCTCTGGCGCTGGATCTGGCGAAGGAGGTGCTGGAATGTGGAGTAGCACCCGAGCCGCTGACCTGGAGCGGCGCTGGAGTAGCCGAGCGGCAGACTTGGAGTGGTGCTGACCAAGCTCGAAGAGGTGGCCTTGAGATTGCCCCCTGGAGGAAAGTAGCCGGCAGCAGCAGCTTCCATCAGGATCGCTCGCCATACCTCAGGCGGGCACCACCACGAGCGCGAGTAGGAGGAGGGCTACCTCTCGTGTCTTCCCTCGACGCTGCTGGTCCGAGAAGAACGAGCGGTGGAGGGAGAGGAGGGGCGCCGGGCCGCTGCTGGTACAGAAGCTGCCGGCAAGGGGGGCAGTGGCGCTGCTCGATCTGGATCGATGGAGTTGAGAGAGAGAGCATCTTGGCTGCGAAAAAAATGGAGGAGGGTGGTGTCAAGTGATTGCGTCCGTCAGGTGATTTCCCCCCTCTTTTCCTCTTGCGTCTCGTCTTGCTTGATCTGGAGAGGAACTGGATTTGCTATCTTGATCTGGAGTACGATTTGCTAGCTTGTGTTACTCCGTAGCAGACTAGCAGTAGGCTTGATCTTGTGTTTTCTCCTGCAGTACTAGGAGTAGAGTACTGCTTGAGTAGCAGCAGTAGCTTGTGCAGTGCTTGAGCACAATTAATGAAATATGCACACAACACTGCTTGCTTGTGGAGTGCTTGTCCTGAAACATGCACTGGTTGTTGTTGGCACTGATTATTGCCATCTGATAACGCATGTGGTTGTAGCAAGAAATGTGGTATGTACTGTCAAAATGCTTAACTGAATTTTATCGGAGTATCTACACTGCTCCATTAGGAGTATTTGTATTGCTTGTAATTTTTCTTGTACTCTTATCTGCTCCAGTATTAACAGAAATACACTTGCACTTCCTGAAGCTTGCTACCTGCTGCTAGCAAGTGCTTGCTTGCTGTGATTGTTATTGCTGCTAGCAAGTGCTTGTTAGCATCATAATCATAGATCATAAGCACACAATTATGAACACACAGCAGGAGTAACGTTGACTGAATTTTTTCAGTATAGTAACACACATACATTAACTTACCACACAAGTTTTTCAGTACAATAACACACACATACCGACTGAAACTTTTCAGTAGCAGTAACACACAATACAGACTTACACACAAAGTTTTTCAGTACAATAACACACACACTGACTGAAACTTTTTCAGTAGCAGTAACACAAATGCAGACTTGTTTAGACAACATCTTGGCCTAGAAAGTTAAGAGCATAAGCAATAACTTCAGGAGGGCAACGCAGCCTTTTAGGTAGCTGACCCAACCTTTCAAACCTATCCTTGTTTGCATGAGTTTGCTTGTACTCATTTCCTCCGGCGTTGTTCATGATCTCAGCCATGCAGTTCATCAAACTTAGGAAGATTCTGTTCAGCTTTGATGATTCATAAGCTGCAAATTCATAAGCTTTGAGTATTTTCCTTTTCTTCTTTGTTTGCTGTGCACCTGCAATAAGAAATGAAACCAAAAGCAAATTAAAACTTGGTTGCTGGATGCTGAACATGACTTGTTTGCTTGCTGGAGTAAAATACAGTAGATGCCTATGTCGTATACATGGCAGTTTCTAGTAACCTCAGGTGAACATAGTGTTCTCTGAAATATTCAACACATGCAGCATAAATTCTCAATTGCATGATGCATGTGCATGACACATATTGCCTGTTAGTTACGGAATACAAGAAATAAGACAGAGTAACAGAATTGTTTTAATACAGAATTGTGTTGCTTGCTTGCTTCTCTCTGAACTTGTGTAGAGTAGTACAATAAAATGGAGTTTTAGTGCTTGATTCTCTGAACTACGTACAACATTTTGTTGATCATCATGTTACACTTGAAGTTGTGAAGTTTTAGTGCATGATGCATGAAAATATTGCAGTAGTAAATTGGACTAGTAAAATGTTACACCTGTCATGTTCAGGACCTCCTCTTGTTCTTGTTCTTCCATATTAACCTCTTGTTCTTCCATAATAACCTCATGCTCTTCCATAATAACCTCTTGCTCTTCTATGATCACCTCTTCTTCAGGTGGTGTCATGTTCAGATCCAACATCGCAGCTTCAGGTGCTGGCAAGTTCAGGTCAAAATGTGCCATATCCTGGGTAAGCTGATTTTTGCACTTTTGAGCACTTCTTTCTGAGAGGAATTGTCTCTGAACTTGACTCTGAACTGGAGATAGCTTGGAGGAATTGTCTCTGAACTTGTCTCCGAACTGCTCGTGGCGATCTGCTGTAGAACTGCTCGTGAGCCTGGCGATCTGCTTGAGGAGAACTGCTCGTGAGACTGGCGATCTGCTGGTGGGGAACTGCTCATGGCGATCTGCTGCTTGTGGGGATCACCACAAGGAGCACCTGGGCGAGGCGCTGTGCGAGGCGCTGGGTAATGTTGCTCTTGCTGATGCCGGAGCGTGAGCTGGAGCACGAGGGCAGTGAGGCGCTGGGCAAGCAGGAGCACGTTGATGTTGTTGCTCTTGCTATCTGCTGGAGATGATGCTCCCTGTGGCCGGAGAGCCTGCTGTCTGGGTTGCTCCAGCAAGGAAGATGGGGGAGGTGTGCACCTGCTGATGGGGCCGTTCCCAGCGAGGAAGATGGGGGAGGCTGGCGATCTACTGCTGGGTTGCCCGCCTGATCAATCAATCACGAGGGAGTTGTAGCAGCTCGATTCCCTTGATCGCCAGCAGCCATGGCGTGGCCGCGGTCACCATCCAGGACGAGCCCACACTAGAAGCGGTGCAGGCCGACTAGGATGTCGACGAGCCAATGGCCATGTAGGACCCCACCAACCCTTGTGCCACATAGCAACGATTTACACTTCTATTTATACTAAGCTATATTTTACTTATTATTAATTATTAACTCAATCCATAGACATATGATTTTAATTAGTATATTATCTATCTGTTTGGTATGATAACCACAACATGGCACATCTGTTAAGCTATCATGGTTTGATATATTTATTACATCTATTGTTGCAAATAACATGCGGTAAATTAAAGGTATGAAAACATTATGACCAAATTTTATTTACAATTTGGTTTGAGTCACCACTAAGAAACTATTTTGTTCAATTAACCTCAAATCGAGTTAAAACCAATATCGAAGGCATGGTCACATTTCTTGGCTGAGTTTATGTGATATTGTATGTATCACAGTGTGTTGGTATACGGTTGCATCGGTTAGTTTCTTTAAAAAGTATGTAGGGAGATCTATTTCATATGTGTCGAACAAATATCTTGATAAAGGGTTCTAGAATTTTATTATTGTCTACCTGTAGAGTTGGCTGTCAACGTAAGTGTGCTCAATAGTTGGTAGCAAAATGGAATTGTTGGTATAAACACAAGATAACTTAGTGCACAATATAGTTTGAATAGAAGTCTTCATAAAGTATATAGCCCAACTAAAAAATAACATCGACTTATGCTCCCAAACCCCTACTAAAACCCGACCCAGCTCATCATAACCTTATGTGTTCACGCTTTGGTTTCCAAAACCTCTATCCTGCAAGAAAAATGGACATACGACATAACTACATGCATTGCCTGGGCACTATTTCTACATATACGAAACCTTTTTACATTTGTTGATTCCCTGTCGAAGGACTTTGGGTGACACCATTAAGTTCATTTCATACTATGTTGAAACCTATTGTGCTACTCTAGAAGAGTATTTATTACAAAACAAAATACAATGTGATTAAATGGTCCAGAATTTCTAGATCCAAAAGGAAATATGGTCTGGCAGTTAAAGATCCTAGGAAACAAAATATTACTGGTGGAAGTTAATGACTCGGGATGGTCTTTGGCAGAAAAAAGTTACATGTTAATATTCGAGAAGTAAATCTATGTCCTCTGTGAAAGCTAGAGTGAGTGAATCTCCTTCCTAGAAAGCTCTTCTCAAGGTTAAAGATGTGTATTTTTTAGGATAAAATTGATCCTTAATAAAGGTAAACTAGTGAGATTTTAGCTTGACCCCCTGGTTTAATTTTATTCCCCTTTCTAGGAGTAACCCAAAGTTGATTGACATCTTTCAATCCTAGGAATATACTTTTGAACATGTGAGGCAAATAAACTTTGACGTTCTCTTTAGGATAAGGTTATTTCCCGCGATTTTGACTCAATGGGAATTTAGTAAATCACATGATATGTTAGTTGGGAATGGTGAAGTCTTTGATTGTTTTTGCTGGTCCTTATTTTTTAATATGATGTTTTCCACTAAATCTGTTTACTTACACTTGGAAAATTCTCTTGTTGGGTCTCACAACAAGTGGTTTAGGAAGGCTAAGCTTTCCTTGAAAGATTAAAATATCTGTGTGGCAACTTTTTCAAAAAGTTGTGCTTACTAATGTAATATGAAAAAGAGAAAAGGGACCCAGTTTTTCTTACTGTAATAATTTTGGGGCTACTCTTGTAAATTTTCCTTGCCCTAGGTTATTGTGGCAATGTTTTTCTTGGCTTTATAGGTTCTTGCCTGGTCCGGACAAGTTTTAGAAGTTGATTGTTGCAGCTCTTTGCTGGGCCATGTGGATAATTAGAAACAAAATAATTTTTGAGTATTTATGTGCTGAAATCCGCTATTATAACCATCTTTACTATGTGTTCATTTATGACTTACCGTGTAGGGCTTTACAATGGGGAATACAGTGTAAAGCTATGGACTGGAGCGAAGATTGATGATGATGACTCGAGCTCGTAATGATGATACTACTGCTGGACAAACTCTAAGCATCACATGAAATTGATCTGCAACAGCCCGGCTCTTCTTAATCTTTGTGTTCCTTTGTTTCTCTGTGATCCTTAATAAGTAATATTGAACTTTCGCTTGAACTTCGGTAGTTAGTGTCTTAGTGATAATAGGGTTTTGCTCTAGTGGGTGTTCAAGGCCGAACACTCAACAGCGGGTTTCTTATTTCAGTGCTCCAACTCGTTTTCCCATCTTCCCATACCCTCAAATTACTATTGTCTCTAAGAAACTTTATTTCCATTAAGAAATTAATGGAAACTTGAATAGCCCGGTTGAGAAAGAAAACATGTTTGTCCACAAAGTTGCTTTAATAGCTTATGTGTAGTATTCATCCTTACATAATGTTGTACAACGAAAATAAGTTTTGGTTTCATGGGCCCTACTAATTAAATATAGTGTTAAGACGGGCATTGATAGGTCATAGATGGATTAACTGGTTACATTTAGTACAATGTTTGATGATTGTCCGACTATCAACACAGTTGGATGTCATTGTTTTGAAGCTAACTACAAGTGGTATTTTCACAGTCAAATCTTTGTATTTAGAATTAATGATTGATCATAATAGTTTCCCCGATTTTTTTTAAATTGAAGGTTCCACTAAAAATAGGATTTATGTGATTCTTGCACCGCGCAGTTCTTGTAACAAATTGCCTAAGCGGAACTGACAAGGAAGCACATGATGTTGTTTTTTGCGAAAAAGTTGAATCAATACATCATATTTTCACCTCATGTCCTTTGACTAGACTTGTTTGACTCGTATTGTTCGCATGATTCAATATATCTACTCTAACCAAAATTAAGAATATGTTCAGAAAATGGTTGAATCGTATCTATATGAAGACTAAGTTAAAATCCGTGTGGGATGTTATGCCTTTACTTTGAACAATATGGAATGATTCAATGACTTTGCTTCCTAACAAGCCAAGATATCATTCTTTATTTGTTGCAGGGTATGCCTTGAGCTGCCCACTGGATCTGTATGTTGTACAATCTCTGGTCGGTGGAGCAGTCACAGGCCATGGATACAGGGTACAACCGAGTGAAAACTGTTGCACGGGATTTGTTCAACCGATGTGCTTGGCAGCTTGACAACAAGATTACATGTTGATGCGAGCACTTCATCTTGCATATTTTTAGATAGTTGATTCATGTATCAATTTTATGTGATCCGTGAGTTGTACTCTTATGTATAATGCTATGAAATAATGCAATAAAATGACTATATAAATCGATCGATACAGATGTTGGGGTATTTCCCTTTTGGAAAGAAAATGATCTTTTACCCTTTTAAATGGCCAACAAATAAAAAAATTCCTCAAGATTGTTACCATCCAAAGTAAACATTTCAATTTTGAAATGCTAGCTACAGCTTCTTCGTGTGAGAAAATTCCGTTGAAAGTTTTTTTTTTCTGAATGTTAGCTGCTAAATTTACTGATTAGAAAGGAGAGTTATACAAGACGGACCAAACCAAGAAAAGGAAAAAATAAATTAGGGATGAGGCCGTTCTTTGGAACATGGCGTGTGCTAAATACATTTTGATCCCGGTTGAGGGCTGTCTCACCGACGCCTAAAAGTTGGACAGAGGTGAAAAGAGAAAGGTGAGAACAGCCTCATCCCTAATTTATTTTTTCCTTTTCTTGGTTTGGTCCGTCTTGTATAACTCTCCTTTCTAATCAGTAAATTTAGCAGCTAACATTCAGAAAAAAAATCAAGTGTCTGAACGACAGTACCGTCGGAGGCCGGCGTGGTTGAAAGATAGTCTTTGCTGCAACACTTTGAGCTTGCTCGCTCACTCCATTTCCATGAATTTAGGACGTACCAGTGAATTTTTGTTGTCGTATTTGTTTGAAATTTCATGTTTTTCAATTACAAATCCCGATTTTGTGTCTACGAAAGGAAAGGTGTGGACCATCCATTGAAATGAGAACATCAGCTAAAGTTGCTCCCTCTACATAGTTTTCTCTTCCCTGAGAACGACATGTTCCCTGCCGTGAACGTACGTTTCATGTCTTGTGTGCACAAATCACCTTCTTTGTCGAGGGTTTGGTGTGCTAAGTAAAGCTCAAATGTTGGTGTACCTGCCAACGGGGATCTCTCAACACACTCCGATATATATCGTGGCAACCACCCTCACCAACAAAGTGCTCGCACCACCTGACCCCTGACCACCTTAAGACAGCAACGGCGCCCCATTACATATATATCCTCCTCCACCAACACCATCAACTCCAAAATCCTGCAGCTGCTGTGTTCACGCACCATGAGCTACTTCCTCTCCTACATCTCCAAGATGATGTGCATCAAGATACCGTCATCGTCGCCGGAGGCGAAGCGGCTGGAGGACATGGGTGGCGGCGAGTGCTGCGTGTGCCTGTCGAGGATCCACGCCGGCGAGGCCACGCGGCGGCTCCAGCCGTGCCGGCACGTGTTCCACCGGGACTGCGTCGACCGGTGGCTCACGCTGTGCAAGCGCACGTGCCCGCTCTGCCGGGTGCACATCGTCACTGATGGCAACAGGCCAGTGGCGGCCAAGCACGTCGGCGGCGAGCCCTTCGCCAACGACTTCGTGATTTGGTTCTCCACCATGCTCGTCCCAGGATTCTGATACGTGGAAACGATGTCTGTTTTTTTTGCTCTTTTGTTCCTCGTGATTTGTCCTTTCATGACGATGACATTAGAGGTTTAGGTAGCAAAAATGTTTGTACGTTGCCGGCGTCGTCGGCGAATGGATTCTTGCAAGTAGTTTTATATTGAAAAGCTTGTCCACTTGCGAAAATGTGGGTGTAAATAAGAAGCTTTGATCTTCTACTTGCTCTTTTTGGATACATGTGCTGGCTATGTTCGTGTACTAGATTCGGGAGCGCGGCCTGCCGCGCGGCACCAGTTGATTCTTGTAATATTTGACCCGTATTCTCACAAATTGTACAGATTATTAAGGAGATGGTTAATATAAAAATATATAAGCTAAACAGAATGGTAGTTAGATAGTTTACCCAGTAAATGTTTCTTTATTTCTGCCTAGGGGCATGGGGATAGATCTTTATCACCGGCACTCTGAAGCATCGAAGCAGAATTCATATGTTTAGTTACGATCAAGCATTAATTTTTTATCTCCGAAGTAGTCTATATGAATGAACTTTCTGCTTAACCTAAAAAGGTTTAGCATTGTGTGAAATATTGACGTAGCCTTGTTTTCTGGGGCGTCAGTAATATGCTGGGCGTCAGTAATATGCTTATCTGCTACAGCTGGTCTAATGTTTACCTGATCACCAGTGTCACTATCATCCTAGATGTCAATATGGTGATTTGCTAAGGCTTGTTTTGGTTGGTATGCCTAGAGCGGCTTGCCACGCACCACCTGGTCTTTGACAGTGGTGTAATAGATTGGCAAAACGGTATGATAAGCATCATTTATATGGCATGGTAGTGAACAATTATTATATATAGTAGTGGTCTTACAGTTTTAGAGCAAAGCACCGTGCTCTATCATACATACAGATTACACCCATAAAATAGGTCTTTCATTTCAACATGTACAAATTATCACAGAGATAGGTAAACATATATAGCTCAGGCATGGAAATATGATACATAGTGGGATAAGTACAAATTAACACCACATATACTATTAGTAAGGTAGTTGATCGATGGGTCAAGTGTTAATGCGCAAAGTCATTAGTAATGGCATGTCTTACAATATAAAACAATAAAATTCGCATCATAGGTCGTCTGGTAAACCAATTAATCTTTGAGTTGTGTTTTCTCCTGGGTAGTAAATTATCAGCAACCTGATACAAAGATAGAAAACAAACTGATACACACATAAAAATGACAAATCAAGATAAGGCAAGTAGTGAATTTATAGCCATAAAAGGTGAGTAATAAATATAAGTCCATATATCCAGAAGTTGTACGATTTCCTAAAAAAGTACATGGGCAGGAATTAGATATGCAAACTTCTTCGCGTGGCAAGTGATGTGCTTGTATCTACTGTTAGAATTGTATTTAGACTTCTAACCAACACGTATACGAATTGTATACGGATGTAACTTGTACCTGTCATGTTGATATATATATTGGAGACGTGCGGGGCTGTAGCCTCATGCACCAAAAACCCTAAACCCTCTTTTCAATCTTGGTATCAGAGCCTGCAGCCGCCGCGAGTCTTTTCCGCCGCCGCTGCAAGATCCCATCCGTCGCCGCCGCCGAGAGATCTCTCCTTCGCGTGCCGCGATGACGACCTCCGCTCTCCAGCTCTCCACGGCCGTCGGGGCCATTGGCTCGTCCTCGTCCGCCACCGTCTCCGCCGGGGTCGTTCCCACGACCGCGGTACGCTTGGAGGCAGGGAACTTCAACCTTTGGAAGGGCATCATCCTCCCCAACCTCTCCGGCGCTAGTCTCCATTGCCACCTCGACTCCACCATCGCGGCGCCCGAGAAGACGATCACCCAGGGAGAGGGCGACAAGGCCGTGACCGTCGCCAATCCGGAGTACGAGCGCTGGTGGACTCAGGACCAGCGTGTCGTTGGGCTCCTCCTCGGCTCCATGGAGCCAAATATCGCCAACCAGCTCATCGGCTGCAAGACCGCTGCCGCGGTGTGGAAGGGCGTCCATGACCTGTACGGCGCTCAGAGCCGTGCCAACGTCCGCCACATCCGTCGCCAACTGGTGTCTACGCGCAAGGAGGATCTCTCCGCCGCTGCATACATGCACAAGATGAAATCCTTTGCAGATGCCATGGCATCAGCCGGTGTTCCCATCACCGTTGACGAGCTCATCGACTATATTGTCATCGGGCTCGGCTCTGCGTACAACTCCGTCACCGCGCCACTCACCCTCGGCAACGACGGCGAGTCGATCTCCTACGCCACCTTCTACTCGAACATGCTCTCCTTCGAGTCTCTCCAAGCGCAGCAGGCGCACGCTGAGGGGTGGATGTCCTCTGTCAATGTGGCGATGCGCCCTAACCCCGCCTACCAAGGCGGCAGACCCTCCTAGCTACCGCCCCAACGGCAACGATGGCCAGCAAGGGCAGATCCGCAACGGCGGGAACGGCGGCTACGGCCGCAATGACGGCGGCTATGACCGCAACGACAGCGGCTACGGCCGCAATGATGGAGGCCGTTCTGGTGGCGGCAACGGCGGTTACAACCGCAATGATGGTGGCCGCAATGGCGGCTACGGCGGCTGCAACAACAACAATGGCCGCAACGGCGGCGGGAACGGAGGCCAACGCCGCTGGAGACCCCGTTGTCAGCTCTGTGGAAACTGGGGGCACATGTCCAAGGACTACCGCAATCGCTTCGACACCAACTATCAGCCGCCGTAGCAGCGTGCGGGAAACGCTGCCATGACAAACTACAGTCCTCCCTGGATCATGGACTCGGGGACGACCGACCATCTGACGAGCGAGCTAGCACGTCTTCAGGCTTACGAGCGCTATGGCGGGAAAGATCAGGTGCAGGTGGCCAATGGTGCAGGTTTGTCAATTTCGCATATTGGTCATTCACTCTTAGCTGGTTCATCTCTACATCTTAAAAATATTCTGCATGTGCCCGATGCTCGCCTAAGTCTCCTTTCTGTTTATCGTCTAGTTAATGGCAATGACGTGTTTGTCGAGTTTCACCGTAACTTTATTTGTGTAAAGTACAAAACCACGAGGAGGGTCCTTCTTCTCGGTAGGAGTCAAGGTGGCTTGTATCCCATCCCGTTTGGCAAAGCTTCTTCACGTCATGTGTCGGCCGGTGCTACTTCCCAGCGGTGGCATCAACGTCTTGGTCATCCATCCAATAATGTAGTTCAAAATATTGTTAGAAACAATGAGCTTTCATGTTCTCCATCAGACAATAATTCCTTAGTGTGCGATGCTTGTCAGCGTGCTAAAAGTCATCAATTACCATATTCGTTGTCTTCTCGTGTTTCTACTGTACCTCTTGAATTGATTCACTCCGATGTTTGGGGGCCGGCCAGGGTTTCCTCCGGGGGGTACAAGTATTATGTTAGCTTTGTGGATGACTACTCTCGTTTTTGTTGGATATATCTTCTGAAAACAAATCTGATGTTGAGCAAGTCTTTTATACTTTTCAGACCCATGTTGAACGTCTCTTAAACGCCAAGATCAAGGCAGTTCAGTCTGATTGGGGTGGAGAATACCATCGCCTTCATCGTTATTTTGAGCGCACGGGCATAGTTCATCGTGTCTCGTGTCCACATACTTCTCAACAAAACGGGATTGCCGAGCGCAAACACCGCCACTTGGTCGAGACAGGTCTTGCACTTCTTGCACACTCGCAGCTTCCACTGCGCTACTGGGATGAAGCTTTTCTTACGGCGTGTTATCTTATTAACCGTATGCCTACTCCTGTCATCAACAAGGAAACACCTCTGTATCGACTCATGCGTGTCCAGCCCAATTACTCATTCCTTCGTATTTTTGGGTGTGCTTGTTGGCCTAGTCTTCGTAAATATAATTCCCACAAATTAGAATTTCGTTCTAAGATGTGTGTTTTTCTGGGGTATAGCCCTCTGCACAAAGGATACAAGTGTTTGGATAGATCCACGGGGAGAATTTACATCTCACGTGATGTTGTGTTTGATGAGTCTGTGTTTCCGTTTGCTACTCCCGGCGTATCAGTCGATATATCATCTCTTGAACATGCCATTCGTTTTCCTTCTGATGAACCAGTTACTAGTGAACCTGTGCGGAATTATGATCTGTCCTATTTGCCTACTGATCCACCTGTCCAAGGTGTTGCCGTTGCTTCGCAGGTGCCCGTGAGTCCTTCTGATCGCTCTTTGGAGGAGGCCATCCCGATCGACGTGCATGGGGGTGCCATGCACGTGCCGCCTTCTGGCTTGGCGCATGAGCATGAAGTGCAGTTGCCCTCCGTCGGCCTGCTCCTTCCCGCGACGGCCCATGGGCCACTGCCCATGCCGCCTCTCGGTCAGCCCGCGTCGCCCCCTGCCGCTCCGTCGGCCGCGACGACTTCGGCTGACCCGTCTGTTGCTGGTGAGTCGCAGCATGCGATGACCACTCGCCACCGTGATCAGACTCGTCGCGAGAAGGTGTACACGGACGGCACTGTCCGGTATGATCCACGACGACGTGCGTTTTTCGCTGCTCCGACATCTCATCGAGAGGCACTTCTCGAGCCGGCGTGGCACTCTGCTATGTCGGATGAGTTTGCTGCATTACAGCAGACTGGCACGTGGACTCTTGTTCCGCGACCACCTGGCGTGAATATTGTTGGCAGCAAGTGCATTTTCAAGACAAAACATCGTCCCGACGGATCTATTGATAAGCATAAAGCAAGGTTGGTAGCCCGTGGTTTCACTCAGCGGCATGGGATTGATTACGGTGATACCTTTAGTTCGGTTGTGAAGCCCGCCACTGTTCGGCTGGTCCTATCACTTGCAGTCTCTCGTGGCTGGAGTCTCCGGCAGGTGGATGTCAGCAACGCCTTCTTGCATGGTTTCTTGGCTGAGGATGTCTATATGCAGCAACCCCCTGGCTTTGAGGATGCCCGGTATCCCTCTCACGTCTGCAAGCTTCAGCGGTCTATCTATGGGCTGAAACAGTCCCCACGTGCGTGTTATGCACGCCTGAGTCAGCTTCTTCATCAGCTTGGTTTTGTGTCCTCCAAGGCTGATACATCACTCTTCATCTACTTGCATGATGGGTGCATATTTTCATGTTGGTCTATGTTGACGACATAGTTATTGCTGGCTGTACTCCAGAGGTTGTGTATAGTCTGGTTCGTTCCTTGTCCGACAGCTTTCCTATCAAGGATTTGGGACGGTTGGAGTACTTCCTTGGATTGGAGGCAACGTACAATTCAGGGGGGGTGACGTTGACTCAACGGAAGTATGCGCTTGATCTTCTTCATCGAGTCAACATGGAGAATTGTAACTCTGCCACCACTCCTCTTGCGGTATCCGAGACATTGGCTAGAGATTCAGGCACTCAGCTTAGTTCAGATGATTCGCACAGGTATCGCAGTATTGTGGGTGGATTACAATATTTGACACTCACCCGTCCTGATATTTCGTTTGCGGTCAACAAAGTTTGTCAGTTCTTGTCGCAGCCAACTGATGTACATTGGGAGTCTGTCAAACGAATTTTGCGCTATGTCAAAGGGACATTGGATACTGGCTTGCGCATTCGCAAGTCATCGTCAGCGGTTATCAGTATCTTCACCGACGCCGACTGGGCAGGATGTGTGGACGATAGACGATCCACAAGTGGGTTTGCAGTATTTGTTGGTCCGAATCTTATTTCATGGAGTTCGAAGAAGCAACCCACAGTCTCGAGGTCGAGTACCGAGACAGAGTATAAAGCATTAGCTAATGGCGCTGCTGAAGCTATATGGGTCGACTCACTTCTCAAGGAACTTGGTGTGACTCGGCAGCGTACCCCCATATTGTGGTGTGATAATCTTGGGGCCACTTATCTGACGGCGAATCCAGTTTTTCATGCTCGAACCAAGCACGTTGAGATCGATTTCCATTTTCTGCGAGAACGAGTAGCTGCCGGTGAACTGGATGTCAGGTTCATCTCCACTCATGATCAACTGGCTGATGTACTTACTAAACCAGCCACACGACAGATGCTTGATAGGTTTAAGTCCAATCTCAACCTTGTATGTAGCGGTTTAGATTGAGGGGAGTGTTAGAATTGTATTTAGACTTCTAACCAACACGTATACGAATTGTATACGGATGTAACTTGTACCTGTCATGTTGATATATATATTGGAGACGTGCGGGGCTGTAGCCTCATGCACCAAAAACCCTAAACCCTCTTTTCAATCTTCTACCACAAATTGAAAACTAAATATACCCTTGAAATACAAAGTGATATTGGTTAATTATATTATGCAGATTTTGTCCAATGCGGAAAAAATTTTGATCGATCGATATGGACATCTTCAACAAACGTTGACTTGGCAGCATGCTAAACATTAGTTCCTCTTTTTTACAAAGTAGTTCTTTAACTAAAAGGTAAGACCGACATAAATTTTGGCTGAACAAATGACCAAGAGTAATAATGGAATGCATTAAGATAAAATACAATTCTATAATCAAGTCCATTTCTGTATTTATTGCAGATCCATAAATATGGCTCATAAGCAGCTATAAGAATTCAAGAATCTGAACTCACCGGGACATGAAAGAAGGCATTTGGGATCTAATTACCAACATCAGCTTACTTGCTTCACACTCCATTGATCTCTTGAATAGGAGAATTTTTTTTTGAAACCGAAGGCAAAAGCTTTGCCTTTTCCATTAATTAAGAAGAGGGTGCCCGGTTTATTAGCGGAAGAAACCGGGCGAAAACCATAAAACAATGCCAACACCACGGGGGCCAAGCCCACAACCTAAGAGCAACACCCAACAACGCTCGGGGCCGCCGCCCCGACATCCAGCTAATTCCGCCACGCCGAGCAGACCACCAACACCACCTTCCGGGACCACCATCCTGACGTACCACCGCTCGTACTCGAGCCACGATGCCACACGACTCATCCACCCGCAGCCCAAGCTGCACAGGGTACACTGCTCGCAGACCACGGCCGCCGCGCCAACATCCGGGGCCGCCGCCCCGGCCTAAAAGGCAATAGCTGCTACCGCTGCCCCAGCAGCCCCGACAGCCTCGCCGCCAACACCACCTTCCGGGACCGCCGTCCCGACGTAGCACCGCTCGCATCCGAGCCACGATGCCGCACGACTCAGCCACCCGCAGCCCAAGCTGCACACAGAAAAGAACCGCTCGCAGACCACGGCCGCCGTACCAATATCCGGGGACGCCGCCCCGGCCTAAAAGACAGCAGACGCTGTCACCTTCATCGTCACCACCTCCCACAACCACGGGTCCCTCCAGCCGGCCACCTCTCCAAGAACGATGCCCCAAGAGGGAGCATGACGCAAGGCGCCATCATCGTCCGATCCTGGAAGATCTAAGATTTCCCCCGGAGTGGCGCGGGCAGAAGGCGAGCGCCACGTCTCAACGGCGTCTCCAAGGAGAGTCACGGCGCCCCGAGGCGTCGTCGCCGCCTGCCACAAGAGCAGAGCTTTCGCCCGACATTGACGTGCCTTGCGCCTGCCCGCGCCGCGAGACCGACCGGTCCACCGAGCTAGCAGCAAACCAGCAGCACCAACACGCCAGGAGCAGCCACCTCTTGCTGTCGTGCTCTGGAACCTCCGGCACCACCAAATCTGGCCGAAACCACCTCAGTCCCGCAGCGCAGGAACCTGGCGACGCCACCATAGCAGCAGACCGACAAGCCACGAGGCCGCCGCCGCTGCGCCCGCGCGCCTCCAGCCGCGCCGCCACCGCGCCCGCGTCGGCGCGAGCCCTGCAGCCCGCGCCCGCGCCGGCCCGTGCGCAGCGCCGCCGCCGGCCGGCGTAGATCGAAGTCCTGGATCCAGATCCCGAGCTTCTGCCTCCCGCCTGGAAGCAGGAGCCGCCCGCGCCTCCAATCTGCACCACCACCGCTGCCAGGACCGGCCACGGCTGCGCTGCGCCGCCGGCCGCCAGGACGAGATCCGCCGCCTCGCGGAGACCTCCCGCACGCCAGCCGCCGTGGAAGAAATCGCCCAGCCGCCACCTTCACTAGGGCCAGCACGGGCTTTGCCGGCAGCCCCTCGGGCAGCGGCGACGCGAGAGGGAGGGAGGGACCTGCTCCTGCCGGTGGCGCGCGAGGCTTCCCCCGTGTCGCCAGAGCTAGGCGACGCGGGGGCTTTTTTGGCCCTCCAATGCTTGATCTGTTCGAATAGGAGAATATAAGCTTCAATAGCAAATGAATAATTCATGCAACTGGTATTATATAACAACTTAAAAGGAAAACTAAAATGTTAAGTTCCGTATTAATTTTGTTTTGCAATTTGAAGGTAATCTTGTACAGAAATAGCCTCCATACATATGACAAGAAACTTATGTTCGATGCTCATACGTACATATACAACAAACTGTGTGAGCTAATCACCATTTCTTTGGACAGAGACTGATAGCATGCATGCAAAGCAAACAAACACAAAACTCATGACAATAACTTAATTCCTTACCTTAAGTATGTGATACAAAAGATAAAAGACCAACATTCATGTCGCAACAACAGGTTTTAGTATTACAGATGCATGCCCTGAGATGATGCAATAACAGCTTAACACAAGCTTTTAAAATACATATATGAATATAAGATAGCCTAACTTACAGACCAACAAGATGACACACATATCACCCGCAGGTATGAACATATGATAGCCGGACATACTAACGACGCATTTACAAAAATACGTCATAACTGTAGCATGCTAGAGGTCCTTTTTCTGTTCGGTCACCATTGCCAGCCAGTCTGGCGAGACAGAATCTATTACTGTATTTCATGACATAGGACAATCCAGTCAGCTGGGTGAACACCTCATGAAACTTGTGTTAATTAGTGAGAACAATACCAACCTATTGTTAGCTGAAAGGATCTGAGAGACCTTGTCTCTTCTTTGGTTTCCATAGATACTTTGTTAGCCAACATGGTAACAATCCATGACAATTCTTTGATGACCACAAACGCATGGTAGTGCAAGTGGAGGCAAGCGGAGGCAACTTATGTACTAATTGATCAAGTGCTAAAGCTTGGATGAAACCAGAGCACAGCGGCAGGCGGAGGTGTCCGTCAACAGCAGTGATCGGGAAAATAGGAACTGCATGATAATGTTGCAGTTAGATAAGCTTAATCCCTGAGCACAACCTAAGCACTTTAAACAAACTGAAAAGTGAGGCCGTGTATAGAAATAAGCATATAATACTTCCACCTGTAACCGAGATGTAAACTAAGACGCACCACTTACGAATCTCAAAATTCATGGGAACAAAAATATTCTACAGTTTCGCGAACAAACAAAAAATAATATAGGCATATGCAGTATGTGACCATCTAATTCTCAGTAGGCATTTTTGTGGCAGCCTTCCAAACTAATATTTCCTTCATGATTTCACGAACTGCCCGAGTTTGAAGATTCACATGCGCATTGAGGCATAAGCATAGCAAGATAATTCAGTAACATCCATGGAGACGAAGAAATTAAAGGTACATTCAAAAGTTCAGGGAGGAACCAGAGGTAGTGCGGCAAGGTCTCACATGAATGCTTAGGATTTAACCCTAAAATAATAGAGAAAACGGACGACTGTGGGTTGAATATTAACATATAATAAGGTAAGTTTGCTAAAACCTAAAATATAATTATAGTATAAAATAACACGGACATCCATGGATTAATAGATCAGACAAGACCTACAGGAGATGGCAAGGAATTGTTTCACTCGGCAGAAAAATAAATATTAACAAAAAGATCGATCATGTACACCATAGAAAAGATCTTAGTTTTTTTTTAATACGTGAAATAGAGTCAGCATATTGTTTTCGGTTTGTCAGTCTAGTCCAGGAAGTCTACGTGTCTCGACGAGTAGATCAAGTTCAAGCGTATAGTGGGACAAGGATTAGTGAAGGTGAGCCTCTTCAACGAGGACATTTCTCTACGTGAGGCGGTGTGTTATTCGTCGGCATGTATTTCGCTAGGGGTGGACGAAGGTGTCCGCCTGGCAGCGTGACTATCATACGTTGAGTTGAGTTTGTAAGTCGGCAAATCGAAATTAGGGGGAAATTGTAAGGAACAATCTGGCATGTCAATTAGATATGTCGTGGTCGAGTGGCGAGAGACAAGTTTAGATTAGGGGGAGATTGTACGAAATAATCCACAACTCAGGTTTGTATCTGGGTCAGAAACGTGTTGTTTCCCAGAGTCGGCTTGGATGCCGTGTTTAGGTCCTAGGTGAGTTCATTTTTGAGTCGTTTCTGGTATCCGTGTACGAGTCAAGCATTAGGTATCTGCTGCTATAAATAAAAAGCTAAAAAGACCTATGAAACTCACGGGCTGAGGCAAAACCAAACCGTGTTTATGCGTGTGTATTCGCCGACTTGTTGTACGATCAGGGAAAGCTACTAGTACGTGAATCCATCAAAGCTAGATGCTTGGCTGCTTAGCTTGTTCGTGTAAATATCGGCGGAAGTTCTCGTACGTGCACGTCTCGCCGGCTCGTCCTCAGAAAGTACTCGGCAGCAGGGCAGGGCTAACAATGACTAGACCTCCCTTTACAAAGATATAATACACCGCGTGATGTGAAGTCACTATTCACATCATTGACGTCCGCAACGAGGATGCAGATGGTGCGGCTCTTCCAGCCCAACCCAGGATGTTGAGGTCGCGATAGAGGTGGAGGAGGCCTACTTGGACGAGGACGACCCATCCGCCATGTAGGACCCACCAACACTTTCGGGGACACGACAGCCACAATTTTCATTTCTATTTCTACTAATCTCTTTTACTTATTATTAACTTAATCCATGAACATATGATTTCAGTTAGTATATATCCATTTCTTTCGCGTAATAACAAAAAAATGAAAAAACTATTAAGCTACGGTGTTTTGGTATATAATATATTGAAATAACATGTGCTAAATTAAAACGGTTAAGAACATTGTGACATAACTTTCTTCACAATTTGGTTTGAGACATCACTGAGAAAATATCTCGTTCAATTGATTCTCATTGGAACTAAAACCAACATCAAAGGCATGGTCACATTTCTTGGCTGAGTTTATGTTTTATTATATTATCATAGTGTGTTGGTATATGGTTGCATCAATTAGTTTCTTTAAAACGTTTGGTAGGGAGCTCTAGTCATGTGTCGAACAAATATCTTCATAAAGGGTTCTAGATTATTATTATTGGCTACGTCTAGCACTAGTGGAAAACAGGGCACTAGTCCAGGTTCCAGAGGGCCTCTAATTCCGGTTGGGCAACCGGGACTAGCTAATCGGGACTAGAGACCCTCCCCCTCTAGTCCCGGTTGTTTATGAACCGGGATGGCTTTAGTCCGGCAGGTAACACGGATCGGGACTAACTTTAGGCTTTTTTTTTTCTTTTAGAATATTTTTCAGGGTTTGACGTTTAGGGGTTTCGGATGGTTTCGGAATCACGTCGATATGTCAAAAATGCGTTTTGGTAATATATAAATTATATTACTACACTAAGATCGCGTTGATGCATATATATAACACACATACAAATTAAGTAGTACATGAAGATCACGTTTCCGTATAATAAGTACTCAATTACATGCATGAGATCATAGTACATTGAGATCACTTATATATGTAGATAGTAGTGCTCTCCTTTTTCAGGTATGACCTCGTCAAGAAGAAATCCCGCCAACTCCTCCGCAATTGCTCTTATACGGTCATTTGGTAGGAGGGCGTTCCGCTTCCTTGCAATCTTTAAAAGAAGGAGAAAAACAATTATGAATAAAACTCCACACAATTGATGGTAACAAAAAAAATTGTGAATAATGTTTACGTACTTCTTTGTTTCTTAGATTATTGAATTTCTCAGTGGTCCTCATTTGAATGTACTCGCAAACGTAGTATCCACATAAGTGGGTCCTGGTTGGCTGTAGCAGACTCCACTGTTCAAGAATAGAATTCAATCACATCAAGTTTGATAATGGTATTGAAACTACAATTAAAGAGATGCGTGGATCTAGGTAGTACTACTTACCGTGTTCAGAGACCATATCAGCTTCGGTTGCCATTGACCGGGTTCTTCCTTGATGAACATTTCCCATACTCTACTCGACAAAGAAAATGAACAAAAGAGTTATTAATTACTTGATATCACGAAATGACTGAAAGAGGCCGATATAGTGTGATAAGAATTTAAATTACTCTTTCATGATATCAAACAAGCTCTTGAATTCTTTAGGTTATGTCCTTAATGAGTCGAAGACTTCAATTTCTCCCTCGTCATATCTAATGCACACGAGAATATAGTGGTAGCTGCACGTTTACATACGCAGTCATGCATAACTCATCAATTACACTTAAGATCGGGTGAGGAAAAATAGAATGTGTACAAGAAATTAGTAACACTTACTTGAAATTGTAAGGAAGAAGTATTTCTTTTTTGTTACGGTGTCGCTCGAAGCACCTTAGCAATGCTTGCTTTACTTCCTCGGGTTTCTTCTGTATGTTCACTTCATGAACAACATTGGGGTCAATGAACCCAATGTCTTCCGGGGTTATTCTTTCCCTTTTGTAGTTGAGAATCTTCTTTCTGCATAAATAGCGTACCAAAGATTATATAACGGGCTGAGCTATATAAAGACTTAAATTACAGAAATAAATCACTTACAGACAAAAGCAACTGAGGATAGCTTTATCGAGGGATTTTCCATTGTATAACTGAAAACGTTCGCTAAATCAACTTGCACACTGTATTCTTGGAAGAAGTGCTCCTTCTTAACTTTTGTCATGACACCGATTATACCTTTCTTTGCGGCTTTTCATGTACCATTGATTCAACTGACGCATCCTTGTTGGTAGTAACTTGACCAGCTCAGGTCTGACCAAAGGCTTGCCGTGAACATATTTATATGCTACCTCAGGTATGTGGACGTCTGTGTCGGGAAATACCTGAAGCGGGGGGACCGATTGTACAACCTGTTCTCCGAGCTGGACTATTTGTTCCCGCTTTTCCGCCTCTCCATCTCTGAGTTGTATGAAATGGCAATAGAGCGCTCATAGTCTAATGGCGGCTTTGGTGGAGGGTTGTATAAGCTCCTAATAGTGCGCTCTAATGCTATAGGATCTATTACTTGCTTAGGTGGGGGCTTTTTTCGGTGCAAAATGGGCATCCGTCTGGGCCTTCGAGATGTCACAATTTTCCTCGTAAGTTCCTTTCGTAAGGTAACTTCTCAGGAGTCTTGACTTTCGCGGCTTTTTCTGTCTCTGCTTAGGAGGCGAACCATTGAGCTTCTCCTATTAAACCAATTAGTGGGCGGAGTCCGCTGGACTGGCGCTGGAGATGGAGATGGAGACGACTGGACTGGCGTAGCTAGAGATGGAGACGGAGTTGCGCTGGGGTCCCTCTGGGGTAGGCTGGTGGACTTAGAGGTGGTGGACTGCTACTCGGAGGAGTCGGTGGCCTTGGTGCCGAGCCTGGAAGCACGATGTGTTCCTTGTTCCATAGAACTAAACCATGCCTGACTTTGTCCCAGTGTCTTCTCATCGTTACCTCCAGGATAGTCAAGCTCAAGTGTCTCAATCCCGTGTATAATTTCATCCACCCCGACACGAGCATAGCCAGCTGGAATCTGACCAAGATGGTAGCTTGCTCCAGGTTCATTTGGTAACGCATAGCCGACCGCCACCTTGAAGGATATGTTCTTCATTAACATATGAAGCTCACAATCTATCTTCTCTGTGATATCATCCACGGGGTAGTGAGCCGCCGGCTGTTCTAATGCGGCAGATGCTTCTAGCTGCGTGGAACCCATGCTGCTTCTCCGCTGATCTGGGACGACATCGACTTCTGGACATTGTAGCCGCTGCTGATCAGATGCCCTCTGCTGACTGATTGAGTCCAGTTGCTCCTGCTGCCGCCGCACCATGCGTTCCAATTCCGATAACCGGTCTGACTCCTTCTTCTTCTTTCTCCCACGGCTTCTATAACTGTCAGCGCACTCCGGAAACCCTTCCTTCAAGGTGACACCGCCGGGATAGCCTCGTAATCATCCACAGTGTTCAGGATTCCCCAGTGCGAGTGTCAGCTCGTCGTTCTCTCTCTCGGGATGGTACTCTCCCTTTCGAACTTTATCTATTGCGTCTATAAGCAACGGAACGAATGTTTCAACCTTTTTCTTCCATTTCCCTTTGCAACAATCAACCCCGTCTCTGGGTCCAACACTGCCCCATGCGCGAAACACCAAAACTTGGACCTCTCGGCCAGTCCGCTGTCTGTGGAGTGATCCCTTTAGCAGGCAGTTCTGCCTTCAAAGGCTAACCACTTAGGAATGGCAGTCTTGTAGCCACCTATCCCCAACCTATGGTGGTATACTTCTTCCCAGCCATTTATCTTATTTATGGCCGATCGGGCCACGGCGGTAGACGATTTCTTGTACGCCACGAATGCGGGCTAGGAATGTTTTATCTTCTCGAGTACTCCGGTGAAATTATCTGATCTTCATTTTCATACTTTCTCCATAATTTTTTCTTCCAGCTACTGGAATTGCGTGGCCATCTTCTTAAGAGTGCACTCCTTCACTTTCTCCTTCTTGCCTTCTGGTAGGTTGAAATGTATCATGAGCGTATCGTCAAACAAATTTTTTGTAATGATCGTAGGACATAACCTAGCTTCATCCTTGTCGCGCCCTTCGGCTCTATGCCAATCTGTAATAGTGATCGGGAGCATGTCCCTAACAATGACTCCAGCTTGATTTACAAATTTATGGCAGTTCGGTATGGGTGCCAGCGGTTCGCCCACTATCAGCAACTTCGGTAGAACGATGGACCATCCTTTTCGTCAGGCCTCGAGGACCATGCTTTGCAGCTTTGCTCGATCCGGAGGGCTAAAAAAATGATTTGTTAACACATGCAATACAGATCAATTAATGCATATATATAGTGATCAACACAGCCTTATATATATATACCTCGCCGGAGTTTGTCGTTAAGGGCACTTCGTCCTCAAACTGAAGTCCCTCACCGGAGTCGTTCAGAAATTGTGAGCTGAAATCAGCTTCTCCACCGGAACCTTCTCCACGGGCACTCGCATAGATTATTTGTTGCATTTGATCTTCATTGTTGTCGTCTCTAAAGGGAGCGTCCATAGATCAATGTACCTGCAATCAATTATATATGTTTGTAATTTTTTTGACTTAAAATTACAGCCCAAAATAATTAGGGCCGGCATTCTGCAAATTGTCACATAATTAAAATGACAGCCCCCCTGGTCTTTTAAAAAAATCAGGGCCAGGGTGGTCCTTTTAAAAAAATCAGCCCCCTGGTCCTTTAAAAAATCAGCCCCCTGGTCCTTTAAAAAATCAGCATGCAACACGGGCCGACACGCCGCGACCACCCCCTGGCCACTAGCGCGTGGTCAAAGCAGGCCCACCAGCCAGCGACCCCGCCACCCCGCCGCGCAGTCTCCCCACTCGTGCCACGTCCGCGTGTGAACCGCCCGCTCGGCCGCCACGTCCCCCTCGTCTCCCCCGCCACCTAACCTCCCACGCCCGTAGTCAATGCTCCTGGCCCACCTGCCAGTGACCCAGCGGCCTCCTCGACTTCCCATCCCGTAGTCAATGCTGGCCACGGTGGCAACGCCCCTCGCCCTTTTTAAATCCGGCCGTGGGGATAGCGACTTCAGACGACACCGCCGCCCTCCCCCACCTCCATTGAGCCCTAGCAGCCCTCTAGCCCTAGCCCTCGCCGGAGCAATGTCGTGGTGGTTCCAGACCCCCAAGAACCAGCACGAGTCCAGCGGCTCGGGGTCCGGCGGCTCTGGACGTCGTCGGGGGCAAACCTCCCTTCCCTCCCTCCTCCTCCTCCACCGCCGCGTCATCCATCGCGCCCGCGGGTGTTCGGCAACGGGGAAGCCCCGACGCGCCGTGCCAGTCCAGTGGCCGGGCCGGTGCGGAAGAAGAGGCGCATGCGCCGCTACGTCCGTGTGGACGAGTGCTGGTGGCACTGGGAGAACGCCATCCTCGTGCGCTGGTCTGACGTCCACCTGCCGGACGACTGGCACCTGAATCCGCAGCGGATTCCGGTTGCCGCCGATTCCGGCCAGTGGCCGGGACAGGGCGGTGGAGATTTCCCGCCGCTGCCGCTCCCTCCCGCAGGACCTCCTCAACGACCCCGCCTACGGGCCGGACTCCCCCACTGGGACCGGTGGTTCCGGAACAAGCACGACGACCGCCGCCGCACTTTCTTCACGGCGGTCCCGGCGCCGCCCCAGCAGCCGACGGAGTATCCCCCACCGCCACCCGGCGAGCTGCCGGAGCTGTGGTTCGAGGAGGATGACGACGGCGGCAACAACGATGACATGGACGACGCCATGCGGGAGGCCTGTGAGTTGTCCCGGCGCGCCCTCGTCAAGGACAAGAACCGGCACTGGGACATGGTGGTGCAGGACGCGGCCCGAATGCCGCCGCCGCCGCAGGAGCCGGAGCTGACCTGGTGGCAGCATGTCGTCCAGGAGCAGGAGGCCGAGGACCCGCCGGAGGAGGAGTACGAGGAGCCGGCGTGGTTTCCCCCCAGAGCTGTTCGGGCAGTCGGGGGTGTTCACGATCGTGCCCCAGCTGCCGGAGCCGCAGCAGGAGCCGCAGCAGGAGCCGTAGCAGGACCTGGAGCTGCCCCAGGCGCCGCCGGCCCATCTGTGGACGCCTCCAGACTACATCGTCCTCTCCGACGAGGAGTAGGCACGACCCCTCCCCACAATGTAATGGCCTCCGGCCGCCTATGTAATGGCCGTTAGGCCTTTTATCTAATATAAATGAAGTGTAGTCCCTTTTCCTACCAACTGTCCCCGCCGACCGCCGCCGATTTTTGGTCGCCGGACCACTGCCGCCGATCTAGCTAGGGTTCCCGGGCCACCGCCGATCTAGGGTTGCCGAGCGAGAGAGGGGACCGTACCTTTTGCCGGAGCGCGCGGGAGACGGCGGTGAGGAAGAGGGAGGCACGCGGAGGCCGGAGCAGGGCAAGGCACGTGGCGGCGGTGGCACGGGAGCAGGGGGAGCCTGGGAGCGGCGGCGCGGCAGCCTGGCGGCGTCTACTTGGGCCTGGCGCGGCAAAATGGGGAAGAGAGGAAGCGGGGAGGGACCTAAAAGGCTCAAATGGCCTTTAGTCGCGCTTCGTGGCACGAACCGGGACTAAAGGTCACGTTAGTCCCGGTTCGTGTCTGCAACCAGGACTACAGGTGGGCATTGGCGCGCTAAATTTGGCAGCGGCCCAAAAATGGACCTTTAGTCCCGGTTGCAGCCACGGACCGGGACTAAAGGGTCGTTTGTAATTTTTTTCATGATTTTATGTTATTCCATCGATTTAATTGTCCATATTTGACAAACTTTATATCAAACGTTAGCCATGGACATGTACAATCTATTAGTACTGGATATTTTTAAATGTGACTATGTTGAATATATTCAAATTTTAAATACATGAGTTGAGTAAATTTGACAAAGATTTCAAATCGCGACACTAAAAAATGAGGTTTTTATTCAATGAAAAACCCTAAACTCCTTAGTCAAAACTATTCTATCGATTATTACACATGTAGAACCAGGATAAATAAACGTTTCATACATTATTACACATGACCACATCAACATCATTCAACACTTCTTCGTGTGTGTCATTTTTTCTTATCGCGCTGTAACCATGGACAATCTTCATCATTCAACACGATGGTTGGGTCAGTTTTCACTGTGAAGGGGGGAATTTCATCAAACTTATTGTAATCTTCTGACATGTCTGTCTTGTCCTCCACTCCCACGATGTTTCTTTTCCCTGAAATAACTATGTGGCGATTTGGCTCGATGTCGTACGATGTATTCGCTGCTTGCTTATCTTTTCTTTTCTTCGGTCTCCTAGACATGTCATTCACATAGAAAACCTGACCCACTTCACTAGCTAGGACGAATGGTTCGGTGTTGTATCCAAGGTTCTTCAGATCCACTGTAGTTATTCCGTACTTCGGGTCTACATGTACCCCGCCTGTCAGGTTGAACCATTTGCACTTGAACAAAGGGATCTTGAAAGAAGGTCCATAGTCAAGTTCCCATATATGCTCTATTTAACCATAATATGTGTCCTTTTGCCCATTGTTGTTTGTTGCATCAAAGCAAACACCGCTGTTTTGGTTGGTGCTCTTTTTTATCTTGGTCGGCCGTTGTAAAATGTATTCCCATTTATCTCGTACCCTTGAAAAGTCAATATAGTCGAAGATGGTGCTTTTGCCAACAAGTATAGCTGTTCTCCAACAAGGGTGTCATTAATGAGACGTGTTCGCAATCAACCTCCGAAATTCTTCATGTGTTCTCCATCAATCCAATCTTTAGGTTGCTCTGGGTAGTTCAAGCGTAAAATATTCTTATGTTCCTCGATATACGGAGCCACCAAGTTGGAATTATGTAGAACTGTGTAGTGTGCTTGACTAAAAGAATGCCCGTCCATACATATTGTTGCTTTCTTTCCTAGCGTGCCTTTTCCCCACAGTCTCCCCTCATGTCGCGATTGAGGAACACCGATTGGCTTAAGGTCAGGAATGAAGTCAACACAAAACTCAATGACCTCCTTTGTTCCATAGCCCTTGGAGATGCTTTCTTCTGGCCTAGCACGGTTATGAACGTATTTCTTTAAGACTCCCATGAACTTCTCAAAGGGGAACATGTTGTGTAGAAATACAGGACCGAGAACGGAAATCTCTTCGACTAGGTGAACTATGAGGTGCGTCATAATATTGAAAAAGGATGGTGGGAACACCAACTCGAAGCTGACAAGACATTGGACCACATCCTTCTGTAAACCTGGTAGAGTTACTGGATTGATGACCTTCTGAGAAATTGCATTGAGGAATGCACATAGCTTCACAATGGGTACTCGAACATTTTCCGGCAGAAGCCCCCTTAGTGCAACCGGAAGTAATTGTGTCATAATCACGTGGCAGTCATGAGACTTTAGGTTTTGAAACTTCTGCTCTGTCATGTTTGTTATTCCCTTTATATTCGACGAGAAGCCTGACGGGACCTTGATACTGCTAAGGACTTCAAAAAAGATCTTCTTCTCTTCTTTGGTAAGAGCGTAGCTGGCAGGACCTTGATACTTCTCTGGATTCAGGTTGTCTCGTTCGTGCATATGTTGCTGGTCCTACCGTGATTCCGGTGTATTTTTCGTCTTCCCATACACGCCCAAGAAGTTTAGCAGGTTCACGCAGAGATTTTTCGTCACGTGCATCACGTCGATTGCAGAGTGAACCTCTAGGATTTTCGAATAGGGTAACTCTCAAAATATAGATTTCTTCTTCCACATCGGTACGTGTCCGTCAGCGTCATTCGGAACAGATTGTCCGCTAAGACCCTTTATAAAGATTACTTTTAAATCCTTAACCATATCATATATAACATCCCCAGTAGGCCGGGTAGGATTCGTCCGGTGATCTGGCTCACATTTCAAATGCTTGCCTTTCTTTCTTACAGGGTGCTGTTTTGGAAGAAATCGACGATATCCCAGGTACACATTCTTGTTTCCCAAATATATACTTTCAGTCTCACCTAAACAGTGCGTGCATGCATTGTATCCCTTATTTGACTGTCCTGAAATGTTACTAAGAGCTGGCCAATCATTGATGGTTACGAACAGCAACGCTCGTAGGTCAAATTCCTTCTGTTTGTGTTCATCCCACACACGTACACCTTTTTCGCACCACAACTGTAAACGTTCTTCAACTAATGGCCTCAGTTACACATCAATGTCGTTGCCGGGTTGCTTCGGGCACTACAACAGGACAGAGTTTTGGTAACACACGCTTGTGTTACTACAGGTCCAAAATAATGTTACTAGGCCATGTAGTAACACATTTTGGATAGTGTTACGTTAGGCTGTGTTACTGATGGGTGTGCACTGTCACACATGATAGTTGTTACTATATGTTAAAAATAGCGTTACAATTTTGGTACTGTAACATACATTATATGTGTTACTACATAAGCTAGTAACATCTTTATATACCTGTAGTAACATATGTAGTAACATAATTTCTAGACATAGTAACAACTCTAGTAACATAGATTTCTAACTATAGTAACACAATTTGTAACACATTATTATAGCGCTGGCAACACATTTTTCCCAAATATTGAACACAATAATCGGATCAGATTTTGACATGCATGACGCATGTGCTGACATGGCAATCTATATGGCAGCTCATTAAAAAAATCATCATAATAGTTCATGATGTGGAAATAACACGTGGCCTTTAAGAGAGAGAGAAGGAAATGTGACATGGATGCTATATTTTTTTTCCTCTTTTCCAGCTTCCAAGCATTCATCGCACATTTAAATTTCCTTTACATGTTAACACAGCTTTTTCCATAGCAGTTCCTATCAAATTCTCGATTCAAAAAAATTGGTCAAATTTGGATAGCTCTCCAATTTCAGGCTCATGAAAACAACTGATTACAATCCAGTCACAAAATACATAAAAACAACATAACTGCAATCACATTTACATTAATAGGATACAAACAACAACTAGAATCTCTTGCAACCAAAATCACATGGCCAAGTCACGGCAAGAACAAAAAGAACTTGTTAACTACTCTAAGATTGAAACCAAAAGGACTTGATTCATATGCAAATCTCTGCAACCGAGACAACACCCAAGTACCTGCAAAAGTGGAAGTACATGTTGAGTTACATTAACCGAAGAAACATGCCAATTGCGCATGGATATATATGATAAATGCCAATAAGAGCGACATGTTATCATGTTTAGGAATAGATTAGATGATAAGAGAAAATCATCATTTTTATAAAGTTCACTTGCACTACATTAGCACTGTACTCGAGAAATAACTGACAAAGGTAAATACATGTATTGGCCATAATACTTGCAACTATTGATTTCATTTACACCATAATATTTCTTTTGCCTACAGATGATCATCTCAAGTTCGCAAAACTGAATGTATGGGCATGTAGGATGTTTGACTAACAAAGCATATAGCAATTCCCAAATTATTACAGAGGAAAGAAACATGTGTTACAAGCTTGAAGTAAGATGAGTGGACTTGGCACATATGGGCATCACTTAATGAAGAGACATACATGTTTAGGCATTAACTGAAAATGTTGGTTCTAAACTGCATATCAAGAGATATTAATGGAAAAGATGGATGGAAATCTCACCGGAATGATGGCCATTATTCTTCATGTTCATCTTCACTTCAGATTTGAATATTATAGAAATTCACGAGAACACAAGGAAGAAAATGAGCGTAAAGTTGAGGAGCATCCCAATAAATGAAACCACCCACACAGCCAATATAACCTTTCACACCAAGCAGACCATGAAACAGAAGAACAAGAATATACATAAGATAGAGAGAAGCATGTTCATGAGCACTGGCATCATAATGAACTTCCGCTTCATGCACAACCAAGGAGGAAGGTTATAGATACATAGAATCACAGGCCAGGTGCTATGACTGGAGCTCTGCTCTCCAAAGGCATTAAAGCCATCTGTACTTAGACCAAATCTTAAGTTCCTTGCGTCATCTGAAAATGTCGGAAACTCTCTGTCGATTTTTCTCCACTGCGACCCATCAGCGGGGTGTCTCAGCATCACGTCTTTCTTACGGTCTTCCTTGTGCCATCGCAACAACTTGGCATGCTCTTTGTTTGGAACAAACGTTTCAACCGTGGTATTATAGGAGCATACCACATCACCTTCACAGGAACCCTCTTCCTGGGGCGCGGCTCGTCCTCAACTTCACCAGGGTCATCTCGCCTGATCTTATACCTCAATGCACCGCATACCGGGCATGCATTCAAATTCTCGTACTCCTCACCGCGGTAGAGGATGCAGTCATTGATGCACGCATGTATCTTCTGCACCTCTAATCCTAGAGGGCAGACAACCTTCTTTGCTTCGTACGTACTGGGGGGGCAATACGTTATCCTTTGGAAGCATCTTCTTTATTATTTTCAGTAAATTTTCAAATCCCTTGTCAGAAGTACCATTCTCTGCCTTCCATTGCAGCAATTCCAGTGTGGTACCCAGCTTTTTCTGCCCATCTTCGCAATTTGGGTACAAAAATTTATTGTGATCCTCTAACATTCTCTCCAACCTCAATCTCTCGTTTTGACTTCCACATTTTATCTTCGCTTCAAGAATGGCCCGACGAAGATCGTCATCGGGCTCATCAACAGTGGGCTCTTTTTCAGCTTCGTCTTCCCCCATTGTAGTACCACCGTGTTCAGTGAACATAGGATAGTTGTCATTATCCTCTTCTTCTTCATTGTCTTCCATTATAACCCCTTTTTCTCCGTGCTTGGTCCAACAATTATAACCGGACATGAAACCGGACTTCAACAGGTGGACGTGAATGGTTTGTGAGATAGAGTAGTCCTGAGTATTATTGCAAACACTACATGGACAAGAAATAAAACCATTCGGCTGCTTGTTTCTCTCAGCCACACAGAGAAAATAATGCATGCCATTAATAAAGTCGGGATAACGTCGGTCACTGTACATCCATTGCCGGCTCATCTGCATTATATAAATAGATAAAAAAACATTAACACTACATCATCAATATATAACAGTGATCAACCAAATGTAATACATAGTCTCATAAAACATACAATAGTTGAAACTAACATACAACTATCTAAAGAATATAAACCCAACAACAAATGCGATAAAAATCGCAACTATGGTAACTATTGAACCAACAACATAATGATACCAAGCCTCTTTATGAATGGCATAATTTCTAATCTTCTAATCTTCAAGCGCATTGCATCCATCTTGATCTTGGGTTTATCGATGGCGTCGGCAATATCGAGCTCCAATTTCATCTTCTCTTCTAGGCATTGGAGACGAAGATTTTCACTTCTTTCCAATTTTTCTTTCAAATCATAGGGTCGGTTGGAATTTCCGGTTCAATGACATCCGGATCTTCATAGACCGGACGAGGGCCGACGGGGACAGATATCAGAACCATGACACTATACATATAAAAAACGTAAGATAATTATGCAATTAATAACTATGCATGTAAACCATATAAATAAGTTAAAAAAAAAGGATAAAAACAAGAGACTCACCGAGGTGGTGCCGGTGACGGGATGGCGCGGGCGATCGACGACGGTGAGGACGGGCACCGGACAACTGTAAAACCCAGACATTATACTTTAATTTGAGCTCAAATTGCATGTAAAAAAATAAAATCCCTAACTTAGGCATTTCATCAAACACCTAGCTAGCACTAGAAAAATGAAATGAGCTAACTAGCACCAAAATGAGCTAAAAAAAAAACAACACCGTAAGTGCTAACCCTTGGATAGATGAGGCGCCGCCAAGCTTGACAAATGGTGGGAAAAATAGGGGCCGAACTCGAGCTCGGAAGAGGAAGAGGTTAAGAAAATGGTGATGAACCCGGAGCTCAAAAATGGCCACGGCCGGGTTGGGGGTGGGAGATGATATAGGGAAAATAGTTAGTCCCGGTCCGTAACAAGAACCGGTACTAAAGGCCAATCGTTAGTCCCGGTTCGTATGACGAACCGGGACAATAGCTTGTCCGGGCTGCCCCCACCGGCAGCTCGCTCGCCGTGCTCGGCTGCAACTGCCTGCTCACCAGCGTTCGCGAGATGCCCGTCATCTGTAGCACCGGCGCCTTCCACTTCGCACGGAGCTACCCGTAGGCCCGGACCAACCTGTTCGACTTGAAGACGGGCAACGGTATCGACGAGTACGACGTGTACGTCATGCAATAGCATGCAAGCTGGGTGGCGCTACTGACGAGGATGCATGTCGAGATTTACATTCAGTCAGAACAAATGTTTGGCTTATGATGCTATACTTCACGGGGTGTTTTGTTTCCCTTACTTCAGCTTGTGTGTCTTGAGAACGCATCATGTGCAACAAGGTATATAATGGGTGCACCCTGCTCCGGTTGTCCACCTAAAACGTTTCTAAAAAAATGCAAAATACAATTTGGGCATTGACACAATATAAGTAAACATCTTCACAAAATTTAAAGTCTAAATTTGAAACTGATCATTAACAAAGAAAATAAAAAATTGTTTTCAGTAGTGATAATGGACCAAATTGAAAGAACAAATTGCATTTTGGCATTATTCACTGTCGTATTTTTCTATTTTGTGATGAGTTCTGATTTAGTCCCTCCGTTTCGAATTATAAGTCGTTTTAGGTTTCACGCACAACTTCTGTCACGTACAAAATATTTTGTACTTTCCCAGTTTACCCTCCCGCAGACACGCACGCGAACCCACCGCTCACGTCTCGCACACTCGCATCCACTCGCTCTTCCTCTTTCTCTCGCTCTCGTCCTTCCTCTCGCTCCCCGGCCTCCCTTCTCCCTCTCACCGTCGCTGTCGTTGCCCGCCCACGCTCCCTCTCACTCTCCGGCTATCCACCGCCCCGCCGCCTCCCCCCAC
The DNA here is from genome assembly GCA_012064385.1 of Puccinellia tenuiflora. Taxonomy (NCBI): domain Eukaryota; kingdom Viridiplantae; phylum Streptophyta; class Magnoliopsida; order Poales; family Poaceae; genus Puccinellia; species Puccinellia tenuiflora. Next base: position 134,638 of record QRDG01000320.1, read on the forward strand.
TGCTCCCCACCGCCCCTTTCTCCCCACCAAAGCGTTATCTCTCCAACAGCTCACACCTCGCGTGCGCCAAAAATTTGTTGGCCAAAGACTGCATTTTTCACCGACGATGAGCTTTTCAGCGGCGGCGGCGCTCGATCTACGTGCTCTGGCGCTGGATCTGGCGAAGGAGGTGCTGGATGTGGAGTAGCACCCGAGCCGCTGACCTGGAGCGGCGCTGGAGTAGCCGAGCGGCAGACTTGGAGTGGTGCTGACCAAGCTCGAAGAGGTGGCCTTGCAGATGCCCCTGGAGAAGTAGCCGGCAGCAGCAGCTTCCCTCAGGTCGCTCGCCATACCTCAGGCGGGCACCACCACGAGCGCGAGTAGGAGGAGGGCTACCTCTCGTGTCTTCCCTCGACGCTGCTGGTCCGAGAAGAACGAGCGGTGGAGGGAGAGGAGGGGCGCCGGGCCGCTGCTGGTACAGAAGCTGCCGGCAAGGAGGGGCAGTGGCGCTGCTCGATCTGGATCGATGGAGTTGAGAGAGAGAGCATCTTGGCTGCGAAAAAAATGGAGGAGGGTGGTGTCAAGTGATTGCGTCCGTCAGGTGATTTTCCTCCCTCTTTTCCTCTTGCGTCTCGTCTTGCTTGATCTGGAGAGGAACTGGATTTGCTATCTTGATTTGGAGTACGATTTGCTAGCTTGTGTTACTCCGTAGCAGACTAGCAGTAGGCTTGATCTTGTGTTTCTCCTGCAGTACTAGGAGTAGAGTACTGCTTGAGTAGCAGCAGTAGCTTGTGCAGTGCTTGAGCACAATTAATGAAATATGCACACAACACTGCTTGCTTGTGGAGTGCTTGTCCTGAAACATGCACTGGTTGTTGTTGGCACTGATTATTGCCATCTGATAACGCATGTGGTTGTAGCAAGAAATGTGGTATGTACTGTCAAAATGCTTTAACTGAATTTATCGGAGTATCTACACTGCTCCATTAGGAGTATTTGTATTGCTTGTAATTTTTCTTGTACTCTTATCTGCTCCAGTATTAACAGAAATACACTTGCACTTCCTGAAGCTTGCTACTGCTGCTAGCAAGTGCTTGCTTGCTGTGATTGTTACTGCTGCTAGCAAGTGCTTGCTAGCATCATAAGCACAGATCATAAGCACACAATATGAACACACAGCAGGAGTAACGTTGACTGAATTTTTTCAGTACAGTAACACACATACATTAACTTACACACAAAGTTTTTCAGTACAATAACACACACATACCGACTGAAACTTTTTCAGTAGCAGTAACACACAAATACAGACTTACACACAAAGTTTTTCAGTACAATAACACACACATACTGACTGAAACTTTTTCAGTAGCAGTAACACAAATGCAGACTTGTTTAGGCAACATCTTGGCCTAGAAAGTTAAGAGCATAAGCAATAACTTCAGGAGGGCAACGCAGCCTTTTAGGTAGCTGACCCAACCTTTCAAACCTATCCTTGTTTGCATGAGTTTGCTTGTACTCATTTCCTCCGGCGTTGTTCATGATCTCAGCCATGCAGTTCATCAAACTTAGGAAGATTCTGTTCAGCTTTGATGATTCATAAGCTGCAAATTCATAAGCTTTGAGTATTTTCCTTTTCTTCTTTGTTTGCTGTGCACCTGCAATAAGAAATGAAACCAAAAGCAAATTAAAACTTGGTTGCTGGATGCTGAACATGACTTGTTTGCTTGCTGGAGTAAAATACAGTAGATGCCTATGTCGTATACATGGCAGTTTCTAGTAACCTCAGGTGAACATAGTGTTCTCTGAAATATTCAACACATGCAGCATAAATTCTCAATTGCATGATGCATGTGCATGACACATATTGCCTGTTAGTTACGGAATACAAGAAATAAGACAGAGTAACAGAATTGTTTTAATACAGAATTGTGTTGCTTGCTTGCTTCTCTCTGAACTTGTGTAGAGTAGTACAATAAAATGGAGTTTTAGTGCTTGATTCTCTGAACTACGTACAACATTTTGTTGATCATCATGTTACACTTGAAGTTGTGAAGTTTTAGTGCATGATGCATGAAAATATTGCAGTAGTAAATTGGACTAGTAAAATGTTACACCTGTCAATGTTCAGGACCTCCTCTTGTTCTTGTTCTTCCATATTAACCTCTTGTTCTTCCATAATAACCTCATGCTCTTCCATAATAACCTCTTGCTCTTCTATGATCACCTCTTCTTCAGGTGGTGTCATGTTCAGATCCAACATCGCAGCTTCAGGTGCTGGCAAGTTCAGGTCAAAATGTGCCATATCCTGGGTAAGCTGATTTTTGCACTTTTGAGCACTTCTTTCTGAGAGGAATTGTCTCTGAACTTGACTCTGAACTGGAGATAGCTTGAGGAATTGTCTCTGAACTTGTCTCCGAACTGCTCGTGGCGATCTGCTGTAGAACTGCTCGTGAGCCTGGCGATCTGCTTGAGGAGAACTGCTCGTTGAGACTGGCGATCTGCTGGTGGGGAACTGCTCATGGCGATCTGCTGCTTGTGGGGATCACCACAAGGAGCACCTGGGCGAGGCGCTGTGCGAGGCGCTGGGTAATGTTGCTCTTGCTGATGCCGGAGCGTGAGCTGGAGCACGAGGGCAGTGAGGCGCTGGGCAAGCAGGAGCACGTTGATGTTGTTGCTCTTGCTATCTGCTGGAGATGATGCTCCCTGTGGCCGGAGAGCCTGCTGTCTGGGTTGCTCCAGCAAGGAAGATGGGGGAGGTGTGCACCTGCTGATGGGGCCGTTCCCAGCGAGGAAGATGGGGGAGGCTGGCGATCTGCTGCTGGGTTTGCCCGCCTGATCAATCAATCACGAGGGAGTTGTAGCAGCTCGATTCCCTTGATCGCCAGCAGCCAGGGCGTGGTCGCGGTCACCATCCAAGACGAGCTCGCACTAGAAGCGTGCAGGCCGACTAGGGATGTCGACGAGCCAATGGCCATGTAGGACCCACCAACCCTTGTGCCACATAGCAACGATTTACACTTCTATTTATACTAAGCTATATTTTACTTATTATTAATTATTAACTCAATCCATAGACATATGATTTTAATTAGTATATTATCTATTTGTTTGGTATGATAACCACAACATGGCACATCTGTTAAGCTATCATGGTTTGATATATTTATTACATCTATTGTTGCAAATAACATGCGGTAAATTAAAGGTGTGAAAACATTATGACCAAATTTTATTTACAATTTGGTTTGAGTCACCACTAAGAAACTATTTTGTTCAATTAACCTCAAATCGAGTTAAAACCAATATCGAAGGCATGGTCACATTTCTTGGCTGAGTTTATGTGATATTGTATGTATCACAGTGTGTTGGTATACGGTTGCATCAGTTAGTTCCTTTAAAAGCATGTAGGGAGATCTATTTCATATGTGTCAAACAAATATCTTGATAAAGGGCTCTAGAATTTTATATTGTCTACCTGTAGAGTTGGCTGTCAACGTAAGTGTGCTGAATAGTTGGTAGCAAAAATGGAATTGTTTGTAAAAACACAAGATAACTTAGTGCACAATATAGTTTGAATAGAAGTCTTCATAAAGTATATAGCCCAACTAAAAAATAACATCGACTTATGCTCCCAAACCCCTACTAAAACCCGACCCAGCTCATCATAACCTTATGTGTTCACGCTTTGGTTTCCAAAACCTCTATCCTGCAAGAAAAATGGACATACGACATAACTACATGCATTGCCTGGGCACTATTTCTACATATACGAAACCTTTTTACATTTGTTGATTCCCTGTCGAAGGACTTTGGGTGACACCATTAAGTTCATTTCATACTATGTTGAAACCTATTGTGCTACTCTAGAAGAGTATTTATTACAAAACAAAATACAATGTGATTAAATGGTCCAGAATTTCTAGATCCAAAAGGAAATATGGTCTGGCAGTTAAAGATCCTAGGAAACAAAATATTACTGGTGGAAGTTAATGACTCGGGATGGTCTTTGGCAGAAAAAAGTTACATGTTAATATTCGAGAAGTAAATCTATGTCCTCTGTGAAAGCTAGAGTGAGTGAATCTCCTTGCTAGAAACCTCTTCTCAAGGTTAAAGATGTACATTTTGTAGGATAAAATTGATCCTTAATAAAGGTAAACTAGTGAGATTTTAGCTTGACCCCCTGGTTTAATTTTATTCCCCTTTCTAGGAGTAACCCAAAGTTGATTGACATCTTTCAATCCTAGGAATATACTTTTGAATATGTGAGGCAAATAAACTTGACGTTCTCTTTAGGGATAAGGTTATTTCCCGCGATTTTGACTCAATGGGAATTTAGTAAATCACATGATATGTTAGTTGGGAATGGTGAAGTCTTTGATTGTTTTTGCTGGTCCTTATTTTTTAATATGATGTTTTCCACTAAATCTGTTTACTTACACTTGGAAAATTCTCTTGTTGGGTCTCACAACAAGTGGTTTAGGAAGGCTAAGCTTTCCTTGAAAGATTAAAATATCTGTGTGGCAACTTTTTCAAAAAGTTGTGCTTACTAATGTAATATGAAAAAGAGAAAGGGACCCAGTTTTTCTTACTGTAATAATATTGAAACTGCTAAAGATGTATTCTCTTCATGTAATTCTGCTGAAGTTGCTTAGGGAAATTTTGGGGCTACTCTTGTAAATTTTCCTTGCCCTAGGTTATTGTGGCAATGTTTTTCTTGGCTTTATAGGTTCTTGCCTGGTCCGGACAAGTTTTAGAAGTTGATTGTTGCAGCTCTTTGCTGGGCCATGTGGATAATTAGAAACAAAATAATTTTGAGTATTTATGTGGTGAAATCCGCTATTATAACCATCTTTACTATGTGTTCATTTATGACTTACCGTGTAGGGCTTTACAATGGGGAATACAGTGTAAAGCTATGGACTGGAGCGAAGATTGATGATGATGACTCGAGCTCGTAATGATGATACTACTGCTGGACAAACTCTAAGCATCACATGAAATTGATCTGCAACAGCCCGGCTCTTCTTAATCTTTGTGTTCCTTTGTTTCTCTGTGATCCTTAATAAGTAATATTGAACTTTCGCTTGAACTTCGGTAGTTAGTGTCTTAGTGATAATAGGGTTTTGCTCTAGTGGGTGTTCAAGGCCGAACACTCAACAGCGGGTTTCTTATTTCAGTGCTCCAACTCGTTTTCCCATCTTCCCATACCCTCTAATTACTATTGTCTCTAAGAAACTTTTATTTCCATTAAGAAATTAATGGAAACTTGAATAGCCCGGTTGAGAAAGAAAATATATCCACAAAGTTGCTTTAATAGCTTATGTGTATTCATCCTTACATAATGTTGTACAACGAAAATAAGTTTTGGTTTCATGGGCCCTACTAATTAAATATAGTGTTAAGACGGGCATTGATAGGTCATAGATGGATTAACTGGTTACATTTAGTACAATGTTTGATGATTGTCCGACTATCAACACAGTTGGATGTCATTGTTTTGAAGCTAACTACAAGTGGTATTTTCACAGTCAAATCTTTGTATTTAGAATTAATGATTGGTCATAATAGTTTCCCCTTATTTTAAAATTGAAGGTTCCACTAAAAAATAGGATTTATGTGATTCTTGCACCGCACAGTTGTTGTAACAAATTGCCTAAGCGGAACTGACAAGGAAGCACATGATGTTGTTTTTTGCGAAAAAGTTGAATCAATACATCATATTTTCACCTCATGTCCTTTGACTAGACTTGTTTGACTCGTATTGTTCGCATGATTCAATATATCTACTCTAACCAAAATTAAGAATATGTTCAGAAAATGGTTGAATCGTATCTATATGAAGACTAAGTTAAAATCCGTGTGGGATGTTATGCCTTTACTTTGAACAATATGGAATGATTCAATGACTTGCTTCCTAACAAGCCAAGATATCATTCTTTATTTGTTGCAGGGTATGCCTTGAGCTGCCCACTGGATCTGTATGTTGTACAATCTCTGGTCGATGGAGCAGTCACAGGCCATGGATACAGGGTAAAACCGAGTGAAAACTGTTGCACGGGATTTGTTCAACCGATGCGCTTGGGAGCTTGACAACAAGATTACATGTTGATGCGAGCGCTTCATCTTGCATATTTTTAGATAGTTGATTCATGTATCAATTTTATGTGATCCGTGAGTTGTACTCTTATGTATAATGCTATGAAATAAGTTGATCGATACAGATGTTGGGGTATTTCCCTTTTGGAAAAAAATGATCTTTTACCCTTTTAAATGGCCAACAGATAAAAAATTCCTCAACATTTCAATTTTGAAATGCTACAGCTTCTTCGTGTGAGGAAAATTCCATTGGAAGTTTTTTTTCTGAATGTTAGCTGCTAAATTTACTGATTAGAAAGGAGAGTTATACAAGACGGACCAAACCAAGAAAAAGAAAAAATAAATTAGGGATGAGGCCGTTCTCACCTTTCTCTTTTCACCTCTGTCCAACTTTAGGCGTCGGTGAGACAGCCCTCAACCGGGATCAAAATGTATTTAGCACACGCCATGTTCCAAAGAACGGCCTCATCCCTAATTTATTTTTTCCTTTCTTGGTTTGGTCCGTCTTGTATAACTCTCCTTTCTAATCAGTAAATTTAGCAGCTAACATTCAGAAAAAAAAAAATCAAGTGTCTGAACGACAGAACCGTCGGAGGCCGACGTGGTTGAAAGATAGTCTTTGCTGCAACACTTTGAGCTTGCTCGCTCACTCCATTTCTATGAATTTAGGACGTACCAGTGAATTTTTGTTGTCGTCTTTGTTTCAAATTTCATGTTTTTTCAATTACAAATCCCGATTTTGTGTCTACGAACAGAAAGGTGTGGACCATCCATTGGAAATGAGCACATCAGCTAAAGTTGCTCCCTCTACATAGTTTTCTCTTCCCTGAGAACGACATGTTCCCTGCCGTGAACGTACGTTTCATGTCTTGTGTGCACAAATCACCTTCTTTGTCGAGGGTTTGGTGTGCTAAGTAAAGCTCAAATGTTGGTGTACCTGCCAACGGGGATCTCTCAACACACTCCGATATATATCGTGGCAACCACCCTCACCAACAAAGTGCTCGCACCACCTGACCCCTGACCACCTTAAGACAGCAACGGCGCCCCATTACATATATATCCTCCTCCACCCAACACCATCAACTCCAAAATCCTGCAGCTGCTGTGTTCACGCACCATGAGCTACTTCCTCTCCTACATCTCCAAGATGATGTGCATCAAGATACCGTCGTTGTCGCCGGAGGCGAAGCGGCTGGAGGACAGGGGTGGCGGGGAGTGCTGCGTGTGCCTGTCGAGAATCCGCACCGGCGAGGCCACGCGGCGGCTGCAGCCGTGCCGGCACGCGTTCCACCGGGACTGCGTCGACCGGTGGCTCACGCTGTGCAAGCGCACGTGCCCGCTCTGCCGGGTGCACGTCGTCACCGATGGCAAAAGGCCAGTGGCGGCGAAGCACGTCGGCGGCGAGCCCTTCGCCAACGACCTCGTGATTTGGTTCTCCACCATGCTCGTCCCAGGATTCTGATACGTGGAAACGATGTCTGTTTTTTTGCTCTTTTGTTCCTCGTGATTTGTCCTTTCATGACGATGACATTAGAGGTTTAGGTAGCAAAAATGTTTGTACGTTGCCGGCGTCGTCGGCGAATGGATTCTTGCAAGTAGTTTTATATTGAAAAGCTGGTCCACTTGCGAAAATGTGGGTGTAAATAAGAAGCTTGATCTTCTACTTGCTCTTTTTGGATACATGTGCTGGCTATGTTCGTGTACTAGATTCGGGAGCGCGCCGCGCGGCACCGGTTGATTCTTGTAATATTTGACCCGTATTCTCACAAAGTAAAGTGTACAGATTATTGAGGAGATGGTTAATATAAAAATATATAAGCTAAACAGAATGGTAGTTAGATAGTTTACCCAGTAAATGTTTCTTTATTTCTGCCTAGGGGCATGGGGATAGATCTTTATCACCGGCACTCTGAAGCATCGAAGCAGAATTCATATGTTTAGTTACGATCAAGCATTAATTTTTTATCTCCGAAGTAGTCTATATGAATGAACTTTCTGCTTAACCTAAAAAGGTTTAGCATTGTGTGAAATATTGACGTAGCCTTGTTTTCTGGGGCGTCAGTAATATGCTTATCTGCTACAGCTGGTCTAATGTTTACCTGATCACCAGTGTCACTATCATCCTAGATGTCAATATGGTGATTTGCTAAGGCTTGTTTTGGTTGGTATGCCTAGAGCGGCTTGCCACGCACCACCTGGTCTTTGACAGTGGTGTAATAGATTGGCAAAACGGTATGATAAGCATCATTTATATGGCATGGTAGTGAACAATTATTATATATAGTAGTGGTCTTACAGTTTTAGAGCAAAGCACCGTGCTCTATCATACATACAGATTACACCCATAAAATAGGTCTTTCATTTCAACATGTACAAATTATCACAGAGATAGGTAAACATATATAGCTCAGGCATGGAAATATGATACATAGTGGGATAAGTACAAATTAACACCACATATACTATTAGTAAGGTAGTTGATCGATGGGTCAAGTGTTAATGCGCAAAGTCATTAGTAATGGCATGTCTTACAATATAAAACAATAAAATTCGCATCATAGGTCGTCTGGTAAACCAATTAATCTTTGAGTTGTGTTTTCTCCTGGGTAGTAAATTATCAGCAACCTGATACAAAGATAGAAAACAAACTGATACACACATAAAAATGACAAATCAAGATAAGGCAAGTAGTGAATTTATAGCCATAAAAGGTGAGTAATAAATATAAGTCCATATATCCAGAAGTTGTACGATTTCCTAAAAAAGTACATGGGCAGGAATTAGATATGCAAACTTCTTCGCGTGGCAAGTGATGTGCTTGTATCTACTGTTAGAATTGTATTTAGACTTCTAACCAACACGTATACGAATTGTATACGGATGTAACTTGTACCTGTCATGTTGATATATATATTGGAGACGTGCCGGGCTGTAGCCTCATGCACCAAAAACCCTAAACCCTCTTTTCAATCTTGGTATCAGAGCCTGCAGCCGCCGCTGCAAGATCCCATCCGTCGCCGCCGCCGAGAGATCTCTCCTTCGCGTGCCGCGATGACGACCTCCGCTCTCCAGCTCTCCACGGACGTCGGGGCCATTGGCTCGTCCTCGTCCGCCACCGTCTCCGCCGGGGTCGTTCCCACGACCGCGGTACGCTTGGAGGCAGGGAACTTCAACCTTTGGAAGGGCATCATCCTCCCCAACCTCTCCGGCGCTAGTCTCCATTGCCACCCTCGACTCCACCATCGCGGCGCCCGAGAAGACGATCACCCAGGGAGAGGGCGACAAGGCCGTGACCGTCGCCAATCCGGAGTACGAGCGCTGGTGGACTCAGGACCAGCGTGTCGTTGGGCTCCTCCTCGGCTCCATGGAGCCAAATATCGCCAACCAGCTCATCGGCTGCAAGACCGCTGCCGCGGTGTGGAAGGGCGTCCATGACCTGTACGGCGCTCAGAGCCGTGCCAACGTCCGCCACATCCGTCGCCAACTGGTGTCTACGCGCAAGGAGGATCTCTCCGCCGCTGCATACATGCACAAGATGAAATCCTTTGCAGATGTCATGGCATCAGCCGGTGTTCCCATCACCGTTGACGAGCTCATCGACTATATTGTCATCGGGCTCGGCTCTGTGTACAACTCCGTCACCGCGCCACTCACCCTCGGCAACGACGGCGAGTCGATCTCCTACGCCACCTTCTACTCGAACATCCTCTCCTTCGAGTCTCTCCAAGCGCAGCAGGCGCACGCTGAGGGGTGGATGTCCTCTGTCAAGGTGGCGATGCGCCCTAACCCCGCCTACCAAGGCGGCAGACCCTCCTAGCTACCCGCCCCAATGGCAACGATGGCCAGCAAGGGCAGATCCGCAACGGCGGGAACGGCGGCTACGGCCGCAATGACGGCGGCTACGACCGCAACGACAGCGGCTACGGCCGCAATGATGGAGGCCGTTCTGGTGGCGGCAACGGCGGTTACAACCGCAATGATGGTGGCCGCAATGGCGGCTACGGCGGCCGCAACGGCGGCGGGAACGGAGGCCAACGCCGCTGGAGACCCCGTTGTCAGCTCTGTGGAAACTGGGGGCACATGTCCAAGGACTACCGCAATCGCTTCGACACCAACTATCAGCCGCCGTAGCAGCGTGCGGGAAACGCTGCCATGACAAACTACAGTCCTCCCTGGATCATGGACTCGGGGACGACCGACCATCTGACGAGCGAGCTAGCACGTCTTCAGGCTTACGAGCGCTATGGCGGGAAAGATCAGGTGCAGGTGGCCAATGGTGCAGGTTTGTCAATTTCGCATATTGGTCATTCACTCTTAGCTGGTTCATCTCTACATCTTAAAAATATTCTGCATGTGCCCGATGCTCGCCTAAGTCTCCTTTCTGTTTATCGTCTAGTTAATGGCAATGACGTGTTTGTCGAGTTTCACCGTAACTTTATTTGTGTAAAGGACAAAACCACGAGGAGGGTCCTTCTTCTCGGTAGGAGTCAAGGTGGCTTGTATCCATCCCGTTTGGCAAAGCTTCTTCACGTCATGTGTCGGCCGGTGCTACTTCCCAGCGGTGGCATCAACGTCTTGGTCATCCATCCAATAATGTAGTTCAAAATATTGTTAGAAACAATGAGCTTTCATGTTCTCCATCAGACAATAATTCCTTAGTGTGCGATGCTTGTCAGCGTGCTAAAAGTCATCAATTACCATATTCGTTGTCTTCTCGTGTTTCTACTGTACCTCTTGAATTGATTCACTCCGATGTTTGGGGGCCGGCCAGGGTTTCCTCCGGGGGGTACAAGTATTATGTTAGCTTTGTGGATGACTACTCTCGTTTTTGTTGGATATATCTTCTGAAAAACAAATCTGATGTTGAGCAAGTCTTCTATACTTTTCAGACCCATGTTGAACGTCTCTTAAACGCCAAGATCAAGGCAGTTCAGTCTGATTGGGGTGGAGAATACCATCGCCTTCATCGTTATTTTGAGCGCACGGGCATAGTTCATCGTGTCTCGTGTCCACATACTTCTCAACAAACGGGATTGCCGAGCGCAAACACCGCCACTTGGTCGAGACAGGTCTTGCACTTCTTGCACACTCGCAGCTTCCACTGCGCTACTGGGATGAAGCTTTTCTTACGGCGTGTTATCTTATTAACCGTATGTGTCGGGGATATGGGACACGGGTACCCGCAAGAAGGATCAACGAGGCCCACCAGGAAGAAGCCCAGCAGGCCGACTCTAGTTATAATAGGAAAAGGACTCACCTTTCCAACTTGTAATAGATTAGCCGAGTCCTAAGAGGACTCTACTTGTAAGCCGGCCTCCTCCACCTTTATAAGGAGGGGCAAGGCGCCCCAAAGAGGGCACGACCCAACAGACCCAACACAACCAAGAGGAGTCGCCTCATCGGCGACTTCCACCATGAGAGGAATAAGACCTAGCCACAAACAGCACGTAGGGGTATTACCGGATGATGTTTTCCGGGCCCTGAAGCTGTATAAATCCTTTCTCCCGTGTCGTTCATCTACTAACCCACATCGACGATGCCCACGCGTACGTAGTCCCGTATCTTCACCGTCGGTTCACGCCACGACATTTGGCGCCCACCGTGGGGCTAAGTGCGCGTGGATTCACAATTCGATGGGTCAAATCTTTATCAACAATGACGACGGAGTTCATCACCGCAAGCAAGTCGGACGCATCAAGATTTTCATCCACACAAACGTGAGGGCTGGACATCAACATTGCCCTCGCAATTTTGAAGAACCGTATCATCGGTAAAAGTTATTCGAAGAAGCCGGCTGAAGTTCTCGGCGGACCACTGCCCAGCGTCAGTCGATACGAGCACGGACTCGAACTTCCATACCGATCCGTCCCATCAAATCCCTGGACCGCCCGGACTGCCAGCGCCTTCCAATTCGATGGCAACAAACAAACAAAAAAAAGGAAAGTTTGATCAACTCGATCGCGTCAACGAAAGGAGTACAAGTTGGAATTGGATACACACAGCTTCACGTAGGAAAAGAGTAATACTCACTACTCAGACGTACAGGCCCATGTGCGGTTCAGAATCCAAGTCAGAGGAAAGAATTAAAGAGAAAAACGGAACGATCAAGGAAGCCATCGCATGGACTACACGTAAAAAAAAAGGAGAAGCAGTCTAGGTTGTTAGCTAGCTCGTCAGAGACATCACGTGCAACAAAGGAAAAGAAAAAGGCTACTACGTTGCAAGGAGACATAACGTGCAAGATAAAGGAAAGAGAAGCAAGATGGAGTCAACTCAAAACCGGGCATGTACGTACATGTCCGCGATGGAAGAGTGGGCCGAATACGAGTCGGCAACCGAGCCAGAGGACTCGGACGACTCCGGCTACACCAACTTCAACAAAGTCGACCTACGATCTGCCGACTCACAAGCATCATCGGCTACAGAAAATTAAAAGCTAAGTTGCCTTTGTATTTAAAATTTCATATTTTATTTTTCCAGTCAGTTATATAAAGTCAGCCCCTTTAAGTTAATTTCGGGTTAATTCCGAGAACTATATATCTAGTTTATGAAGAAATTGCAGAGATAATCCCGAAGATTGCAAAGTAAGTTTTAAATAATGCAAGGGGGCTAATATAAGTTGAGTACCATTATTATCTCTGAAAATTTTAGGTGGCATATCAAATCGATCCTTGGAGGCTTAATATAGCCAAATCTCAAAGTCGGGTTCTTTAAAACCCGCCATGGATTTCTAAAAAGTCGGGCTCTCAAATTGCTCGCACCAGATTTATTTAAAAGTCGGGTTATCTATTGCTCGCAACAGATTTATTTAAAGTCGGGCTATCCTTTGCTCGCAACGGATTTTTCAAAAGTCGAGCTATTGCTTGCGTCGGATTTATCAAAGTCGAGATATCTAATGCTCGCAATATTGTAAGAAACAAGCCCAGAGAGCTGAAAGTCCCACCAAGTTAGAACGAGCCCAGAGAGCTCCGCAATACCAATGAGCCCAAAGAGCTCCGCAATAACAATGAGCCCAGAGAGCTCCGCAATACCAATGAGCCCAGAGAGCTCCGCAATACCAATGAGCCCAGAGAGCTCTGTAACACCAACGAGCCCAGAGAGCTCCGCAATACCAACGAGCCCAGAGAGCTCCGCAACACCAACGAGCCCAGAGAGCTCTGATTATTATGATCAAAGGGATAAAGCCGGCTTCTCTACAGTAAGAGTTTTGCCGAGTCACCCAGTAAGTGCGTCTTTATTAACTTTGATCATTAGGTCCTTGGGGGCTTGTCTTTCAGGAAAAAGCCAAGCTTTAGACTCATTGACCTGGCAAAGAAGCCAACTTATTCCTTAGTTTTATCTGGTAAGTCAGATGCATCCTGTACAACAAACTGGCTGCTAATTAGCAAAGACCGGGCAGGGCCTACTTATTCATCAGTATAAAACTAAGAAGGGTTATAAGAACCAAGTCAGTTCAAGCATCAATCAAGTTCACAAAGTTTTAGCTCCGAGTTGCTGCAGGCAAAACAACCCGGCACTTGGGGGCTACATGTTATCAAGTTTTCAGGTTAAGTCAAACAGAAGTTCAGAAGTTGGAAGCTCCAAGTTGTCGCAGGCCAACAACTCGGCGCTTGGGGTCTACTTACGGATCAGGTTTTTCTACAAGTTAAGCAGTAATCAAATTCCAAAAGTTTTTATCTCCAAGTTGTTGCAGGTTTACAACCCGGCATTCGGAGGCTACATCATCTGAAAGTCATGAGTTATACATCAAGGAGTCCCGAGTTGTCGCAGGCAAACGACCCGGCACTCGGGGGCTACATCATCTGAAGTTATGAGTCATCAATACAAGCTCCAAGCTGTCACAAGTTAACAACTCGGCGCTTGGGGGCTATACATATACCGGTGTAAACAAGCTCGAGCAAAGTCATACAACTCGTCAAAAGGACTCAGAGAAAAATCCGACTCGCCATTAACAAGTCGGCAGGAGGAGTCGGCATCAACAAGTCGACAAGAGGAGTCGGCATTAACAAGTCGGCAGGAGGAGCCGGCATTAACAAGTCGGCAGGAGAAGCCGGCATCAACAAGTCGACAGAAGAAGTCGGCTATGACAAGTCGGCAGGAGAAGCCGGCGTTAACAAGTCGACAGAAGAAGTCGGCAATGACAAGTCGGCAGGAGGAGCCGGCGTTAACAAGTCGACAGAAGAAGTCGGCAATGACAAGTCGGCAGGAGGAGCCGGCGTTAACAAGTCGGCAAGCGAAGCCGGCATCGACGACTCGGCAACGCCTACATCGACAACTCGGGAAAATCTACAACGATAACCCGGCAACATCTACATCGACAACTCGGCAAAGTCTACATCGACAACTAGGCAAAGGCTGAAGCCGGGTTCCGCGACATCGTCGACATCTACGACTCGGCAAGCACTACATCTACAAGCCGGCAAAGAACCCGGCACAAACTCCGTGTCCCATTTCTTCAACAAATCAAGACCTTCCGCATGACTCTGCGAGTCATCCAAAAGCTCGGGGGCTACTGTCGGGGATATGGGACACGGGTACCCGCAAGAAGGATTAACGTGGCCCACCAGGAGGAAGCTCAGCAGGCCGACTCTAGTTAGAATAGGAAAAGGACTCACCTTTCCAACTTGTAATAGATTAGCCGAGTCCTAAGAGGACTCTACTTGTAAGCCGACCTCCTCCACCTTTATAAGGAGGGGCAAGGCGCCCCAAAGAGGGCACGACCCAACAGACCCAACACAACCAAGAGGAGTCGCCTCATCGGCGACTTCCACCATGAGAGGAATAAGACCTAGCCACAAACAGCACGTAGGGGTATTACCGGATGATGTTTTCCGGGCCCCGAAGCTGTATAAATCCTTTCTCCCGTGTCATTCATCTACTAACCCACATCGACGATGCCCACGCGTACGTAGTCCCGTATCTTCACCGTCGGTTCACGCCACGACAGTATGCCTACTCCTGTCATCAACAAGGAAACACCTCTGTATCGACTCATGCGTGTCCAGCCCAATTACTCATTCCTTCGTATTTTTGGGTGTGCTTGTTGGCCTAGTCTTCGTAAATATAATTCCCACAAATTAGAATTTCGTTCTAAGATGTGTGTTTTTCTGGGGTATAGATCCACGGGGAGAATTTACATCTCACGTGATGTTGTGTTTGATGAGTCTGTGTTTCCGTTTGCTACTCCCGGAGTATCAGTCGATATATCATCTCTTGAACATGCCATTCGTTTTCCTTCTGATGAACCAGTTACTAGTGAACCTGTGCGGAATTATGATCTGTCCTATTTGCCTACTGATCCACCTATCCAAGGTGTTGCCGTTGCATCGCAGGTGCCCGTGAGTCCTTCTGATCGCTCTTTGGAGGAGGCCATCCCGATCGACGTGCATGGGGGTGCCATGCACGTGCCGCCTTCTGGCTTGGCGCATGAGCATGGAGTGCAGTTGCCCTCCGTCGGCCTGCTCCTTCCCGCGACGGCCCATGGGTCACTGCCCACGTCGCCTCTCGGTCAGCCCGCGTCGCCCCCTGCCGCTCCGTCGGCCGCGACGACTTCGGCTGACCCGTCTGTTGCTGGTGAGTCGCAGCATGCGATGACCACTCGCCACCGTGATCAGACTCGTCGCGAGAAGGTGTACACGGACGGCACTGTCCGGTATGATCCACGACGACGTGCGTTTTTCGCTGCTCCGACATCTCATCGAGAGGCACTTCTCGAGCCGGCGTGGCACTCTGCTATGTCGGATGAGTTTGCTGCATTACAGCAGACTGGCACGTGGACTCTTGTTCCGCGACCACCTGGCGTGAATATTGTTGGCAGCAAGTGCATTTTCAAGACAAAACATCGTCCCGACGGATCTATTGATAAGCATAAAGCAAGGTTGGTAGCCCGTGGTTTCACTCAGCAGCATGGGATTGATTACGGTGATACCTTTAGTTCGGTTGTGAAGCCCGCCACTGTTCGGCTGGTCCTATCACTTGCAGTCTCTCGTGGCTGGAGTCTCCGGCAGGTGGATGTCAGCAATGCCTTCTTGCATGGTTTCTTGGCTAAGGATGTGTATATGCAGCAACCCCCTGGGTTTGAGGATGCTCGGTATCCTTCTCATGTCTGCAAGCTTCAGCGATCGATATATGGTCTGAAGCAGTCCCCACGTGCGTGGTATGCACGTCTGAGTCAGCTCCTCTATCAGCTTGGGTTTGTGTCGTCCAAGGCTGATACATCCCTCTTCATCTACTCGCATGGTGGGGTGCAGATTTTTATGTTGGTCTATGTGGACGACATTGTTATTGATGGCTCTACTCCAGAAGTTGTGGATGGTCTGGTTCGTTCACTTGCTGCAAGCTTTCCAATCAAGGATCTAGGACGGTTGGAGTACTTCCTTGGATTGGAGGCAACATACAATTCAGGGGGGATGACGTTGACTCAACGGAAGTATGCGCTTGATCTTCTTCATCGAGTCAACATGGAGAATTGTAACTCTGCCACCACTCCTCTTGCGGTATCCGAGACATTGGCTAGAGATTCAGGCACTCAGCTCAGTTCAGATGATTCGCACAGGTATCACAGCATTGTGGGTGGATTACACTATTTGACACTCACCCGTCCTAATATTTCGTTTGCGGTCAACAAAGTTTGTCAGTTCTTGTCGCAGCCAACTGATGTACATTGGGAGTCTGTCAAACGAATTTTGCGCTATGTCAAAGGGACATTGGATACTGTCTTGCGCATTCGCAAGTCATCGTCAGCAATTATCAGTATCTTCACCGACGCCGACTGGGCAGGATGTGTGGATGATAGACGATCCACAAGTGGGTTTGCAGTATTTGTTGGTCCGAATCTTATTTCATGGAGTTCGAAGAAGCAACCCACAGTCTCGAGGTCGAGTACCGAGGCAGAGTATAAAGCATTAGCTAATGGCGCTGCTGAAGCTATATGGGTCGACTCACTTCTCAAGGAGCTTGGTGTGACTCAGCAGCATACCCCCATATTGTGGTGTGATAATCTTGGGGCCACTTATCTGACGGCGAATCCAGTTTTTCATGCTCGAACCAAGCACATTGAGATCGATTTCCATTTTGTGCGAGAACGAGTAGCTGCCGGTGAACTGGATGTCAGGTTCATCTCCACTCATGATCAACTGGCTGATGTACTTACTAAACCAGCCACACGACAGATGCTTGATAGGTTTAAGTCCAATCTCAACCTTGTATGTAGCGGTTTAGATTGAGGGGGAGTGTTAGAATTGTATTTAGACTTCTAACCAACACGTATACGAGTTGTATACGGATGTAACTTGTACCTGTCATGTTGATATATATATTGGAGACGTGCGGGGCTGTAGCCTCATGCACCAAAAACCCTAAACCCTCTTTTCAATCTTTTACCACAAATTGAAAACTAAATATACCCTTGAAATACAAAGTGATATTGGTTATATTATGCAGATTTTGTCCAATGCGGAAAAATTTTTGATCGATCGATATGGACATCTTCAACAAACGTTGACTTGGCAGCATGCTAAACATTAGTTCCTCTTTTTTACAAAGTAGTTCTTTAACTAAAAGGTAAGACCGACATAAATTTTGGCTGAACAAATGACCAAGAGTAATAATGGAATGCATTAAGATAAAATACAATTCTATAATCAAGTCCATTTCTGTATTTATTGCAGATCCATAAATATGGCTCATAAGCAGCTATAAGAATTCAAGAATCTGAACTCACCGGGACATGAAAGAAGGCATTTGGGATCTAATTACCAACATCAGCTTACTTGCTTCACACTCCATTGATCTCTTGAATAGGAGAATTTTTTTTTTTTTGAAACCGAAGGCAAAAGCTTTGCCTTTTCCATTAATTAAGAAGAGGGTGCCCGGTTTATTAGCGGAAGAAACCCGACGAAAACCATACAACAACGCCAACACCACGGGGGCCAAGCCCACAACCTAAGAGCAACACCCAACAACACTCGGGGCTGCCGCCCCGACATCTAGCTAATTCCGCCACGCCGAGCAGACCACCAACACCACCTTCCGGGACCGCCATCCCGACGTACCACCGCTAGTACTCGAGCCACGACGCCGCACGACTCAGCCACCCGCAGCCCAAGCTGCACAGGGTACACTGCTCGCAGACCACGGCCGCCATGCCAACATCCGGGGCCGCCGCCCCGGCCTAAAAGGCAACCGCTGCTGCCGCTGCCCCAGCAGCCCCGACAGCCTCGCCGCCAACACCACCTTCCGGGACCGCCGTCCCGACGTAGCACCGCTCGCATCCGAGCCACGATGCCGCACGACTCAGCCACCCGCAGCCCAAGCTGCACACAGAAAAGAACCGCTCGCAGACCACGGCCGCCGTACCAATATCCGGGGACGCCGCCCCGGCCTAAAAGACAGCAGACGATGTCTCCTTCATCGCCATCACCTCCCACAACCACGGGTCCCTCCAGCCGGCCACCTCTCCAAGAACGATGCAACAAGAGGGAGCATGACGCAAGGCGCCATCATCGTCCGATCCTGGAAGATCTAAGATTTCCCCCGGATTGGCGCGGGCAGAAGGCGAGCGCCACGTCTCAACGACGTCTCCAAGGAGAGTCACGGCGTCCCGAGGCGTCGTCGCCGTCTGCCACAAGAGCAGAGCTTTCGCCCGACATTGACGTGCCTTGCGCCTGCCCGCGCCGCGAGACCGACCGGTCCACCGAGCTAGCAGCAAACCAGCAGCACCAACACCCCACCTCTTGCTGTCGTGCTCTGGAACCTCCGGCACCACCAAATCTGGCCGAAACCACCTCAGTCCCGCAGCGCAGGAACCTGGCGACGCCACCATAGCAGCAGACCGACAAGCCACGAGGCCGCCGCCGCTGCGCCCGCGCGCCTCCAGCCGCGCCGCCACCGCGCCCGCGTCGGCGCGAGCCCTGCAGCCCGCGCCGCCACGTCCGCGCCGGCCCGCGTGCAGCGCCGCCGCCGGAGCGCCGCTAGGGCCACACCACCACAGCCGGCGCAGATCGAAGTCCTGGATCTAGATCCCGAGCTTCCGCCTCCCGCCTGGAAGCAGGAGCCGCCCGCGCCTCCAATCTGCACCACCACCGCTGCCAGGACCGGCCACGGCTGCGCTGCGCCGCCGGCCGCCAGGACGAGATCCGCCGCCTCGCGGAGACCTCCCGTACGCCAGCCGCCGTGGAAGAAATCGCCCAGCCGCCACCTTCACTAGGGCCAGCACGGGCTTTGCCGGCAGCCCCTCGGGCAGCGGCGACGCGAGAGGGAGGGAGGGACCTGCTCCTGCCGGTGGCGCGCGAGGTTTCCCCCGTGTCGCCAGAGCTAGGCGACGCGGGGGCTTTTTTGGCCCTCCAATGCTTGATCTGTTCGAATAGGAGAATATAAGCTTCAATAGCAAATGAATAATTCATGCAACTGGTATTATATAACAACTTAAAAGGAAAACTAAAATGTTAAGTTCCGTATTAATTTTGTTTTGCAATTTGAAGGTAATCTTGTACAGAAATAGCCTCCATACATATGACAAGAAACTTATGTTCGATGCTCATACGTACATATACAACAAACTGTGTGAGCTAATCACCATTTCTTTGGACAGAGACTGATAGCATGCATGCAAAGCAAACAAACACAAAACTCATGACAATAACTTAATTCCTTACCTTAAGTATGTGATACAAAAGATAAAAGACCAACATTCATGTCGCAACAACAGGTTTTAGTATTAGAGATGCATGCCCTGAGATGATGCCATAACAGCTTAACACAAGCTTTTAAAATACATATATGAATATAAGATAGCCTAACTTACAGACCAACAAGATGACACACATATCACCCGCAGGTATGAACATATGATAGCCGGACATACTAACAACGCATTTACAAAAATACGTCATAACTGTAGCATGCTAGAGGTCCTTTTTCTGTTCGGTCACCATTGCCAGCCAGTCTGGCGAGACAGAATCTATTACTGTATTTCATGACATAGGACAATCCAGTCAGCTGGGTGAACACCTCATGAAACTTGTGTTAATTAGTGAGAACAATACCAACCTATTGTTAGCTGAAAGGATCTGAGAGACCTTGTCTCTTCTTTGGTTTCCATAGATACTTTGTTAGCCAACATGGTAACAATCCATGACAATTCTTTGATGACCACAAACGCATGGTAGTGCAAGTGGAGGCAAGCGGAGGCAACTTATGTACTAATTGATCAAGTGCTAAAGCTTGGATGAAACCAGAGCACAGCGGCAGGCGGAGGTGTCCGTCAATAGCAGTGATCGGGAAAATAGGAACTGCATGATAATGTTGCAGTTAGATAAGCTTAATCCCTGAGCACAACCTAAGCACTTTAAACAAACTGAAAAGTGAGGCCGTGTATAGAAATAAGCATATAATACTTCCACCTGTAACCGAGATGTAAACTAAGACGCACCACTTACGAATCTCAAAATTCATGGGAACAAAAATATTCTACAGTTTCGCGAACAAACAAAAAATAATATAGGCATATGCAGTATGTGACCATCTAATTCTCAGTAGGCATTTTTGTGGCAGCCTTCCAAACTAATATTTCCTTCATGATTTCACGAACTGCCCGAGTTTGAAGATTCACATGCGCATTGAGGCATAAGCATAGCAAGATAATTCAGTAACATCCATGGAGACGAAGAAATTAAAGGTACATTCAAAAGTTCAGGGAGGAACCAGAGGTAGTGCGGCAAGGTCTCACATGAATGCTTAGGATTTAACCCTAAAATAATAGAGAAAACGGACGACTGTGGGTTGAATATTAACATATAATAAGGTAAGTTTGCTAAAACCTAAAATATAATTATAGTATAAAATAACACGGACATCCATGGATCAATAGATCAGACAAGACCTACAGGAGATGGCAAGGAATTGTTTCACTCGGCAGAAAAATAAATATTAACAAAAAGATCGATCATGTACACCATAGAAAAGACTAACAGTAAGAAATAAGGAAATGTATGTAGGTATACTTCCTCAGATACAACTAAGAACTCGCCTTGAATATATATAGTTCAGCATTATATCGGTACACAGTATAGGCCTTAGATCAAAATTATTGAGCATACATGATACATCTTGCATAAATTATTGTAGCTTGTTGAAATCATCATGCACAAGAAGCCCGATGCATTTTGCTTCTCTAGAAACACAATAACTAGTAGCAGCAAATACATAACAGTGGGAAAATTAAAAAAAGGCTTGACAATCTTTGTTAGGTGTCATCTCAGTATTCCAAAAAATGAACATATTATTAGGGTGGGAGCGATAGCCGTTATTTGGTCGCTTTGGCTTTGTAGAAATGACAAGGTTTTTTATGATAAAAATGTATCCCTTTTGCAGGTAATATACCGGTGCACAAGTTTGCTCCGTTCGTAGTCCATATTACAATGCGTGGAGTTTCGAGACCTTTTTACGGAGGTGTCTATGCGATTGGAGACTATGGCAAGGGACATTTTTATCCCACATGGGTGGCAGCGTGATCTTCGGATTGGACCACCACCATAGGCGGAGCGCATGCTCATATGATTTGTAGCTGGCCTGTGATTGTTTTTTATTTTATTTTTCACTTCGGATTGTCGGCTGTGTGCATCTTGTTATGCAGAGCCCGGGTGTAATACTTAAACCTTTTAACTAATAAAGCCCATTATCAAAAAAATGAACATATTACCAGGGGAATATTAAAACATAGACATAAACCGGTCCATACTATAACTATGACAATGTGAGGTTTAGCTCCCAATTTAAGTTATTTTAGACCTCAGATCCTGTATAAAGGACATATCATAATACAAAAAGTGTTAGAATTGGGATTTTCTCTAGGCATTGGTAACAAAGCAATGTAGGCCAAGCCAACAACAGCAACAGAGCTGATGAGAAACATAAACTTTGAAACAAAAATGAGAAGCAACAATCCTACTGAACTAACATGATGGAGATGCTTGTTGTAAGTGATAAAGATGAGGATATAACCTTAATTTGGTTTTTCCTTGTTCTCTATCCACACTTGAATAAAGAAGACAACCTAATATAAAGTGGCATCACCATAACTGATATTAAATGTATGGAGTCACTGGTTAGACAGGTGGTACCATAAGAAAACCAGCCTCATTGTGAATGGCAAGGTGACCTACAATGAGTTACAGAAATAAAGTTGAAGCTAAATGACATAATAGGCCAGTTCATTCAATCTATTTCAGAAAAGCCTAGCAATAAAGTAACAAACAATAATCGCTGAAGATAGAACCAATTTTTCTAAAATCTCACGAATTAAGATAAAAAAATCATCTAAATCGCACTGAGGAATATAAGAACATTTTCCTAGTATGCCAACAGTAACTATATAACTGATTGTTACTCAATACATCCTATATGCTGCATTTTTTAAATAATTGACCGCAAAATTGAACCATGTACACAAAAAATATGAGCAAACCATGATGGTATTGTTATAGAAAAGCATAACACAATTCATGGTGAAATCAAGGAAGAAATCATTGGGTGGAATAACCTTGCCTTTCTTCTCCACCTCTGTCAGCAGATCCACACAGCAACATCTCCGGTAGTTGGTGACCAGAATGTTATTTCTCAAGTATAACCTATGGAAGAAAGAAATAGATCAAAGGCAAGGGTAGGGAGGCAATAATTTAACCACCAATCCTCTCATCACTATGTAGTATACTCAGTGCATACGCAGTAGCTAGGAAGAGACCATATGCATCAATCAGTTACCTGGAGATAATTTGTTGTCACGTGTTCTAGTGTTCTTCATGGTCTTCCTCTTGATAAGCACAGAAGGCACCAGGAGAAGCTGCTACCACCACAACCCAATTAATCATTAGTGAATAAAACCAGGACCTGTTGCACATAGAGAAGGAAAATATTACACATATTTAGGTGCTGGAAAAGAAGGCAGCACATTGTATGTTTAATCATATATTCTATTGCAAAGAAAACTTATTAATATGTAGCTGTATATAAGACAGATTAAAAAAATATTAACTCTCTAGCTGGTACATCAGTAATCACGTACCATTAAATGTGTTGAATCAGCAGACTGTTGCTCAGGCATCTCCGTCACAATCTCTACAGAAGAACCAAAAAGGCACCAAATTAATACTGAAAATTTTGGTGCCAAGAACGTGGAGGAGATCTCAATTGGAGACAAGCAGTTGGGTCTCGTCACCTAGCTGGAATCATGCAACTCCCCTTTCCATCTCCATCTATGCCTCCTTTTATACATCCCCGTTCTCACTGCCAGCCACAAATCACCAAACAAAGAAAGAGAAAATAGACTCAAAATCTAGGGAAATTGTGCCAACAAAAGTCTAATCGGGAAAGGAAAAACTTACATCATTGTCCTCTCCTGCAGTGCAGCATCACCGTTTGGGAGGGTACGACGGGCGGAGATGGGCAGGACTGGCAGAGGTGAATCGACACCGACTCAGCTCGACTCGATGTCCCTGTGGTTGAGAAACGCCCCGTGGACCTCCTTTCCGATTACTGCTCTAGTGGGAGAGGCACAACCCGGGCTGGCCGCTGCACTCGACAAAGAAAGTCGGTGGTGGAGGAGATGGAGCTCGCAAGGGGAAAGGAGATGAGAAAAGCGCGGGAGGACGAAGCAAGGCGGCGTCTGGGGGTGGGAATGAGTGGAGGACGCGGGTTAGGGTTTTCACCATGCGTGCTGCTCGTTTTATACGACGCGGTGAAAAATAAATGAATGCCTAAGATTCGTTGTACCTCTACATCTAACGGTCGTAATGCTCTGAGCTCTGAGAATGTTATCTTTAGATTACACAATGTAAAGTTCGATATCACGCCTACCGCGTGATGTTTGGTACATGGTTTGTGGCACCCTCGCTTAGAAAAGCAAGACCACATCGTGAAATATGCTATTCCCTGGATCGAGTACGGATAGCAATTCACAAATAGATGTAATATCATGCATCAATGTCAAATAATTATTACATCGCAAGATCCATAAATAAAATATTCTTTACAAATTGCATAGCCAAAGGCTAGCTTGAATGCAAAGTTTTAGCAGCGGAAACATAAGTAGCACAGAGAGCTTCATCATCTTCATGTGCCACTGGCATACATGTTGGTTGCAAGCTCGAAAAGTAGACGTCCTCACTCGTCATCGTAAAAACCTGCAACATTAACGTTGCAGCCCAGGGAACTTGGGTCAATACCTTGTGACAGGCCGGCAAGTTATACTTTGGTGGAATATAAAATGGCAAGACTAATACTACATGCTTATTTGGCTGGTGGAGTTCAAGGCTATTGCGTAAAGCAAATTTTGTCCTACTTTTCATAAAACATTTCTTTCTCAAATAAGAATATGAGACACACCCATGGAACGCATCCAAGGTCTCATTTACCCGATGTTCACCCATCAAATTTTATTCTGAAATTGGAATGAAGAGATCCTCCGACAACTTCCTTGCTTAGTTACTCAACATTGTCCGTAACCGGGGACACGGCTATGATCATAGTTTTATTACTCTCGAGAGTTTGTGGCACTTTCCCCACTAGACTCGATCAACCCATTCTATCCTTAACCCACATTTAGTGAAAAGGAAAGGAGAAGACCAAGACGAGACCTTTCTGAAGCACTTTCCCAACCACTACTGGCTTGACCCGTTCCAACCTACAACCCCTACATCTGCTTGTCAAACCGGGCTGGTTCCATGCTACTTACTTAGTCAAGACAGAGCCCATATGACTAGTGGCTGCACTGGAAGCAACTAAACATGGAGTGACATCGAATCTCAATACCCTGGGTGGCCATCCACAAGTGCACATACTCAGGTTAGACCACAAGAAAATGGCCCTGAGTAGCCACTCAACTTCGCACACCTCAACAAACCAAATCCACCCAGGTGATTCATTAATTTAGTAGAGTTTTCGCTTAACTTACTACATCAAAATCTTCACAATTGCAGCAAGCATTTCTACTAAATTAATGTAGGTACCTAGTCAACAAGAAAGATCTAACAGGCTTGCATAGCATAATTAAAACAATAGTACATATCATGCATACTACCAAAATAATCTATAATGCAATAAGGAAATAATAGGTCCTTCATGAGTTTGTGTATACACTTGCCTTTAGGAACTTGTCGTTGCTCACACGCTCTAATTCAACGTAGCTCAAAGCTCTCCGTTCAATCTATACAATACAAACATATGGCAATAAGCAACAATACAACAATTCAAAGAAACAAACATAACAACAAACTTAGATAGACACAAACAAAACTGGGTTGGTGGTCCAAGCTTCAATACATGATCCCATATGCAAAAAGAATCAATGCATTAGGTTTGGGGTTTGCCATTTGGTAAGGGGTTAGTCTGAAATCAAATTTGAACATTTCAAACTTGAATAGGTTGAAGGGTTGTTTCAAAGGTTGTTGGGATTGGTGTTGATCTCTCTGAACAAAGAAAACTATTTGAGGAAGTTTTCTAAAAGAAAACAATTTGAAAGGATTATAGAAATTAAACTATACCAGAAATACTCCAATTTGAGTCTCTGATTAAGAAATATTTTTAAAACTATCAAAAATTAAATATAACAGTGGGGTCATGTCATGCATGTTCCAAGGTTTTCAAGAATATTTTATTTGCAAAATTTGGACTTATAGATTTGAAACTATGCCAAATTTACTCAAATGACTCATTTGAAATTTGAATAAATTTGGATTTGTTACACTAAAAACTAACAGTGCCAAAATATTCTACAAGTCCAGAGCTTTTCAAAAAGATAAAATTTGCTAAATTTGGCCAAATGGTTTAAAAGATATGAAGGTTTGAAGGTATAGGGTCTTTTCTGCAAAAAGGCTATTTAAATCAATTTGGGAAAAATCCCAGAAAAGGCTTGGCTCGGCTGGGCTCGGCTTCGGCTCTGGCTCGGGCTCGGCTAGATCTAATCCTGGCCATTGATTTCAGATCGAACGGCTGTGGATGCTAGGGTTTCTCACCCCGGCGGCTCGGTCACCGGCGACGGCTCGGACGGCAGCGGCGGCTCCGGTCGAGGACGTACTCGTCGCTCCGGCGATCTCCTGGGCTCGGGAAGGGGACGACGAGCTTCGTCTCGTCACGGGGAGGCGGATGGTGGTCTCGGTGTCGTGGCTCACTTCCCGGAACGAAGACGCGGCGTGTATGCGGATGCGGTGGCGCCGGCGAGCTCTACCGTGGTCGACGGCGACGCTCCGGTGGTGCTCCTGCTCAGTCGAGGCGACGAAGACGTGCAGCGCAGAGAGGCGAAGACGAAGGGGTGGTCGACGTCGACTATCGTTTCCTGGAACAGCGTGGAGGAGCGGAGAGAGTTCCGTGGCTCCGGCAAGCTCCTGTCGAGCTCGTCCTCGACGATTGGCTGCACCTAAAAATCGAGCGAGGGAATCAGGAGGTGCGCTAGGTAACGGGGAAGAGAGGAGGCAGGGGTTCGGTGGCTGGGGCTCACCGGGGTGGCCGGAATCGAAGAAACACGGTGGCGGCCGTGGTCAACTCCGGCGAGCAAAATCGGCGGCCTGGCGGCGCTACTCGAGAGGGGAGAAGAGGGGAAAGAGAGAGGGAGTCGAGGGCTATAAGGGGGAGGGCTCGGGGTGGCTAATGGTGGCCTTAAACACGAGGAATCAAGAGGGGAGAAATCGGAAGAAACGGCCGTGGACGAGCTTTGAAGACGATGACGTCATCATGACGTCATCAAATTTTCTTTTTCTTTATTTTTCTGTTTTCTTTTATAATTTTTGATTTAAAGCTCCAAATCAAGTCAAATATAAATTTGTAAAATTCCAAATAGTCAAAGTAGACATTTTGGAACTATTTTTGGTCAAACAAAATTACCAAAATACCCTTTTGGTCAAATTTGCCTTATATGGCTATTTGGTGATTTTCCAAATTAGGGTTTATAAATATCTCAAAATATTTAAATAAAAACCAGGGAATAATATGAGTAATATCATTCAAATTGATAACTCATTTTCATATTAAAATAATTTAAGATAAAACATGTTTATAAAACAAAGCTTGGAAAAGATGTTTAAATCATTTTCTCAAATAATTTAGGGTTTATAATATCCCCATATTATTTATTTTAAAACAATAAACCAAAGGATAAAATACTATTTGAAAACCCCATTTAAATATTTTATTTCCAAGACTTAAAGATTGAGATTTGAAGATAAAGGAATATTTAATTTAAAATATAACTTTGAAGATGTCAAAACAATCTTCTATAAAAGCTTTTCTTGATTTTTGGAGACTTTAATTAATTATTAATAAAAGTTTTAAATTTTTGTGATTTTTAAAACATTCCAAAATTTGGGATGTTACAAACTACCACCCTTAAAAGGAATCTCGTCCCCGAGATTCGGAGAGGCTAGAAAGAAAGATGGGTTCGGATCTCAGGGTTTTAGACAACTGGGTGAGCTACCACCCTTAAAAGAAACTTTTGTAGGCAGTCTTGAACTCTTTCCTTCGGGCTAGGGTCCATCGGGTTAGTCTTTAGGTCTCACTGGAGTCATCTATATCTTACACTCATGAAGTGCTCCATCTCCAATAGGTGGGTGTCTCTTTAGATAACTTCGGATACCATTCTCTTTAATATGGCTTGACATATTACATCCTCATCCATGTGATGTCTCCGGAAATATTTCTTCTCTAGGTTGGCATCCTTCACTGCAAACAAAGCGTCATTTCTAACGAAACTCTCATGGTAGGTCAAAACTTTCATTGTTGGATCTCTTCTTCTTCACGAGAGTTGTGGTTTATCCTCACCGAATATCTTACGTTTCGGCAACTTTTGCCTCACATAGGGTTATAATATTCCGTTAGTTCAGGCTTAGTCACGTCGTCTCTCTTATAGGTATGTCACTCAGATTTACCAATCCAAATAGTGAGGGGAATAACATGAGTAGTAGGAATGGTGATCAGTCCATCCTGCACCCGTATCATTTCCTCAATATGTAGATAGGTGAATCACGTAAATTAACACTCGGGCATCCTCACTTGTCTAGCAGAAAGTTTCCAATCTGCAGGACCACCTGAACTAAACTATCGGTCCTTCAAACTATTGGGTAGCGCGAGAATTCCTATACATCGTCACTTCACATCTTGGAGATTCTTCATTGCTTCTCCTCCTTGGTTTTGTTGTTGGCTAGTCTTCGGGTCTTCAACGAAATCTGTGAGATTGGATTTTCATCACTCGTTGTACCATCAATCGTTCATTGTGGTTGGCCTATTGGTGAGGCATCTGATTGGCTTGGACGGGCTTAGCATGGACGTGTAGAGATAGAAGGATATAAGAGAAGTACTACTATACAACGCCGGTTCGCCAGCATCTTCTCCTTCAGCGGTTCTTCTTCTTGTTGCTGATACAATAGGATTTTTACATCACTCTACCTCTTTAGTTTCTAACCCACATCCTACTTCTTCTTACAGACAATTTCCTCAACGCTTGAGTCAACTGAGTCTGAGCTTTTATCAGTAGCTGCATTGCATAAGGAATCTCAAGGTGGCTATCATTATCCTAGTTGGTATGTGGGTGAGACATATGGTTTTGGTTTAGCATTGATGAGTAGAGATAGAAAGATACTAAGGGAAATATTTATACTCATACACAACAGATCAAGACAAGTCATCTTACAAACAACACATCTAGCAAGCAACAAGCGACAAACAATAGAGATAAAACAACTATTCCTATTTAATTTTCGAAAATATAGTTTGGATAACAAACAATACAATAAACGTTTTTCAAAATAAACCCAATAGTACTGCCATACCACAATTTGGTAAGTCAATACAGTATTACGATAACGTTATTCGGGTAAAATGGTGGTCTAGTCTATCTCCTCCTTCAGTGCTTCAACATTCTCTTCTATTTCTTTGAGTTCGTCGAGGTTCTTCTAGATGTTGTGAAGTCAAAATTTTAAGTCTTCGGTCAAGGTGCTTGATGGCTTCTCATAACTGTCATGTTGATTCTTCAACGTCTTCGGGAATATTTCTGAGTTACGGTCATCTATAAATAAGATAAGATAACTTAGAAAGCAATTAGTTGAGAAGGTTACAAGAAGATATTAGGAGAGATTTGGACAAGAAGAAAATAACTTTTGTTCCTATGGTCATTCTTATTTCTAATCCAAACCTAACGTTTTCGAGCCTACAGGCAACATTACGCTCTGATACCATCTTGTGGCGCCCTCGCTTAGAAAAGCAAGACCACATCGTGAAATATGCTATTCCCTGGATCGAGTACGGATAGCAATTCACAAATAGATGTAATATCATGCATCAATGTCAAATAATTATTACATCGCAAGATCCATAAATAAAATATTCTTTACAAATTGCATAGCCAAAGGCTAGCTTGAATGCAAAGTTTTAGCAGCGGAAACATAAGTAGCACAGAGAGCTTCATCATCTTCATGTGCCACTGGCATACATGTTGGTTGCAAGCTCGAAAAGTAGACGTCCTCACTCGTCATCGTAAAAACCTGCAACATTAACGTTGCAGCCCAGGGAACTTGGGTCAATACCTTGTGACAGGCCGGCAAGTGATACTTTGGTGGAATATAAAATGGCAAGACTAATACTACATGCTTATTTGGCTGGTGGAGTTCAAGGCTATTGCGTAAAGCAAATTTTGTCCTACTTTTCATAAAACATTTCTTTCTCAAATAAGAATATGAGACACACCCATGGAACGCATCCAAGGTCTCATTTACCCGAGTTCACCCATCAAATTTTATTCTGAAATTGGAATGAAGAGATCCTCCGACAACTTCCTTGCTTAGCTACTCAAAATTGTCCGTAACCGGGGACACGGCTATGATCATAGTTTTATTACTCTCGAGAGTTTGTGGCACTTTCCCCACTAGACTCGATCAACCCATTCTATCCTTAACCCACATTTAGTGAAAAGGAAAGGAGAAGACCAAGACGAGACCTTTCTGAAGCACTTTCCCAACCACTACTGGCTTGACCCGTTCCAACCTACAACCCCTACATCTGCTTGTCAAACCGGGCTGGTTCCATGCTACTTACTTAGTCAAGACAGAGCCCATATGACTAGTGGCTGCACTGGAAGCAACTAAACATGGAGTGACATCGAATCTCAATACCCTGGGTGGCCATCCACAAGTGCACATACTCAGGTTAGACCACAAGAAAATGGCCCTGAGTAGCCACTCAACTTCGCACACCTCAACAAACCAAATCCACCCAGGTGATTCATTAATTTAGTAGAGTTTTCACTTAACTTACTACATCAAAATCTTCACAATTGCAGCAAGCATTTCTACTAAATTAATGTAGGTACCTAGTCAACAAGAAAGATCTAACAGGCTTGCATAGCATAATTAAAACAATAGTACCTATCATGCATACTACCAAAATAATCTATAATGCAATAAGGAAAATAATAGGTCCTTCATGAGTTTGTGTATACACTTGCCTTTAGGAACTTGTCGTTGCTCACACGCTCTAATTCAACGTAGCTCAAAGCTCTCCGTTCAATCTATACAATACAAACATATGGCAATAAGCAACAATACAACAATTCAAAGAAACAAACATAACAACAAACTTAGATAGACACAAACAAAACTGGGTTGGTGGTCCAAGCTTCAATACATGATCCCATATGCAAAAAGAATCAATGCATTAGGTTTGGGGTTTGCCATTTGGTAAGGGGTTGGTCTGAAATCAAATTTGAACATTTCAAACTTGAATAGGTTGAAGGGTTGTTTCAAAGGTTGTTGGGATTGGTGTTGATCTCTCTGAACAAAGAAAACTATTTGAGGAAGTTTTCTAAAAGAAAACAATTTGAAAGGATTATAGAAATTAAACTATACCAGAAATACTCCAATTTGAGTCTCTGATTAAGAAATATTTTTAAAACTATCAAAAATTAAATATAACAGTGGGGTCATGTCATGCATGTTCCAAGGTTTTCAAGAATATTTTATTTGCAAAATTTGGACTTATAGATTTGAAACTATGCCAAATTTACTCAAATGACTCATTTGAAATTTGAATAAATTTGGATTTGTTACACTAAAAACTAACAGTGCCAAAATATTCTACAAGTCCAGAGCTTTTCAAAAAGATAAAATTTGCTAAATTTGGCCAAATGGTTTAAAAGATATGAAGGTTTGAAGGTATAGGGTCTTTTCTGCAAAAAGGCTATTTAAATCAATTTGGGAAAAATCCCAGAAAAGGCTTGGCTCGGCTGGGCTCGGCTTCGGCTCTGGCTCGGGCTCGGCTAGATCTAATCCTGGCCATTGATTTCAGATCGAACGGCTGTGGATGCTAGGGTTTCTCACCCCGGCGGCTCGGTCACCGGCGACGGCTCGGACGGCAGCGGCGGCTCCGGTCGAGGACGTACTCGTCGCTCCGGCGATCTCCTGGGCTCGGGAAGGGGACGACGAGCTTCGTCTCGTCACGGGGAGGCGGATGGTGGTCTCGGTGTCGTGGCTCACTTCCCGGAACGAAGACGCGGCGTGTATGCGGATGCGGTGGCGCCGGCGAGCTCTACCGTGGTCGACGGCGACGCTCCGGTGGTGCTCCTGCTCAGTCGAGGCGACGAAGACGTGCAGCGCAGAGAGGCGAAGACGAAGGGGTGGTCGACGTCGACTATCGTTTCCTGGAACAGCGTGGAGGAGCGGAGAGAGTTCCGTGGCTCCGGCAAGCTCCTGTCGAGCTCGTCCTCGACGATTGGCTGCACCTAAAAATCGAGCGAGGGAATCAGGAGGTGCGCTAGGTAACGGGGAAGAGAGGAGGCAGGGGTTCGGTGGCTGGGGCTCACCGGGGTGGCCGGAATCGAAGAAACACGGTGGCGGCCGTGGTCAACTCCGGCGAGCAAAATCGGCGGCCTGGCGGCGCTACTCGAGAGGGGAGAAGAGGGGAAAGAGAGAGGGAGTCGAGGGCTATAAGGGGGAGGGCTCGGGGTGGCTAATGGTGGCCTTAAACACGAGGAATCAAGAGGGGAGAAATCGGAAGAAACGGCCGTGGACGAGCTTTGAAGACGATGACGTCATCGTGACGTCATCAAATTTTCTTTTTCTTTATTTTTCTGTTTTCTTTTATAAATTTTGATTTAAGCCTCCAAATCAAGTCAAATAAATTTGTAGAATTTTGAAAAATTCCAAATAGTCAAAGTAGACATTTTGGAACTATTTTTGGTCAAAACAAAATTACCAAAATACCCTTTTGGTCAAATTTTCCTTATATGGCTATTTGGTGATTTTCCAAATTAGGGTTTATAAATATCTCAAAATATTTAAATAAAAACCAGGGAATAATATGAGTAATATCATTCAAATTGATAACTCATTTTCATATTAAAATAATTTAAGATAAAACATGTTTATAAAACAAAGCTTGGAAAAGATGTTTAAATCATTTTCTCAAATAATTTAGGGTTTATAATATCCCCATATTATTTATTTTAAAACAATAAACCAAAGGATAAAATACTATTTGAAAACCCCATTTAAATATTTTATTTCCAAGACTTAAAGATTGAGATTTGAAGATAAAGGAATATTTAATTTAAAATATAACTTTGAAGATGTCAAAACAATCTTCTATAAAAGCTTTTCTTGATTTTTGGAGACTTTAATTAATTATTAATAAAAGTTTTAAATTTTTGTGATTTTTAAAACATTCCAAAATTTGGGATGTTACATGGTTAAACAAACACAACATGCCAGTTCAAATATTATAGGTGGTGCCAGCAATTTGGAGCATTAAAAAGAATAGCTAGCGATGCATCGGCCTGGCAGAGGTGGACAAGTCGATATTAAAACTTTACTTTCTTCAAAATACCTCAGAAATACAAAAACTCATATTTTTTTATATTCTTCTTACAGAGAACATTGTTCATACATATTGACTACTGAATTGACACTTAGAGACAAAAGAAAGACCAAGTTACCATTGTGGGAAATATCTTGAGAGAGCATGAAATTGGCGTAACATGTTGGATGTTGTAGTAATCCTCTCAAGTGAGCCTATATTGGGGTACACGATTTTAAGGATAATAAGTCTCCTCGAGATAATGTGGAAATAATGATGTGTAATCTATAACTACCAATATATTCCTAACTCCCCCCCTATAATCATAGGGGTATCAGCATGATGTCGTGAATGGTCAGAATAAAGAGAAACCGAAATAGAAACCAGTGGGATGACATCCCCCTCCCCCATCTGTCATAGCGGGAGCGTTGTGGACGCCTTGACTATAGAGGAACCATATGAGATGCTCAATTGAGGTGATACCCCATTTTTGTTGATGTCGTGGTACCTGAAAATGTGGGGTGTAGTCGTGGTCAATGTAGACATTTGAGGGGATGCCATGGTCGATCTCATGGTCTGGGTTTCTAGTATCGAGGTAGAAGCACATGCAGGAAGCCGTTGGTGCAGTAAGTGACTAAGCGTGATGGTGTCGTGACCGCAAGGGTGCACTAGTGATGAAGACTGGGGCTCGATCAAGCCAGACATCGAGGAGGGTGCCTACAATACCAGGTAGAATGTGTATCCGAACTCTTTGTACAATACCATATATTTTAGGCCGTCTCCAACACATTGTGCCACATATTAATCATGAGCAGATGCAACAAAATACTGCAAAGAAAAATAGGGAGCCTTGTACTAACATAGCTCACACATTTCAAAGAGATGATCTTATTCTACCAAGGGAAATGCACAACCAATTTATTTGTACATAGCACTAGGCACAATAGGGTTATCTCTTCAACACAGGTTGTGAAAGATTAATCATCGGCAATGTAAAGAAAACAATGTAACATTTTAGTGTCCTTGTGCCCCATACATGAATTGTGTGTGCGAAGACAAATCATAATGGGCATGCAATTGATGCAACTCATTTGAATCTTCGTCACACACAACATGCGCACTAATTATCAGCATAATAAATGATATCACACTAAACAGTTAACTTCCCTAATAATCTTGCTAAGATGAAACCCTAAATAGAGAATGTACCCCAATCAGGCTAAGAGGAAACCCTAAACACAAAGAATGTCCCCAAATCAAGCTAATATGGAACCATAAATAGACAATATCCTCAAATCAGGCTAAGATGAGACCATAAATTGAAGCCGGTCATCAAAGCTAAATCTACATATTATCAACCATGCATGCCATCAAGAAGCATTGAACGAGCCTGCTACATGCAGATCTACAATCCTACAAGCGTCATACGAGTGGGTTGACGGCTTACTGCCATTGATAATGAGGGAGGGTGTGGATGCTCCAGTGGTCATGAAGCGCGTCAAGTGCTGATGAACCATGTTCCGATGGAGGCATGATACATGTTAAACATATCTATAATTTTTGATTGATCCATGTTAGTTTTGTGATATTGTCACATGTTTCTACTATCATATTACATCATTTTTATGCATTTTGTCGGACTAACCTATTGACAAGATGCCTAGTGCCAGTTTCCTGTTTTTGTTGTTTTTGTATTTTAGAAAATTTACTTCTGGAAATATTCTCGGAACTGGACGAAAATTTACAGAGATTTTTTATGCGACGGAAGGCACCAGGACACCAAAGGGCAGCCTAGGGGGCCACCCACATGCCAGGGGTGGGCTACTGCCGCGGCCTTGGGTGGGACCCGCCCCTGCCCGTGGGGCACCCCCTCGGCCCCCTCCGACGCCTATAAAATCCCAATTACCCTAAAAAATGACATGGCGGCCATTATTTTCTAGAGAAGTCACCCCGACGCGCCGTCATCACAAACCCTAGTTCGGGGTGATTCTGAAGCAGATCCTGGCACTCTGCCGGAGGGAGATCGATCCCGGAGGGCTCTTCATCGTCATGCCCCCTCTTGTTCCTGGGCACGAGTGACAGAAACGTCTAAGGGCGAGGGTGTGCTGTTGCTACTAAGGGTAAAACAGCGGTGTTAATGTCTCTTTTGATATTTAATATTGCTTACTTCATGCACTTTACTTAATGTAAATGTCTATTGCTTGCAACTTAATACCGATGGGTGACAGGCTGGATAGCGATCCCACGATGGACTTTTTAGAGAAAGATGCAGTTGGACTCAACGGTCTTTGTTCATAGTCGTGATGCCTCCATAAATATTATCATGTTCACTTTATCATAGATAAATTAAGTTTGTGTTATAATCTTGTCAATTGCCCAGCTGTAATTTGTTTACTCATCATATGATCGTTCTATTTACTTGAGAGACTCCACTAGTGAACCCATGGCCCCCGGTCCATCTTTTTACATTGTTTACAACCTCATTTATTTACTTTTCATCATAATTACTCCACTGGTCACTTTTCAAATTTCATTTATTTCACTATACAATTAACCGCTTTGTTTTCTGCGAGACCGGAAAGATTGACAACCTTTCCGCCGTCGGGGGCAAAGTATTTTGGTTGAGTGTGTGTAGGTCAACGTCTGTTGAAGATTAAGCGCCAGAGATATTCAACATTCACTTTGTTGTTGATTTCAAGGTCCTACTGGTTCGATAAACCTCGGTTCGTTATTGAGGGAAAACTGCTGCTTGCTACATCCACGCCTTCGCTTGGGGGGCACCACCCAACTCTTCATTAGTAGTAATCAAGCTCTTTTCTGGCGCTGTTGTCGGGGATCTTGGAGATACAGCAAGGGGAGTCTCACACTCTTAATAAATTTACTTTGTTTTTGTCTTGCTTGTTTTATTTATCGTTAGCTTATTTTTCTTGTTGCAAAATTTTAAAACCCAAAAAAATTAGTGTAGTCTTTATTTATGTCTTGTTATTTTCTCTTATAATTATGTCTTCTACTGAAAACACCAAGTTGTGTGACTTTACTAGAACTAATAACAATGATTTCATATGCTCTCCAATTGCTCCACCCGCTACTAAAGCGGAATCTTTTGAAATTAAACCTGCATTGCTAAATCTTGTTATGAAAGAGCAATTTTCTAGTGCTAGTACTGATGATGCCGCCTCTCATTTAAATAACTTTGTTGAGTTATGTGATATGAAAAATTATAAAGAGGTAGAAAAGTGACATCATAAAACTGAAACTTTTCCCCTTCTCTTTGAGAGGTAGAGCAAAAAATGGTTATTGTCTTTGCCTAAAAATAGTATTGATTCTTGGATTAAATGCAAAGATGCTTTTATTGGGAAATATTATCCACCTGCTAAAATTATACAATTGAGGAGTAACATTATGAACTTTAGACAATTTGATATTGAACATGTTGCTCAAGCTTGGGAGAGAATGAAATTTTTGGTTAAAAATTGTCCCACGCATGGATTAACTATGTGGATGGTTATCCAAACCTTTTATGCAGGATTGAATTTTTCTTCAAGGAACCTCTTGGACTCGGCCGCGGGAGGCACCTTTATGTCCACAACATTAGGTGCAGCAACTAAGCTCTTGGACGAGATGATGACAAATTATTCACAATGGCATACCGAAAGAGCTCCAAGTGATAAGAAGGTAAATTCTGTTGAGGAAATTTCCACTTTGAGTGATAAGGTTGATATGATTATGTCTATGCTTGCTACCAATCAGTCCTATATTGATCCTAATAATGTCCCACTTTCTTTATTAATTCCTCAAGAAAAGGATCAAGTTGATGTTAATTTTCTTAATAGAAGTAACTTCAATAATAATGCTTATCGAAATAATTTTGGTAGTAACAACTATAAGCCTTATCCTCCCAATAATGGCAACTCATATGGCAATTCCTATGGTAATTCTTATAATCCTAATAAGAATGTGTCCTCTGATCTTGAAAATGTTTTAAAAGAATTTATCTCATCTCAAAAAGCTTTCAATAAAACTGTCGAAGAGAAATTTGAAAAACTGGATAGACTTGTCTCTAAAGTGGAAGATCTTGCTCATGATGTTGAAATTTTAAAAATTAGAACCACTCCTCTTCAAGACAAGCCTACTGAATCTTTAAATGCTATTTCTATTCAAATTAATGAGAATGAAAGGATGATGGCTCGTTTGAAAGCTAGGTGGGCTAGAGAGAAAGAAGAAGCTAGAATTGTTGAAATGAATAGGAAAACTGTTAAAGTTTATACTATCCAAACTACTAATGAGGATCCTCCTAGCCTATTTAAAGATGATGAAATTGATTTTGATAATTGCAATCTTACTGAAGTCATAAAGTTCCTACAAAAACTTGCTAAGTCACCGGATGCTAGTAAATTAAATATTGCCTTCACCAAACATATTACCGATGCTCTTATCAAGGCTAGGGAAGAAAAGCTTAAGCTAGAAACTTCTATCCCTAGGAAATTAGAAGATGGATGGGAACCCACTATTAAGATGAAAATAAATGACTTTGATTGTAATGCTTTGTGTGATCTTGGTGCTAGTGTTTCTGTTATTCCTAAAAGTTTCTATGATATGCTTAATTTAAATCCTTTGGAAGAATGCTATTTAAATGTTCATCTTGCCGATTCTTCTAAAAAGAAACCTTTGGGTAGAGTTGATGATGTCCTTATTGTTGTTAATGATAACTATGTTCCCGTTGATTTTATTGTTATGCATATTGAGTGTAATGCTTCTTGTCCTATTATTTTGGGGAGACCGTTTTTTAGAACCGTTGGTGCTATTCTTGATATGAAAGAGGGAAATATAAGATTTCAGTTTCCCCTTAGAAGAGGGATGGAACACTTCCCTAGAAAGAGAAAGAAGCTTCCTTTTGAATCAATCATAAGGTCAAGCTATGCTCTTGATGTTGCAAAGGCCTCCGAAAAAACTTGATATTTGGCATTGCGCCTAGCTAAAAGGCGTTAAAGAAAAGCGCTTGTTGGGAAGCAACCCATCTTTTACTTTCAGTTTGCTTTTTATTTTTCTTGAGTCATGAAGTTGTTGTCTCTGTAGCAACTTCGTTGTATCTTTTTCTTTTGGTTTTTTGTGCCAAGTTTAGCCTCTATTGCATTGAAACTGCGAGGTGTTGTTTTGCTGTCTAGAAACAGAATTTTGTCCTTCACTGTTCGAAAATCTAAACATCCTATGAATTTTATATGTTACTGAAATTTTTAGACATCAAGACTGATACTTTTATCTATCTTTCGTTAGTTTTGACTTTTCTGATTGGAGCTACAGAAGTGCCTCGAAAAATTCGATCTTTACATATTGTTTAGATGTTGACAGATTTCTGATTTTATTTTGCATTCGTCTCTTTACCATCGTCATATGTGATACTATAGGGGTAGAGTGCCACATTGAGGCTTAGTAAACTGTAGCTAATGCCTAATAAAGTTGTTTGCAATTTTTCATGAGTTGAACACATGTGCATTTCTAATTTATGAGCACTAACCCTCTAATCAGTTTATGAGAAGTTTTGTGTGAAGGGAGTTTTTAAGTTCCAAAGGAGAGGATAATGAAGAAATTGAGGACGGATCAGAGCTCAAGCTTGGGGATGCCCCCATGGCACCCCCTCTGAATTTGAAGAACCATCAAGCGTCAAAGCTTGGGGATGCCCAAGGCATCCCCTCTTCTTCATCGACTATCATGAGGTCGTCTTCGTTGAACTAAGTTTTTATCACTTTACATATTATGTGCTATGCTTGGAGCATCTTTTTACTTTCAGTTTTGTTTGTTATTTTGTTGGTCATATGCTTGTTGGATCCTTGCTTTATTTGTGTGGGAGAGAGACACGCTCCGCTTTTTCATTTGAATACCCCTGCGCTTCGCTTATATCTTGTTGAGTATTCTTAGCTACTGTTTGTTTGCTAGTAAGCTCTCGATTTTACCTTTTATCTTATTTAGATATGCTAGTAGTTGATGTTAAACTCTCTTGTTCTTCACTTATATTTATTAGAGAGTTGTTTTGGTTGCTTGGTTGATGTGTTAGAACGGTAAAATGTTATGCATATGGTAGTGGTATGAAGTAGAAAAAAACCTGCATAGTCTTGTTGATCACTATGTAGATAATTTGATACTTTTCAATTGTTTTTTGACATTAAAATAACTAATGGTTAAAATGTGTTGGTTAATGGTGTTAGAGCTGATTAGTGGAGATGTGTTAGTAAAGCGTGGAGCCGTACTTTTCTGAACTAAATAACCTAAGTCAACAATGCTAATGTGTCATGAATTCTACTAAGTTGAAAATAAGTTCCTAGTGGGTAGTTACTGCAACGGTCGGGGAAGCCGACGGGGCACTTGTGTCGCCGCCACGATCCCTCTCGGGGTGTCTCTAACCATTTGTGGAACATTGAAACTGCTAGTTGTTTGCAATATACGAAATGCATTGTGAGTTTTGGTTTTTGGCACTTCCACTTCCATATTTTGCTAGCCTCTTCGGTGTTGCGCAATGCCCTCTCTCACATTGAGATTGGTGCATACTTCGCGAGTACATCCAACTCCGTGGGAGAACTTCATCTTGTTCTCCTACACATAAGCCAACTATCTCCCTCAAAACAGCCACCATACCTACCTATCACGGCATTTCCATAGCTGTTCCGAGATACATTGCCATGCAACATCCATCATTACATTACATGACTTGATGTCGTTCTTCATTACCATATAGTTTTCTTGATCATTGAGTTAGTGTGCAGCGTGGCTTGCCAGATGTTCTACATTTTTTCCACACTACGCTCGATCATGTATATCTTCTTTTATACATCATGTATTAGTCTTATGAGTTATGAGTACCAAAAAGTGTGATGATCCATTTGTAATATAGAGTGTTGCTTCTACAGTGAGGTATAAAATAAAAAAAAGAATAAAAGTGCCCAAAGGAGGCCAAACGAGAGAGCATTTAAAAGAGCCAAGGAGGTCACCCAAAATCAAAAAAAAAAGGAGAGAGGGAGCAACACTACTCTCCTTTTTACCACACTTGTGCTAGTAGCACCTACACTTCATTATAGAGAGTTCTCATGTTGTTTTAGTAGTATAACTATGTGGGGAATTAACGTTATAGAACTTGGCTTGTATATTCCAAGGATGAGCCTTCTCAAGTGCTCTAGGTCTTCATGAGCAAGCAAGTTGGATGCACCCCCACTAGTTTCATTGGAGAGCTTTCATACACTTATAGCTCTATGTGCATCCGTTGCATGGCAATCACTACTCCTCATACAGTGTCAACTACGGGACTTCCTTCTGTCTTGTGGTTACCTTCTTCACTGTTTGAGCCTTTCTTTTTGGCCTTCCAAACCCCCATTATTGTTCTCTTTGCCATAACATCATGGTGCCAAAGCCACTTCTTACTTGCACTAGTTGAGTAAACTTTGAAACAGTTGATTTGTGAAGTAGATGGATTAGGATACTTGACTTGAGCTTGGCTATTCCATGAATGACTAATTAGATGCTTTAAAGAATGATTGATACTTTACATTGGAGACATAATTTGCAATTCTTCTTTCTAAACCTTATGTATGGTTCCATGTCTCCAACGCACTTATTCATGAAAAGTTTCTAGCATTTGTTAGCTAGCGGTTGTTAATCATTATTTGCTTAATGTCAACTATAGAAAATTGTTTTGGATCACCTTATTCACATCATGTGCTTTGCATTACTATCTTGATCAAGATTATGTTGGTTGCATGTCTCATCAAAAATTATTTTGTTATCACTTACCTACTCGAGGACGAGCAGGAATTAAGCTTGGGGATGCTGATATGTGTCAAACGTATCTATAATTTTTGAGTGATCCATGCTAATTTTGTGATGTTGTCAAATGTTTTTATTATCATATCACATCATTTTTATGCATTTTGTTGGACTAACCTATTGACAAGATGCCCAGTGCCAGTTCTCTGTTTTTGCTGTTTTTTGTATTTCAGAAAAACACTTCTGGAAATATTCTCGAAATTGGACGAAAATTTACGGAGATTTTTTATGCGAAATAAGACACCCGAAGACCAAAGGGGAGCCTGAGGGGCCACCCACAGGGCAGAGGCGCCCCCTGCCGCGGCCCCCCTGGACCCGCGGGTGGGACCCGCCTGTGCCCCCTGGGCACCGCCTCGGCCCCCTCCGACGCCTATAAAATCCCAATTGACCTAAAAACGACGGGGCGGCCATTATTTTCCACAGAAGACATCCCGACGCGCTGTCACCTCAAACCCTAGTTCGGGGGTTAATCTAAAGCAGTTCCCGACACCCTGTCAGAGGGGAGATCGATCCCGGAGGGCTCTTCATCGCCATGCCTTCCTGCGGGTTGATTTGTGAGTAGTCCCACCTTGGACTTTGGGTCCATGGCAGTAGCTAGATGGTAGTCTCTCTCTCTCTTGTGCTTCATGTTTATGATCTTGTGAGCTGCCTAACATGATCAAGATCGACTATTGTAATACTATGTGATGTGTCTGCTGGGATACGATGGATTATGAAGTTATGATCAGATTGTGCATGATTCTATGTTGATTTATGTTCTTTCATGCTCTCCGATGTTCGTAGTTACTTTGGCCAAGTGATTGTGTGTATCTCCAAGAGAGAGTATTTATGCTAGATAGTGGGTTCATGCCCCCTCTTGTTCCTGGGCACGAGTGACAGAAACGTCTAAGGGTGAGGGTGTGCTGTTGCTACGAAGGATAAAACAGCGGTGTTAAAGCCTATTTTGATATTTAATATTGCTTACTTCATGCACTTTACTTAATGCAAATGTATGTTGCTTGCAACTTAATACCGATGGGTGACAGGCTGGATAGCGATCCCACGGTGGACTTTATAGACAAAGATGCAGTTGGACTCAACGGTCTTTGTTCATTGTCGTGATGCCTCCATAAATATTATCATGTTCACTTTATCATAGCTAAATTAAGTTTGTGTTATAATCTTGTCAATTGCCCAGCTGTAATTTGTTTACCCATCATATGATCGTTCTATTTACTTGAGAGACTCCACTGGTGAACCCATGCCCCCCGGTCCATCTTTTTACATTGTTTACAACCTCATTTATTTATTTTTCATCATCATTACTCCACTGGTCACTTTTCATATTTCATTTATTTCACTATACAATTAACCGCTTTGTTTTCTGCGAGACCAGAAAGATTGACAACCTTTCTGCCATTGGGGGCAAAGTATTTTGGTTGAGTGTGTGCAGGTCCACGTATGTTGAAGATTAAGCGCCAGAGATCTTCAACATTCACTGTGTTGTTGATTTCAAGGTCCTACTGGTTCGA
Organism: Puccinellia tenuiflora; assembly: GCA_012064385.1. Taxonomy (NCBI): domain Eukaryota; kingdom Viridiplantae; phylum Streptophyta; class Magnoliopsida; order Poales; family Poaceae; genus Puccinellia; species Puccinellia tenuiflora. Next base: position 176,871 of record QRDG01000320.1, read on the forward strand.
TAAACCGCGGTTCGTTATCGAGGGAAAATTGCTGCTTGCTACATCCACGCCTTCGCTGGGGGCACCACCCAACTCTTCATTAGTAGCAATCACCTCCGAAGTAGATTCCTTCATGGCCGAAAATTATGAAACTTGCATGGCTTCTAATAAACTTAAATTACAAGCTCTTGGATCCTTAATTATTGTTTGGAAAATTTCAGCAATAATGGTTATATCATTGATTATAAAAAGAGACTCCTTGCTGCACAAGAGGGTTCTCACATTTTGCAGGATGCAGGATACGAAAATATAAGCCAATATGAAGAGGAGAAGGAAGAACTAATGGAGGAAGAAAAGAAAGAGTGTGATCCTCCACTCCCTCTATCTGAGGATGACAGTAAATCTCAAACTCAAGACACCTTTGTGATGTATGAGAATCCATGCTATATTGATGATGTTTCTACTCAAAATTCTATTCTCATTTATGACAACCAATGCTACTATGATGAAGTTGATAAGGCCTCTATTAATGATGCTTATGAAGATGAGTTTCCTACTGTTATATATGATAATCCGTGCTTTATTGATAAATCTTATGACAATCCTTTATTTGTTCCTACCATTGAGATACATGATAATGAAGGGTTGTGCTTAGAAAGTTTATATGATAATGCTCTTGACGAAGGTCCTATGTTACTTGATGATAAACATTATAATTCAATTGAAAGTGGGTTTGATCCCACTATTTTTTAGATGGACTGAAATTATGTGCTTGTAGATCTTGAAAAGCCTGTTTTAAGTGATAGATATATTGTTGAGTTTGTTCATGATGCTACTAAAAATTATTATGAGAGAGGAAAATATGGTTATTGGAGCTTTCATGCTACTAAAACACCTATCTTTATGTTGTTTTACCTTCCTATGCTTAATGCTTTGTGCTTCATGGATTTATTTTCGTACAAAATGCCTATGCATAGGAAGTGGGTTAGGCTTAAATATGTTTGGTATTTGTTTGCTCTCTTTTGTCAACTCTTATTCTTATTAGAGCATCATTGAAATCATTGCGCCTAGCTAAAAGGCGTTAAAGAAAAGCGCTTGTTGGGAGGCAACCCATCTTTTACTTTCAGTTTGTTTTTTGCTTTTCTTGAGTCATGAAGTTGTTGCCTCTGTAGCAACTTCATTGTATCTTTTTCTTTTGGTTTTTTGTGCCAAGTTTAGCCTCTAATGCATTGAAAGTGCGAGGTATTGTTTTGCAGTCCAGAAACAGATTCCTGTCCTTCACTGTTCGAAAATAAATCTTTGAATTTTATATTTTTCTGATATATTTATACAGCAAGCCTGATACTTTTATCTATCTTTCGTTAGTTTTGAGTTTTCTGATTTGAGCTACGGAAGTGCCTCGAAAAATTCGATCTTTACAGACTGTTCAGTTTTTGACAGATTATGCTTTTATTTTGTATTCGTCTCTTTACTATCATCAAATGTGATACTCTTGAGGAGGAGTACCACATTGAGGCTTGGTGAACAGTAGCTAATGCCCAATAAAGTTGTTTGCAATTTGTCTTGAGTTGAACACATGTGCATTTTAATTTATGAGCACTAACCCTCTAATCAGTTTATGAGAAGTTTTGTGTGAAGTGAGTTTTTAAGTTCCAAAGGAGAGGACAATGAAGAAATTGAAGATGGATCAAAGCTCAAGCTTGGGGATTCCCCCATGGCACCCCCTCTGAATATCAAGAACCATCAAGCGTCAAAGCTTGGGGATGCCCAAGGCATCCCCTCTTCTTCATCGACTATCATGAGGTCGTCTTCGTTGAACTAAGTTTTTATCACTTTACATATTATGTGCTATGCTTGGAGCGTCTTTTTACTTTCAGTTTTGTTTGTTTGTTTGCTAGTCATATCCTTGTTGGATCCTTGCTTTATTTGTGTGGGAGAGAGACACGCTCCGCTTTTTCATTTGAATACTCATTTGCTTCGCTTATATCTTGTTGAGTATTCTTAGCTACTGTTTGTTTGCTAGTAAGCTCTCGCTTTTAGCTTTTATCTTATTTAGGGCTGCTAGTTGTTGATGTTAAACTCTCTTATTCAACACTTATACTTGTTGGAGAGTTTTTATTGGTAAATTGCTTGAATTGTCAAAGTGACAAAATGCTATCCATGTGATATTGGAATGAAATGAAAGCCTGCATAGTTTTGTAGATCATTGTGTGGATACTTGATACTTCTCATTTGTTTTGAGATATTAAGATGAATGCTTAAACTTGCTGGTTATTTGAGTGGAATTGATTGGTAAAGAAATATTGTCAAAAGATTGAAACTGTGTGGTGTTTCGTAGTTGTTAATTTTTAAAGCTAATCTTTTCATCAAAAGAATTGTTTGGTCAACAAGGGAGACAGTGTGGAGCTTTTATGGTTATGATTGACTAATGTCTTATGTTACTCTGTTACCGGTTAATATTAGATGTTTGCTTCAAATACCCTTTTGCTAAGCCCAAAAATTCGTATTGAGTGTAGAGTTCACTCGTGCATCCAAATCCCAAAGCCAAACTATCTTGCCAGCTGAGTGCACCATATCTACCTATGCATGGTATTCCCTGCCATTCCAAGTAATTTGTCATGTGCTATCTTTAAAAAAATTCAAAATACTTCTTTTTTGCCTCTGTTTTTAAGCTCATGAGGGAGCAGTAAAGAGCTAGATATAACTTGTGACGAGCAAGGTCATTTCCCCCCTTTCACCTAGTGTCGATGGATTACGACTTCACTTGAATCAACCCGAGAACAGCATAAGCAAAATGTAAATATAACTCACCATTCTTCTCCGCGCAATGAAAATCTGAGAAACCAGCTCAAAACATTGGACAGTGGTGAAACCAAGGAGAAAGAGGAGCGTACTCGCTCCTCTAAAAACCAGCTGCTCTCACAAGTCTAAAAGCCTTGCTTGTCATGGGGGACTAGATAACTTATCTGTTGTGAAGTTATTGACGAAAGCATGCATGTCTCAAAATTGTTTTACTTCTGTTTTATAAAAATAAAAGCTCTAGCACATGACTAATCCCTGCTTCCCTCTGCAAAGGGCCTTTCTTTTACTTTTGATGTTGAGTCAGTTTTCCTTTTCCTTCTATCTCCACCAAAGCAAACATCTAGCATTGACCCTGGGTATCATTGATCATATTGCATTGTCGGATTAAAGATGAATCTTTATATTGACTTTACCGTTGGAAGTTGAATCTTTTTCTAAAACTTACATCTTCTTTGTTTTGATTCTCAAACACTTTTGTCATGGAATTATTATCTTTGAGAATTAATCAAGTATGTGGATCACATTGCTTTCATGTCTTTGACGTACTATTTATGAAAGGTTTTGGTTGAATGATTCAACTTGGTTATTCGTTACTTTCTTGCTATCAACAATAGACAATTGTTTTGTATCACTTCATTCACATCCTATGCTTTACATTACTATCTTGATCACGATTGTGTTGGTTGCATGTCTCATCAAAAATTATTTTGTTATCACTTACCAACTCGAGGACGAGTAGGAGTTAAGCTTGGGGATGCTGATACGTGTCAAACGTATCTATAATTTTTGATTGATCCATGCTAGTTTTGTGATATTGTCACATGTTTCTACTATCATATTATATCATTTTTATGCATTTTTTCGGACTAACCTATTGACAAGATGCCTAGTGCCAGTTTCCTGTTTTTGCTGTTTTGTATTTCAGGAAATTTACTTCTAGAAATATTCTCGGAACTGGACGAAAATTTACGGAGATTTTTTTGCGACGGAAGGCACCAGGACACCAAAGGCACTAGTAGGAAAATGCCTATTGCTGGTGAACCTATTTTAGCTACCGCTGGCGAACAACAGGTTCGCCAGCGCTACATCGGCCAGTGGTAACACGTTACCGCTGGCGAACAAATGTTCGCCAGCGGTGAGCCAGCTTACCGCTGGCGAACCAAAAGGATGTTCGCCAGCGGTAGCGTGCATTACCGCTGGCGAACCAGCTATTGTTCGCCAGTGCTATCTTTCCAGGTTAAAAAAAAGCGTCGGTCGACCAGCTCCACGCCTGGCGTGCCGGGGCACCGGCGGCCACAGGCCGCTGCGTGGCCGAGGCGGAGGAGGTCGGTGCAGATGTGGGCAAATGACCACGGGGCAGACGAGGCGCGGAGCAGCGCGGTCACCCGGCCATGGACGGAAGCGGCTGGGAAGGAGCAGCGGAGGCGGCTGATACGATGGCGGCAACGGCGTCGTCGGGGGCCGGCAGCACCAAGAAGATGCAGGCGCTGGAGGACGACCTCTTCCTGTCCATCCCAGGCAAGGTGCAAATCGATCGCGCGGGGGTGGGGGGCGATGAACCAGCAGCTGCACCCTGAGGCGGCCTGCACTGGGAGCGCCAGATCTGCGCCTCCACGGCCCTGCACCGCCTCCCGGGTTCCACCGCCGGCGTACGTCCTCATCATGGGCGCCTCCGGGTTCGTCTGCACGCACAGCACTGCGGATGGGTGCAGCCAGAGGAGGCCAGGCCGCCTCTTCCCCATGAAGTTGAGGCGCAGCCATAGGAGACCGGGCGCAGCCAGAGGTGGTCGGGCGAGGAGGGAGCCGGTGTGTGTGTGCATCCGTGTGTGGTGGAGAAGAATAAGGGAGAGAGAGGAAATGAAAGAGATAAGGGAGAGAGAGAGAGCAGCGGTTGCTCACCGGTCGAGTTAAAGTGAAGCTCCAGGTTACCACTGGCGAACAAGCGTCTTGTTCGCCAGTGGTGCATAAAATACCGCTGGCGAACATTTCCTTCCAGTTCGCCAGTGGTAAGTGAGGGCCCGGGCGACCTCAGCGGGGCCACCTACCACTGGCGAGCAGGAAGCTTGTTCGTCAGTGGTACTTAACTTACCACTGGCGAACAAACTATCGGCCCCATTGAGGTTGCCCGGGTCATGCCCTTACCACTGGCGGACAAGAGTGCATGTTCGCCAGTGGTACATGCACCACCACTAGCGAACTGGAATACAAGTTCGCCAGTGATAGTTACCGCTGGCGAATGTTACTATCTTGTTCGCCAGAGAGTGCCCGGCGGCTATAGCACTTTTCCTACTAGTGAGGGCAGCCTGGGGGCCACCCACAGGCCAGGGGCGGGCTGCTGCCGCGACCTGGGGTCCACCCGCGGGTGGGACCCACCCCTGCCCGTGGGGCACCCCCTCGGCCCCCTCCGACGCCTATAAAATCTCAATTACCCTAAAAACGACAGGGCGGCCATTATTTTCCAGAGAAGTCACCCCGACGCGCCGTCATCGCAAACCCTAGTTCGGGGTGATTCTGAAGTAGATCCCGGCACTCTGCCGGAGGGGAGATCGATCCCGGAGGGCTCTTCATCGCCATGCCTTCCTCCGGGATGATTTGTGAGTAGTCTCACCTTGGACCATGGGTCCATGGCAGTGGCTAGATGGTAGTCTCTCTCCCTTGTTCTTCATGTCTTATGATCTTGTGAGCTGCCTAACATGATCATGATCGATTATTGCAATGCTATGTGATGTGTTTTGCTGGGATCCGATGGATTATAAAGTTATGATCAGAATGTGCTTGATTCTTATATGTTGATTTATGTTCTTGCATGCTCTCGATGTGTCACTACTAGGGAAAACGCTAGCAGAGGTNCTTGCTTTATATCTCGTTTAGTTTATTTTCCTGTTTCAAAATTTTAAAACCCAAAAAAATTAGTGTAGTCTTTATTTCTGTCTTGTTATTTTATCTTATCATTATGTCTTCTACTGAAAACACCAAGTTGTGTGACTTTACTAGCACTAATAACAATGATTTCATATGCTCTCCAATTGCTCCACCCGCTACTAAAGCGGAATCTTATGAAATTAAGCCTGCCTTGCTAAATCTTGTTATGACAGAGCAATTTTCTGGTGCTAGTACTGATGATGCCGCCTCTCATTTAAATAACTTTTTTGAGTTATGTGATATGCAAAAGTATAAAGAGGTGGAAAGTGACATCATAAAACTGAAACTTTTCCCTTTCTCTTTGAGAGGGAGAGCAAAAGAATGGTTATTGTCTTTGCCTAAAAATAGCATTGATTCTTGGATTAAATGCAAAGATGCTTTTACTGGAAAATATTATCCACCCGCTAAAATCATACAACTAAGGAGTAACATTATGAACTTTAGACAATTTTATAATGAACATGTTGCTCAAGCTTGGGAGAGAATGAAATATATGGTTAAGAATTGTCCCACGCATGGATTAACTATGTGGATGGTTATCCAAACTTTTTATGCAGGTTTGAATTTTTCTTCAAGGAACCTTTTGGACTCGGCCGCGGGAGGCACCTTCATGTACACAACATTAGGTGCAGCAACTAAACTCTTGGATGATATGATGACAAATTATTCACAATGGCACACCGAACGAGTTTCAAGTGGTAAGAAGGTAAATTCTGTTGAGGAAATCTCCTCTTTGAGTGATAAGGTTGATATGATTATGTCTATGCTTGCTACCAATCAGTCCAATATTGATCCTAATAATGTTCCACTTGCTTCATTATTGCCCAAGAAAAAGATCAAGTTGATGTTAATTTTCTTAATAGAAACAACTTCAACAATAATGCTTATCGAAATAATTTTGGTAGTAACAACTATAAGCCTTATCCTCCCAATAATGGCAACTCTTATGGTAATTCCTATGGTAATTCTTATAATCCTAATAAGAATGTGTACTCTGATCTTGAAAATGTTTTAAAGTAATTTATCACTTCGCAAAAAAGCTTTTAACAAAACTGTTGAATAGAAGTTGGAAAAACTAGATAGTCTAGTCTCTAAAGTAGACGTTCTTGATCATAATGTTGAAATTTTAAAAATTAGAACCACTCCAAATCAAGACAAACATACTGAATCTTTAAATGATATCTCTCTTCAAATCAATGAAAATGAAAGGATGATGGCTCTCTTGAAAGCTAGGTGGGCTAGAGAGGCTGAAGAAGCTAGAATTGCTGAAATGAATAGGAAAACTGTTAAAGTTTATACTATCCAAACCACTAAAGAGGATCCTCCTAGTTTATTTAAAGATGATGAAATTGATTTTGATAATTACAATCTTACTGAAGTCATTAAGTTCCTACAAAAACTTGCTAAGACACCGGATGCTAGTAAAATAAATCTTGCCTTTACCAAACACATTACCGATGCTCTTATCAAGGCTAGGGAAGAAAAACTAAAGCTTGAAACCTCTATCCCAAGGAAGTTAGAAGATGGTTGGGAACCCACTATTAAGATGAAAATAAATGATTTTGATTGCAATTCTTTATGTGATCTTGGTGCAAGTGTTTCCGTTATGCCTAAAAGTTTCTATGATATGCTTGATTTAAATCCTTTGGAAGAGTGCTATTTAAATGTTCATCTTGCTGATTCTTCTAAAAAGAAACCTTTGGGTAGAGTTGATGATGTCCTTATTGTTGTTAATGATAACTATGGTCCCGTTGATTTTATTGTTATGGATATTGAGTGCAATGCTTCTTGTCCCATTATTTTGGGAAGACCGTTTTTTAGAACCGTTGGTGCTATTATTGATGTGACAGAGGGAAATATAAAGTTTCAGTTCCCCCTTAGAAAAGGGATGGAACACTTACCTAGAAAGAGAAATAAGCTTCCTTGTGAATCAATCATAAGGTCAAGTTATGCTCTTGATGTTGCAAAGGCCTCCGAAAAAACTTGATATTTGGCATTGCGCCTAGCTAAAAGGCGTTAAAGAAAAGCGCTTGTTGGGAGGCAACCCATCTTTTACTTTCAGTTTGCTTTTTATTTTTCTTGAGTCATGAAGTTATTAGCTCTGTAGCAACTTCATTGTATCTTTTTATTTTAGTTTTTTTGTGCCAAGTTTAGCCTCTAATGCATTGAAAGTGCGAGGTATTGTGTTGCTGTCCAAAAACAGATTCTGTGCGCCTGTTGCACGAAAATCCTAAAATCGCCAGAATTTTATCGTTTTCTGATAATTTTTTACAGAAAGACTGATGCTTTTATCTATCTTTCGTTAGTTTTAAGTTTTTTGATTTGAGCTGCAGAAGTGCCTCGAAAAATTCGATCTTTACAGACTGTTCAGATTTTGACAGATTCTGCTTTTATTTTGCATTTGTCTCTTTACCATCGTCATATATGATACTCTAGGGGTGGAGTGCCACATTGAGGCTTAGTAAACTGTAGCTAATGTCTAATAAAGTTGGTTTGCAATTTGTCATGAGTTGAACACATGTGTGTTTTAATTTATGAGCACTAACCGTCTAATCAAATTATGAAAAGTTTTGTGTGAAGAGAGTTTTTAAGTTCTAAATGAGAGGAATATGAAAAAATCGAATATGGATCAAAACTCAAGATTGGGGATGCCCCCATGGCACCCCCTCTGAATATCAAGAACTAAGAGTCAAAGCTTGGGGATGCCCAAGGCATCCCCTCATCTTCATCGATTATCATAAGGTCGTCTTTGTTGAACTTCGTTTTTATCACTTTACATATTATGTGCAATGCTTGGAGCTTTTACTTATGCCCGAGCTTNTGGCGAACCTATTTTAGCTACCGCTGGCGAACAACAGGTTCGCCAGCGCTACATCGGCCAGTGGTAACACGTTACCGCTGGCGAACAAATGTTCACCAGCGGTGAGCCAGCTTACCGCTGGCGAACCAAAAGGATATTCGCCAGCGGTAGCGTGCATTACCGCTGGCGAACCAGCTATTTGTTCGCCAGAGTGCTATCTTCCAGGTTAAAAAAAGCGTCGGTCCTACAGCTCCACGCCTGGCGTGCCGGGCGCCGCCGGGCCACAGGCCCGCTGCGTGGCCGAGGCAGAGGAGGTCGGTGCGGACGTGGGCAAACGACCACAGGGCCGATGAGGCGCGGAGCAGCGCGGTCACCCGGCCAATGGACGGAGGCGGCCGGGAAGGAGCAGCGGAGGCGTCCGATACGATGGCGGCAACGGCGTCGTCGGGGGCCGGCAGCACCAAGAAGATGCGGGCGCTGGAGGACGACCTCTTCCCGTCCATCCCAGGCAAGGTGCAGATCGAGCGCGCGGGGGGTGGGGGGGCGATGAACCAGCAGCTGCACCCTGAGGCGGTCTGCACTGGGAGCGCCAGATCCGCGCCTCCACGGCCCCGCACCGCCTCCCGGGTTCCACCGCCGGCGTGTACGTCCTCATCATGGGCGCCTCCGGGTTCGTGGCCAGGCCGCCTCTTCCCCATGAAGTTGAGGCGCAGCCATAGGAGACCGGGCGCAGCCAGAGGTGGTCGGGCGAGGAGGGAGCCGGTGTGTGTGTGCATCCGTGTGTGGTGGAGAAGAATAAGGGAGAGAGAGGAAATGAAAGAGATAAGGGAGAGAGAGAGCAGCGGTTGCTCACCGGTCGAGTTAAAGTGAAGCTCCAGGTTACCACTGGCGAACAGGCGTCTTGTTCGCCAGTGGTGCATAAAATACCGCTGGCGAACATTTCCTGCCAGTTCGCCAGTGGTAAGTGAGGGCCCGGGCGACCTCAGCGGGGCCACCTACCACTGGCGAGCAGGAAAGCTTGTTCGTCAGTGGTACTTAACTTACCACTGGCGAACAAACTATCGGCCCCATTGAGGTTGCCCGGGTCATGCCCTTACCACTGGCGGACAAGAGTGCATGTTCGCCAGTGGTACATGCACCACCACTAGCGAACTGGAATACAAGTTTGCCAGTGATAGTTACCGCTGGCGAATGTTACTATCTTGTTCGCCAGAGAGTGTCTGGCGGCTATAGCACTTTTCCTACTAGTGAGGGCAGCCTGGGGGCCACCCACAGGCCAGGGGCGGGCTGCTGCCGCGACCTGGGGTCCACCCGCAGGTGGGACCCACCCCTGCCCGTGGGGCACTCCCTCGGCCCCCTCCGACGCCTATAAAATCTCAATTACCCTAAAAACGACTGGGCGGCCATTATTTTCCAGAGAAGTCACCCCGACGCGCCGTCATTGCAAACCCTAGTTCGGGGTGATTCTGAAGTTGATCCCGGCACTCTGCCGGAGGGGAGATTGATCCCGGAAGGCTCTTCATCGCCATGCCTTCCTCCGGGATGATTTGTGAGTAGTCTCACCTTGGACCATGGGTCCATGGCAGTAGCTAGATGGTAGTCTCTCTCCCTTGTTCTTCATGTCTTATGATCTTGTGAGCTGCCTAACATGATCAAGATCGATTATTGCAATGCTATGTGATGTGTTTGCTGGGATCCGATGGATTATAAAGTTATGATCAGAATGTGCTTGATTCTTATATGTTGATTTATGTTCTTGCATGCTCTCCGATGTGTCACTACTAGGGAAAACGCTAGCAGAGGTGCACCACTTTGCCCATCCGAGGCGCATATCATATGCGCATCTATGGCCACGCCTCTGGTATTTTTTACCGGAGGCGCATATGATATGCGCCTCGGGTATTTGCCTTATGCGAGGCGCATATATAGCCTATAAGTATATCGGAGGCGCATACTGATATGCGCCTCGCCTATTCAGATTAGCAGAGGTGCATACAGGGTGCGCCTCGCATAGCTCAGTGATGCGCCTCGCATATAGGTGGCATATGCGCCTCCTATGACCTCCAATATGCGCCTCTGCTATCATTTTCGAAATTAAAAATAAAATACCTGTATATTGTACAGTATACATGTATTCAGCAGTATATTCACAGTATATCAGATATATAAAAGGGTCCAATGGACCAAAATATGGATAAAACCAACACATCCATCAAATAGTAGATCATCACACAAATAGTTGTCAAAGTAGATCATCATCACACAAGTATCACACATCCATCACATTACAAGTGCCATGTCCACATATCTCTCGAGACCGAGTACATGATCTTCACCATCTCATTAAAATAACATTGAAACTAGTAGGCAAGATAGAGAATACCACCAACCACCAAGAGCAAGGTGATGGTGATGACGATGACGAAGTTCCTCACCCGGTTCTTCTCCCTCCGGTGTTGTCTCCACATAGCTTCCGCCACCGCTCTACTCTCGTAGCCTTGGTAGAGGTTGCCCGGAAACCCGTTCACTTGGTTGTGGCAGTGTTTCCACTCGTCGTACACTCCTGGAACAACACCTATGTAAACAACATAGCACTTCTTCGCCATCTCCTACACACACACAAGAAAGATGATATTAGTTATGTCAGTGGGAAACAATAGCTAGCAGTTCACAAGATAGAATCATGCATATATATGGTGCAACAACATGTAAGAGACCACATTCTAATCATCGGCGTTTCAAAGAAAGACCCGAAAAAAAAGACACACACACACTTGTCAATAAAAGAGGCAACTCGAAGAGAAGACAAAGAAAGCAGCCCAAGAATGACTTGGATTCGTGCCTCATACTTTGGTTGGGCACGGAAAATGACCAGACTCGCTGTTCGATCTTGTGCAGCAAGTAGAGTATATGCCCAAATTACTAGTCTAGTTGCCACACAAGATCGAACAGTGAGCCTAGTCACACGCATAGTGCCACAACACGTTCTAATCATCGGCACTTGTTGTCAAGAAAAGAGCCAACTTACAAAAATAAAAGCATGCCTCATACTTTGGTTGGGCACAAAAGACTACCCTGCTGGATCCAGTGAGCCAAGCGGGATGCACAAAGATCCGTATTTGTGCATATCACGAGGCTCACTGAACCACCAGGGTCATCACAATCACATAGTGCCACAACACGTTCTAATCATCAGCACTTGTTATCAAGAAAAGAGCCAACTCAAAAAATAGAGCATGCCTCATATATACTTAGGTTGGACATAGAAATGACAATGCCGCTGACGGATCTGGTGTGCCAAGTTAGATGCACAACGACTCATGTTTGTACATATCACAAGGCACACCAAATCGTCAGGGTATAATCACACACATTGTGCCACAACGCGTTTTAATCATCGGCATTTCAAAAAGCAAACGACTGGCAACTAACGAATAAAAAGCAACATGACCAAGGCATTGAAATAGTTCATAACACACAAATAACTAGATAGCGTCGCTCACAATCAGGTTTCAACGGTTTGACGAAACACACTAGAGTTTGCTAGGCAAGTAAACATAGGGATAGGGTTTACAACACACAAGGACATCATGGATATAGTTCGGAACTAACAGCTAGCTAGCTAGGTAAACATCATGGCATCATCAAGACTTCTTCGAGGGGACATTGATGAAGCCCGACCGATTCTTCGCCATCTGCATGAATGACCTGCCGTCGCCCTGTCGCGCTAACTCTGCGTCTATCTCCTTGTTGGGCGGTGTATAGGCGATACTGAAGGCGCCCCCCCCCCCCCCCGCCTCATGACTTCCTGGTGCATGATTGTCACGAGCTCCTCCTGGATGTTGAAGAAGTTCTGCCTGAGGTTGCGATCCTGTATTTCTGCAAGATCTTCAGCCCACCTCTTGAGGTCAGATGGCAGCGTGCGGTTCTCCTGTTCCTGGAAGAACGCCTTCATGTGGTGGATGACGTAGAAGGCATCCTTCTCGCTGCCAGGCGGCTGCTTGACGCAGGGGAACTGCATCGTGTGGCGGAACATGTGCGCGCCGAACTTCAGACGTGGTGTTCTTGGTTTGACGCCTCCCGCTGCGACGTAGCCGGTGAGATCACCATCAAGAATTCTCCTGATAGTGGAGTAGTCCTTCCGGATAGCACTGTTAGAGTCGAGGTACACGGCTGTTGAGTCTTTCACGTCTAAGTATATGAGCACGCAGCCTGTCCGATCACCGGCCGTGATGGGATGGTAGGGAAGGAGAATCACATCCTTGTCTGAGTATTGTTCCATGAAGGCTGAGAGGTAGTCGGATGCCAGCGCGATGTCATCCTCGGATCTCAGGAAGGCGTCACGCATGAAGAAGGGGTCCACTATCTGGATGCCGGGGATGTTGTCTCGGATGATCTGCATGGCCATATTCAGGGAGAACAGCCGGACCAGGGTATCATGCAGCCGGAACCCGTTCAACATGTCGAAGATGTCGGTATGCCGCACGTAGAAGATATCCCCGGGGGGTACACTGATGAGGCACGGCACATCAGAAGGCACCTTAGCCCTGTAAACCATGTACGACTGATCGTTCTCTCGAAGGCGGCGCTCCTCGACATGTAGACAGCTATGATGAAGATTGCGCATATGCGGGCCTGCAACATCGAGCATCGATGGATGCATCATCGGCGTACCAGCCACGTGATGCTTACTCCTGGAAGCTTCTCCCACAGGGCCGTCCTTAGCCCGGTAAACAGGAATTTGTTCCTGGCCCCGGTCACCCTTAGCCTTCCTTTTGCGACCACCTTGCTTCTTGCCCTTCACGGCGTTGGGCACGGCGGCCGCGTTCACCTCACCGACTGCCTTCTTGAGGGTGCTCATAGGAACTGCTGGCCTCGGAGGCTCGGTGAAGGGGGCGGGTGGCGGCGTCTCCTGACTATTTCGGAAGAGACGCACCTGGCAAGGGGGTTTCGCTGATGCTGGTTGGGTGTCGGCAACTTGATCATGCGTGCCTGATAGTGCCGGCTCATAATAATCTGAAAACCTTGTGTTAACGAACTGGTCGCCGAAGTACGGGTCAATGTCTCCATCGTCGGGATCCTGTGCCATGTTGTCCAAGTCCGCCATCTCAAAGTCTTCATCAGGTTGTGCTTGATGTGCTGCCTCATCATGTGGTGGACGTGTTGCCTCTAGGGTGATGTTGTGCTGGTCCTCCGTCCCCAAACGGATCTGGCTCTTCGGCCATTGGAACACGTAGCCGAAGCCGGTACTGAGGACCGCCGGCGGGTCATCATCGTCCCATCCAGCCGGTTGAGAGGGAGGCTCCACTTGCTCATAGCCCGGAAGCACCATAGTGTATTTGACCCTCATATTGCCGGGGTCCATTGTGCCATTGTGCCATGCACGGCTCTCCGGCTGAACGATACTACTACCCTTGGAAACATCCTTCAACTGGCCGCCCACCCAGTGCATTAGGGTGCAAGGAGTGTCTGCCTGCGAAAGACATGTAGGCGGGGCGTCAATAAAATGGATATCAAGTCATTAGTCGGTCATGTGGTTGAGACTCTCCCAGCTAATTAATTAGTTACCTTGAGGGCGTCGAACTCGGCCAATGTCGAGGCGCCGCCGACGATAGGCTTGTTGGGCGCGCAAGTGGCGGCTGGGTGGCTGCCTGATGCCACGGCGGTGCGGGCCGGCAAGTTAAGCTCCGGAGCTAGAGGAGTCAGAAGCGCCTCCGGCCGCGCCACGTTTTCCGATTGGGCGCTGTCGACGGTGGCAACCGGTGGCGGCCCCCGTCTACCACCCTTCTCCCACTTGATGTACTTCTCCATGTAGACGGCAAGGATGGTGTTGAGCTTCTCGTTCACTTGTGACTGGACTTGTGTCTGGACTTGTGAGACTCGTTCTTGGAACTTTGTCTCGGCAGCCGACACAGCCTGGTTCACGGCTTGTTGGACTATAGAGGGAATGGCATCCACCCGTTCCCTTAGGTTTTTCACATCGGCCTTGGATCCCTTCCGCTCTTGGCCATAGTACTCGGACCATGTAAGGCCGCCATAGCCCACCACACGACCAGCCGACGACGGGGCCGCCAGGGGATCGACATTCTTGGTCTTGTTCAGCGCCCTGTTAAAAGTGCTATCCCACTTGGCGACGGGCGTCAACCCGCCCTGGGATGAGGAGCTCCTACACTCCGCTTCCTACGCACAAGGAACACGAAGCATTTGATCAGAAAACTAGACTTCATTGATTAATCGTGAACGCAATCAATTAATCGACTTGCATGCAAACTACTTACATAGTTACTCATGAAGTCTTTCACCTTCGTAGAGAAGGGACCGGCGGGCTCCGAGGAATACTCAGCGGACCCTCTCGGCTTTTTAAACTGGGCCCTTTGAAAGTTCTTTGCTTGCTCCTCCTTTATGTCGTCAAAGGGAGGTGTCTCCCCCCTTTCACGAGCAGCGGCGTCCTCCTTGTCCCATTTGGGCTTCGCGGCTCTATAACCGCCGGAGCCGAGATGGTGGGTACCAATGTTCAGGGCTCTCAACTCCTTGCCCCTCAAACGTTTGGCCTTGCCCACGGCGGAGTTACATCTGGCCTTGAACAGATTGTAGTCTTCTTCCTTGACCAGAGGCTCCTTCTTGATGAGCTCCGAGTAACTTAGCTTGTCCTCGACAATCAGCTTCTTCACCCGGGTCTTCCAATTCGACAAGGCCTTCGTGAACTTCCTAATGGCGTACTTGTTCACCGGATTCCCTTTGAGTTTGTCATTGTTGTACTGCTCTGCCCCATTTTCATCACACGGGAACGCGTATCTTTGGTGCAGCTTCCGAAGAGCTGAATCAGGAAACCCCTGTTCTCTTCGCCCTTCAGGTTCTCCGTGTTGATGGTGACGGTGTTCCGGAGGATTGCAGCGAGTTGGTTTACGTAACCCGTGACAAACTCCTCCGGCTCCTGAGGCGCCCCTATATCGTTCACTCTTGTGAAGATGGACCTTTTGGTGGTGTCGACCACGATGGGGGTCCGATTCTTCCGGGCCTTCTTCGGTTTCGGTTGGCTACCACCGTCCGTAGTAGCTTCGCCGCCGCCATCCGTGTTAGTGGCGTCGCCATCGTCGTTCCCGGTCTCCTCAATACCATCGGAAGACGAGGTATCCTCGTCGTCCTCATCTCGTCGTCCGACGAATGAATTCCGGGTCCTCTTGGGATTCCAGCTCCGCCAGCTGCTCCCAAAATGGCTTCTTGCTGCTAGAAGGGCCCGGCTCCCCCGACATATCTAAACACACAATTAAATGGAACTAATTAGCACAAAAATTCCTAGGAAAAATTTGGCAGCACCTCCCCTGTATTTCTATGCCTAAGAGTGCCAGAAATTCGCCGGGACAGAAATGAATCAACATCCCGGCGAAACATTGGCAACTCAAAAAGAAAAAACCTGCACAAAATGGCCTAAAAAGGCACAAACACAAACACAGGAAGATATATTGGAAAACATGCAAATGTATATTTTTTGGGTACAAAGCCATTCTCTCTCATAATGCAGTAGTGTATTCTCAATAAAGGATTCTAAAGACAAAAGCTGGCAGAAAAAAACTGTCGAAGTGACTGACATTTCAGATTGCAAAGCCACCTGTACCATCTTTATTTTCACGCCTTTTACTAATCCATTTGCTACACAATATGCAGAACACAACTAAGACTACCATATTTAGGAGAAAACAGGCATTGATAAGAAATAAAAAACATGAATTCCCTTCTTCTCAAAGTTGATAGCCATGAATGATGCATTTAAAGTATAACAGCAAAGAATAAACAACAAATCAAAACCATAATCTGACTCAAGACAACATCACAAATTCATCTGTAAACTCTGATGCCAACAATAATAATTGATAGAAAACCAGTAACATATGACCCAATCATAGTAGATGATAAGGTGCGGGATAGGTGGAGCTTCATCAGCAAGAGGTGGTATTCCAGGTTGTACCACTAAAAGGCAAAAAGGAAGGGCATATACATGACCATGTACAAGAAAGATCAGTGCTTCAATGTGAATCTGCATATTCATACACACACACACAAAAAAAAGAGAGAATCATAGTCCTTCCAAAATGTTTAGTAGCCGAAACTTGTCAATTGGATGTAGTCCCATATGGCAAAACTGTTCTCCCTCCAATGCTCTAACAGAATAATTGTCCAGAATTTAGCAAACCAGCAAGGCAACTGTGTGTGTGTAACTTTATATGTTCTTAATAACAAAAGGGGGACATTGAAAATCCAGAAGGCAAATGAATATATGTCCTTATTGAAAAGAGGAGCTTCCTAATTATCTCTGCTCTCATAATTAATCATCGCCAAGCAGCAACAGTATATGAACATGCAGTGCAGTCAGAATCATATGCTTCATATTAGTATTCTTATACCAAGCAGAAAAACTAAACAAATTATCATTTTCCGAAGCAATCATTTCAGCCTCTCCTTTTGAAGATTAAAGCGTGAATTTCACAAACATATCATCATTGTCCAAACTCAGTCTGGATTGCACAAGGAAATTAAGGAGACAGAGGTGGGAGGGAGAGATATCAAGCGTACCTCCTGCGGCGGCGAGGACCTTGGCGAGGCGCTGCGGCTCGTGCTCGAGGATATTCTCGAGGGGAGGGGAGGGGGAGAGTGAGAGAGGGGAGACGTTGAGCTCCCCCTCCATGGGCGGGCGGCGGCTCCTTCTCCACGGGCGGGCGGTGGCTCCTTCTCCACGGGCTCGTACGCAGGGGCTCGATGGGCAGGGGCTCTTGCGGGCAGGGGCTCGGCGGGCAGCGACGGACGCTGGGAGGGGCTCATGCGCAGGGGCTCGGCGGGCAGCGACGGCGAGGGCGGATCGGGAGTGAACAGATCGGCGAGGGCGGGCAGCGACGGCGAGGGCGAGGGCGGATCGGGAGTGACGTAGAGAGTGTGAGATGGAGGAAAGAAAGAAGAAAGGGGAATTTTGATCTGGTACAGCGAATAGCCGAGGCGCATATTGCAAAGTGTGCCTCGCTTAATCTTACCCGAGGCGCATATTGGCTAAATGCGCCTCGCATAGTTGTGGCTACTACTCAAATAACTCGCGGTTTAGATCCTATCACTAAACACTCACTAGCTCACTGGTTACTCGCCTCTTCCTATGATGTACCCCTGGCCACCCAGGTTCGACTCCTGGTAGGCCCAATTTTTTGATTCTTTTTTGTAAAGGCCAGATTTAGTGTAAAAACTTTGTCCAAACAAATATAGACTATAAAATATACTGAATATATTTTAAATATTCAAATATTGTCAAAACAATACAATGCAAGTGACAATTATGAATGTGTCTCGATACATAATATTCAATGCAATATTATAACATACAAAAAGTGACACTTATGAATGGTTCGATCTTGATAATATGGTCGGAACTAGCGCGTTAGCGTTTCTTGACGGCCATCTTCTTCTTGCCCCTCTTTGTCGCGGTTGCATAGGTTAGGTCCGGGACGTCTTCGCTACTTCTCTTGTACGGGAGCACTCCTTTCTTAGGTGCGGTTGTGGTGTACGGTGTTTGGTTGCCGTATCCGTCTTCCATCTTCGGGTCGCCGTTCTGGTCAAAGTCTTGCTCGTTGGCGACTCCATCCATTCCGATGATGTTTCTTTTGCCTCTCCTGACGACCACCCGGCTAGGCTTTGACGGGTCTGTGATGAACCAGCATTGGTCGACTTGGCTAGCCATAACCCAAGGCTCATTTCTCGCGGGTGCGTTCGCGCCGGTGGTCTTTGACTTTGGCGGTATAACCATGGTGGTGAAATACCGGCCTTCTTTCTCGACGCTCTTGGCCCACCTGACACGGAACATCGGCACCTTTTCCGTAACGTAGTCGAGCTCCCAAATCTCCTCGATCCTTCCGTAGTATCTTTCCGGGACGTCTCCGGTGTAGAATATCCCCGTTACCCCTGAGTTTTGGTAATCGCAGTTATTGTCCTTGTCCTCGGTGTATAACGTGTATCCGTTGATATCGTATGCCTGATAGGTCATCAGGTTGTGCGCGGCGCCCTGTGCCAAGGCGAATATGAGTTTATCTTCCTCCGAGTACTCGACATGCGGCGGATTAGCAAAGACCCTATTCCTGAACCACCTCGTGAAACCGGAGTTGTGCTCCTTCATAACAACGGCCTCCGTCGGGACCTGGCACCCCCGGTCGGCATAAATCTTCTTGATAAACTCTTTGTGCTCATTTATGTATGGATCGACCACCTCCAGGTGCTGCAGCGCGACGAGCTTTGCTCTTTCAAAGTCCTTTGTTCGGCCCTCGAAGTCGACATGCATTGGGTGCCGACCCTCGTGGTGACCCAATCCAGCGAGCCTCCCGAAGTGCTTGTTGGTTGGCAGACCAACAGGGGTCTCGGACTGTAGAAAGTTCGAGCAGAAAGAGATGCACTCTTCCATCTGGACGGGACCTGTTTTTAACGTATCCCTTGATGTGTCCGTTCAGCCTTTCGAACGGCATCATCCTTCGCAGAAATGGAGGACCGAGCTGGACGATATCCTCCACGACATGGAGAAGCAGATGAACCATGACGTCGAAGAATGCGGGGGGGGACGTACATCTCGAGCTCGCATACTATCACCACGATCTCCTCCTGTAGCCTCGTGAGCTGCCTAATTCCTATCGACTTCCGAGAGATGACGTCGAAAAAGTTGCAGAGGCCAAACAGAGTTTCACGGACGTGCTTGTCCATTATACCTCGGATCGCGACCAGGAGTACCTGCGTCATCAGCACGGCGACGTCGTGAGACTTCATCCCGCTGAAGCGTTGCTTCGCCTCGTCTAGCCATCTGCTTATCTTCCCCGCGAAGCCGTTCGGAAATTTGACTCTGAGGAGGCACTTCATAAACTGTATGGCCTCCTTGTTACTCAGAGTGAAGCACGTGGCCTTTAGCTTGACCTCGCCCTTCTTGCCCTTGCGGCGACGACGGCTATTCTGTGTTTCCGTCTCCTCCTCCTCCTCATCATCGCTAGGTGGTGGTTGAAGTTCAACCCTGATGCCCATATGCTTCAAGTCGTTCCTTGCCTTCGGCCCATCTTTGGTCTTGTCGGTGTAGATCCATACAAACACGGGCCAGGTGCTGTGTGTGCTGCTCTGGCTTCCGAACGGATTGAGTCTGTCGGTGCTCACGCCCAGCCTTAGGTTCCTTGACTCTTTACCGAAATGCTTGTGATATTGGAGGTCCAACGCCTTCCACTGGCAAGCATCCGAAGGGTGCCTCAGCATCTCCTCCTTATCCGGATCATCGTCTTCCGGCCTCTTTCTTTCCGCGTGCCAGCGCATGAGCCGTGCTTCCTTAGGGTCCGCGAAATACCGCTGCAGGCGGGAAGTTAGGCGAAAGTACCACACCACCTTTCTAGGAGCTTTCTTGGTCCCTCTCTTGTATCGAGATGTCTTGCACACCGGACACGTGGTCTTCTCCGCGTCCTCGCCCCGGTAGATGATGCAATCATCTATGCAGACGTGGTATTTCACGACCGGTAGATTGAGAGGGCACGCGATTTTCTTGGCCTCAGCGATACTAGTCGGACATGTGTTACCCTTCTTGGGAAGAAGATCATGCACGAATTCAATGTTTTCGTCGAAGCATTCGTCGGTCATTTTGTGTTTCGCCTTAATCTCTTGAGCCCTGAGTGTTACATTCAGACGGGTATGCCCGTCGTTGCATCCTTCAAACAATGGAGCGACCGCGTCTTTTCTCATTTGCTCCAGCTTAGCTCTCTCTCTAGCAGCGGCTCTGGCGTTACTCGTCTCCTTGAGAAGCAGATCTTGATAATGAGGGTCTTGCAGCCAGCTCGAATCACCACCTTCATCATCTTTGTGTCCATGCCCGGCTCCACCCTGATCATCTTCATGATCATCATCACCTGCCCCGCCACTGGCATCTTGATCTTCATGATCATGACCGGCATCTTGATCTTCATGATCATGACCGGCATCTTGATCACCACCATGATTGACAACCTCATCATCATCTTCGTCATCACGTATCCACCGAGTGTAGCCATCCATGAAATTACGTCGGAGGAGGTGCGACTCCAGCATTCCGGAATCGTGCTGTATCAGATACTTTAGCTTGCAATCGCGACACGGACATCTTATCTCCGTCTTGTTTGCGCGTGCCATGTCGGCCCTCGCGCATCTCATCCACCTATCCACGAGCTCTTTGCTGATCAGTGGTCGGACCATGATCGCCTGCACACGGTACGAATAGCAAGAGGGTAATTAGAGCATATATGGACGTGGATCGCCGGAAAAATTCGGCATGACCTCCCCTAAAAAGAGGACATCCGCGAGTGCCAGAAATTCGCCGGAAAAGAAATGAATTGACTTTCCGGCGAAACATTGACATCTCAAATGAAATCCCTGCACAAGAAGAAGCACCACAACACAATCATATAGTCGGTTTGGCCGACAACACGCATACATGCAAGCAACGCCTTCACGCTTCCTCCAACGACGACTTGCACAAGAGATCCGGACGAGAAAAGAAAGGCACATGTTGTAGATCTAGAGGAGCAAGAGACTTCACTTACATATGAGTGTCAACCAATGGAGGTTGAGCAAGCTTCTATGGTGAATAAATGGGGGAAATGAGGTGGGGAGGAGGAGGGGGTCGACCAGATTTGTTTGGTGGAGGAGGAAGAAGTGAGACAAGTGAGTGGGGTGGTAGGTGGCTCCATGTGCCAGATATGGTGGCAAAAAGGTGGCGCGACTTATCCGAGGCGCATACTGCACAATATGCGCCTCAGATATGTGAGATACTGGAGGCACATATTCAGTATGCGCCTCGGATAAGCTGCCACCAGCCACCACCCGCCCCCACCCGGGCCCACTAGGGTTATGGGAGGCGCATTTCAATCATATGCGCCACTAATATCTGAGGCGCATATTGCGGAAATGCGCCTCGCATAACCTGGGGCCGCCAGATTCGTCCGTACATGGAATAGGGGAGGCGCATGGCCCCGGTATGCGCCTCGGCTATTTGATAGGTGGAGGCGAATGGCCAAACAGTGCGCCTCGGGTAATTTAGCAGAGGCGCATATTTCCATATGCGCCTCCTATAAGGATGTCTCCTATAGCCTTTCCCCTAGTAGTGTGTGTAGTTACTTTGGCCAAGTGATTGTGTGTATCTCCAAGAGAGAGTATTTATGCTAGATAGTAGGTTCATGCCCCCTTTTGTTCCTGGGCACGAGTGACAGAAACGTCTAAGGGCGAGGGTGTGTTGTTGCTACTAAGGGTAAAACAGCGGTGTTAATGTCTCTTTTGATATTAGTATTGCTTACTTTATGTGCTTTGCTCAATGCAAATGTCTGTTGCTTGCAACTTAATACCGTTAGGTGACAGGCTGGATAGCGATCCCACGGTGGACTTTTTAGACAAAGATGCAGTTGGACTCAACGGTCTTTGTTCATTGTCGTGATGCCTACATAAATATTATCATGTTCACTTTCTCATAACAAGATTAAGTTTGTGTTATAATCTTGTCAATTGCCCAGCTGTAATTTTTTTACCCATCATATGAATGTTCTCTTTACTTGAGAGACTCCACTAGTGAACCCATGACCCCCGGTCCATCTTTTTACATTGATTGCAACCTTTATTCATCACTTTTCATCATCATTACTCCTCTGGTCCATTTTCATATTTTCATTTACTTCACTATAGAATTAACCGTTTTGTTTTATGCAAGACCGGAAAGATTGACAACCTTTCCGCCGTTGGGGGCAAAGTATTTGGTTTAGTATGTGCAGGTCCACGTCTGTTGAAGGTTAAGCACCAGAGATCTTCAACATTCACTTTGTTGTTGATTTCAAAGTCCTACTGGTTCGATAAACCTCGGTTCGTTAAACGAGGGGAAATCTTCTGCTTGCTACATCCACTCCTTCGCTTGGGGCATCACCCAACTTCAATAGCAATCAAGGCAGCAGAGGTTCCTCTGACTGAAGAAGAGGTGAGTTCATATGTACTGTGATGAGATGCTAGATGGATAGGATTGGGCAGTTGTGGAATCATATTTGTGTGCTGTTTGAAGAAGTGAATACAACAAGAAGGAATGGAATACGTGTACGCAGATGCATGATATAGAATCTGAAATTCTATGGAAAATAAGGAGAAGATATTGTACATAAACTAACAGATGGGTGGTGGTCTGCATACAGAAAATCAGTCGGTTTATTTTTGCTCGTCACCTAGTAGCATATACTGGAGTTTAGTTTTCCAGTTAGTCATAAATTTTTTAAGGATTTTTATTAGTGTTTGAATGCGATTTAGTATAGTTGCGCTTACGTACTTTCGTTTATAGGATATATAGTCTCATTCACTTTATTGGTTCGACAACTTTTTTTTGGTTCAGTCAAATTGTTCAAACTTAATATCTTGTTTTACGGAAGTTTCGGTGCATGTTCCTTTTTTGGTTCTTTCAATATTATTCAAATTTATTTTTTAGTTCCAACAAGTTGATATTTCAGTTCATCACCTTTTTCTGTTTCATACATGTTTTTATAATTTCAGTTTCCCTGTTTATAAAATTTTCCTTGTTCAACTTGTTATTTTTTTTTTGGTTCATCGCCCTTTCTTGTTATTTAAATTTGTTACATAATCGCAAAATCTTGTCATGCAGTTGCGCTTATTTTCTAGCCTTCCGTTTATAGGGTCTTTAGAGCTCCCTCGATTTCTCGATTCACGATATTTTTTTTGGTTCATTATAAATTTTATTCAATTTTAATCTTTTGGTTCCAATGATTTTTATATTTGCAGTTCATTGTCTGTTTTGGTTCAATCATGTTTTCGTATTTAATTTTTTCCCACAAATTGTTGTTTTCAACTTTTTTTTGGCTCATTGTCATTTTTTGTTCTTCCTAGTGTGTTAAATAGTCTAAATATCGTCCCACCATCGATTCTATTTTTAGTCTTCCGTTAACCTATGGTTTGTACATACATTGTTTTTTGGTTTGCGACCTTTTGTTTTGGTTCATTTAAACTGTTCAACTTTAATTTCTGGTTTTACGGTTTTTTTTGGTGCACTGTCCTTTTTTGGTTCATTCAATATTGTTCAAGTTTATCCTTTTTAGTTCCATTCAAATTTGGTTCATCGCATTACTTTATTCAATAACAGTATCGTTCCTTTCCACTATGAATCGCGATTGTATGGCCAACCATTGTGGGTAGAATGCTAGATGCCCGGGACCACGTTACTATTGTTTCTTTCTCCTCCTTCATATTTACCTTTTCTATTTTTGCCAATAAATGATGAGCTACAAAAGGATTCGTTTTTTTTCGTGTCACAGACTTCTTAGGTTTATGACATTTTTTTGGCTCATGGCCTCCAAAATTACAAAAAAAAAATTGAAGTTCACTAATCTCGTTGGTTCATCTTTTTTTTGTTTCATGGCATTGATTTATTCAATTTAAATATTTTATGTTTAAATTCACTAGTCTCTTTTGTTTCATCGCTCTTTTTAGTTTAAAATATATTTGGTCCATCATTTTCTTCGGTTCACTAATATCTTTGGTCCGTCGCCTTTTTCGGTTCATTGCCTTTTTTTCATCGCCTTTTTCGGTTCACTGATAACTTTGGTTGATCGCCCTTTTGGTCCACTAGTAACTTTGATTCATCGTTTTTTTTTCCAGTTAATGGCCTTACACCCTTTTCTATGTTCATCACCTTACCCCCTTTTTGTCGGTTCATGCTATTATTTTTATTATCTTTATAATTATTCAACTTTTGGTTCATGTCCATTCACCCTTTTTATTGTTTTGATTTAATAATAAGTTTTGGTTCATCGCCTTTTTTGCGGAAATTATACCTTTTTCGTCCATATCTGTCTTTTTTCTCTTTATTTAGTGTTTTCCGTCCATCGTTTTACTATTTCTTCGCTTTCATCACCTGATCCCTATTTTCAAGTATTCAATGTTTAGGTTCATGACATTATTTTTGCAGTACATCGCTTTACCTTTTTGTTCGATTCATGTCATTTTTTATTATTTTCATGTTCACTAATATCTTTGTTTCATCACATTTTTTCGGTTCATGGCTTCAAAATTTCTGTTTTCGATTCAACAATCTTTTCTGGTTCATCGCCTTTTTCGATTCATGGCATTACTTTATTCAGTATTAGTATTCAACTAATATATTTTCGGTCCAATAATATCTTTTGTTCACCGTCTTTTTTGGTTCATTGTTATCTTTTGTTCATCTTTTTTTTCGGTCATCGCCTATTTTGGTTCACTAATATCTTTTTGGTTCATCGCCTTTTTTGGTTTACTAGTCTCATTTGGTTCATCACCTATTTTAAGGCATGAACCGAAACAAAAATTGACCTACATTAAATCTTTGGTTCACCTCTTTCGGTTCAATAATATCTATGGTTCACTAAGATATTTCGTTTATCGCCTTTTTGTTCACTAATATCTTTGGTTCATCGCCTTGTTCGGTTCACTAACATCTTTGGTTCTTCATCACCTTGATCAACTCTAGGTTCCTGACACTTTACCCTTTTTATTTGTTTCGATTCAGGATCGTTTTGTGAATGTTTTATTTATATTATAACTTTTTATCGTCCATATCTGTCTTTTTGACTTAGTGTTTTTAGTTCATCGTTTTACCTTTTTTCGTTTCCATCACCTTACCCCTATTTAAAATTATTCAACATTTAGGTTCATGAAAATATTTTTTCGGTTCACCCTTCTTACCTTTTTGTTTGGTTCATGACATTTCTTATTCTTTCCCGATTTACTAATATTTGGCTCATCATATTTTTTCAGTTCGTGGCTACAAAAATAATGTTTTTGGTTTGACAATCTATTTTGGTTCATCGCTTTTTTCGGTTCATGGTATTACTTTATGCAATATAGTATTCAACTTTATTAGGTTCATGACATTATTTTTTGATTCATGGCCTTCAAAATTACATTTTTTGTTTGCGTTCACTAATCTCCTTTGTTCATGTCTTTGTTCGGTTCATAGCATTACTATATTAAATTTAATTATTTCAAGTTTAAATTCACTAGTGTCTTTTGTTTCATCGCTTTTTCGGTTTAATATATCTTTGTTTCATCGCTTTTTTGGTTCACTAATAACTAATATCTTTGGTTCATCGCCTTTCGGTTCATGTTTTATGCGATCATTTTTAAAATCTCATGAATATTACTTCGTAAAAATAACATGTTCATAGTGAGAAATAATGTTCACATGCTTCATATTTGTTCACGTGTTTAAAGTAGTGTCTATTCTATATTATATAGAAACATACAAAAAATCATGTGATTTAAAATATTATTGTAAGGGAGAATTATAGTGGTAGAAATTTTTTGTTAACGTTTTTTCACTATTTCTTCCGTAAAACATTTGTTGGATTCTCAAAAGGTAGTCTTTTTTCCTCTATGTCTGTTTTTTTTTTTCATAAACTGAGTTGGGCGAGCGAGTTAAAACAATAGAAGACTTGATGGTATCCTAACCGCGTGAATGAAATACAAGCTCGAGTAAGAAAACACTATATGGGCCAAGCCCATAGTAGCAAGAAGGTTGCGCGCAGACTCGATACATGATGCGTTTAGCAACAAATAGGAGGGGAGCCCCATAGGGGTTCCCCTATTTCTCGCTCCTTGCGAGTCGAAAGAAGGAACTCGCTCGCACAAGCACCTCTCTCGCTTGCTACATGGGCCTTCGCGTCTGGCCCAATACCTCGCTACAGAGTTGAGCGACAAGCTCCCAGGTTACGCCAGCACCAGCGCATGCTAGCTTTGGCTATATTCCTTGCTTGTTCATATTTTTGTCTATATTTCAGGAATGTTTCCAAGCAGATATTTTAAAATGTTTAAATATGAAAAATGTTTAGATTAAAAAATGTTCAAATTTTACAAAAAAAATGTTCATATTTTCAAAATATGACAATTTTCTATTTTTTAATATAAACTAATTTCAAATTTGACAATTCTCAAAATATGAACCAATTTCAAATCTGAATTTTTAAAAGTTTGAACATTTGCAAATCCAAAATTTTTTAGAAGAATAAAATTTTATATTTGAACATTTTTGTAATCTTAACATTAAAAAAACAAGAAATAAACGAAAAAAATTTGATGAACCAAAAAAAATAGTAGTGAACCAAAATTATCGGTGAACCGAAAATAATAGTGAACCAAAAAATATCGGTAAACCAAAACTGCCGGTCATAATAGGGAACCGAAAAGGAACCAAAATTCAGGTGAACCAAAAATAATAGTGAACCAAAAATTCGGGTGAATCAAAAATAACAGCGAACCAAAAATACCTGTGAAACAAAAATAATAGTGAGCCGAAAAGGAACCAAAATTCGGGTAAACCAAAAATAATAGTGGACCCAAAATACCGGCGAATCGAAAATAATAATGAACCAAAATTTGGGTGAACTGGAAATAATAGTGAACCAAAAATATCGCGAACTGAAAATAATAATAAATAAAAAAGGAACCAAAATTCGGGATGAACCGAAAAATAATAGTGAACCAAAAATTCGGATGAACCAAAAATAGTAGTAAACCAAAATTTGGATGAACCGAAAATAATAATGACCAAAAATTGCGGCGAACCAAAAATAAAGACAAACAAAAGAATAAAATAAAATTCGAGTGAATCAAAAACAATAATGAACTAAAAATACCGGGTAAACCAAAAATAATAGTGAACCGAGAAAGGAACAAAAAATCGGATGAACCGAAAATAATAGTGAACCAAAATTCGGGTGAACCAAAAATAATAATGAACCAAAATTCGGGTGAACCAAAAAAAAATGCATGTGAACCATAAAGGAAACAAAATTCAGGGGAACCGAAAATAATAGTGAACCAATAATACCGGCGAACCCAATAAAAATAATGAACCAAAAAACTAAAATCCGGGGTGAAACAAAAATAGTAGTAAACCAAAAATACCGATGAACCGAAAATAGATTTTTGAAAAATGGATCATATTTAAAAATGGTTCATATTTACAAATGGTTCAATTTTTGAAAATTGTTTACTCCGAAAATGGTTCAAATTTTAAAATTCATATTTGAATAAAGCTCATTTTTTAAAACGCTCAAATTTTGAATTTTTTCAATTTTGAAAAATGGTTCAGATTTAAAAATTCCTCTACCTCTTCGTCGCGTTGACTCTGGTCTATTTTTTCTGTATCGATCTGAGTCGGAATCTAGTTAACGAATCGGAACCTCTTTGCTTCCAGTTCGGTGGGCTTTAGTGCGTTTGTTCGGGCCCAATACACCACAGCGGGCCGTTTTGATGCCCAGAAGACCATCCTTAGGGATATTTCGGCCCGTACGGAATCTAACGAAAATCAGACGGCTCAGAACGTACGGACGACGAAATCGGACGGCTAAGAATGCCTGATGCGTGAGAAGCCTCATGTTTGGCTCAGTTATAATATCCCTAATTCATTTCTGTAAAAATTACGAAAAAATGAGAAAAAATAGAAACTAACAAAAAGGAAAAAATAAAACTGAAAAAAAGAAAAGAAGAGGAAAGTTTCCTGGGCTGCAGCCCGTAAGAGAGCGCACGCGGGCTCGTAGTAAAAAGAAACGGGGTGCTCCTCCCTGGCGCCTGGGTGATTCCTTGCTCTGGAATCACCTGGTTGGGCTGGATGGCTGCGGCCCAGCTAGCGCTCGTCCTCACGACTCACGACTCCTGCGCATGGGCCGGCCAGCGTGTGGTTTTTTTTTCCTGTCTATTTTCCTTATATTTCGTTGTTTTATTTTTCTGTTATTTTCAATATAATTTTTTTAAATATGAACATTTTTCAAAAAATATGAACCATTTTTAATTCTAAATACTTGAAATGTTTGGACATTTTTCAAGTAAGAACATTTTGAAACAAGTGAAAATTTTAAATTTGAATATTTTTAAGTCATAATATTTAAAAATAAAAAATAAAGGAAAAATGAAAATTTTGGATGAAACAAAAATAATAGTGAACCAAAAATTCGGGTGAACCGAAAATAATAGTGAACCAAAAATTTGGTGAATCGGAAATAATAGTGAACCAAAATTTTGGGTGAACCGAAAATAAAAGAACCAAAAATTTGGGTGAACCGAAAATAATAGTGAACCAAAATTCGGGTGATTCGAAAATAATAGTGAACCAAATTCGGGTGAACAGAAAGTAATAGTGAACCAAAATTCGGGTGAACCAAAAATAATAGTGAACCAAAAATACTGGCAAACCGAAAGTAATAACAAACAAAAAAGAAACAAAAATTTAGATGAACCAAAAGTAATATTGAACAAAAATAATAGTGAACCGAAAATAATTGTGAAACATAAATTTCGGTGAACTGAAAATAATAGTGAACCAAAAATTTGAGTGAACCAAAAATACCGGCGAACTGAAAGTAATAATAAACCAAACAAAAACAAAATTCGGAGGAACCGAAAGTAATAGTGAATGGAAAAATATATTTTAAAAATGGTTCATATAAAATAGTTCATATTAAAAATGTTAATTTTGAAAATGGTTCCTATTATCACGACAACATGGTTAATTTTGAAAATGGTTCATTTTAAAACATGGGAAAAATTATAGCGACTGAAGGAACAATATTTTAAACATGGGAAGAAAAATATAGAAAATGATAAAATAAAAATAATAAATATAATTAAAGGGGAACCATAAGAAGCAAAAAGAAGAAGACAAAAATAAATAAACTTAAAAGGTAGGAAAAAAGGAAAAAGGAATAAGAAATATAGAAAGAAAAAAGAGTGAAAGAAACGTATGAAAGAAAAAAAAACTAACTAGATACTTAGTCCTTCTGTTTATTACCTGAGCTAGCTCATGCAATTTGAGAACTGAGAGTCGTTGCTGACGTACGCTAGTTTAGTACTCCATCGACCGAGCGAACTGATGCGATGCTGCTGAATGCGCTGCCGACGAAACCAATGGGCCGGCCCATAGAAGCACGCGCGCGGGCGAATCCACGGTAGGAATTGCTCGGGCGATATGCGAGCGTTCTGCTCGCCAGCGGTACCTCCACATGGGCCGTCCCATGTACGTTTTTTTCGTTTCTCTTTCCTGTCAATTATCAAGATCCCATTGATCTGGTACGGTTACACGAGTTTGGACCAGAATTTTTCGGGATGGAGCAAATGGCGTGTACTAAGGGCCCGCTTGGAATGTCGTTTGCGCGTCGTAATCGGCCGGTAAAAGTTACGGAGGTGGGTCCGTATTATTTACGAAGGGAATCTGTCGTTTTCTTCCAGGCTGGAAAAGTAAACGACAAATCAAGGGGGCCTAAGGCTTATTCAAGTAAAACTACAAATAGAATGCAACGAGAAACCGGAACAACCCGCACATGACCTACCCTACAAAAATCTGCTGATGGACTGCACGTCGGCATCTACCGCTGGATGGAGTCGTATTTGCAATTTTGCAGTACTAATTTAAGTATGCCGGTTCAAAGTGTTAGAGTATATTACGGTTTGTAGTATTAGGTAGATTAGAATTGTAGTCCAAGTCTATCTCTATTAGGTTTTTTAACCCACAAGTATTTTCATCTATATAAACAGCCCACCGTGATTCATTGTAATCACCCAACACAATATCAATATTATTCTGCAACCCATATTCTATCATGGTATCAGAGCGGCAAGATCCTTGACCTAGCCGCCACCCACGCTTCCGCCGCGCCCGGATCTCTCCGCGGGGCATTAGTAGATTAGATCGTCGCAATTTTTCTTGCCTGCCGCTTGACCGGCGTTTCTTCTTCTTTCGCCGATCATAGATCGGATTGTGTCGCCCACCGCCGCTCGTCGTCATCACGCGCCTCTACTCCGACCAAGTCGACGACTCATCACCGACAACGCCTTCACGCTCCATCGTCGACGCTTCATCCACGCATCTCCACCATGCCGGCTCTTCTTCGACAACGCCAAACGAGTACGCGCCTCGCCGTCAATATAGGGCTGCATCAACATCACCGTGGTCATCATCGCCGACAACCATCTACACCAACATCTCCGCATCGTCGCCGCCGCCACCGATCGTGGTCAACGTCAACGCCAAACGGGTTCTTCTTCGCCGAATCCGGGTTAAATCCCCGACATCTACTACTTCTACAACTCGATCTATTTCAACAAACGTCGTCTTCGTCCATCACGACCTCGCCATCAGAGTCGGAATATCTTTTTTATTTTGACGGAAACCGACCGTCAAATGGAGAATCTTTTTTGCTCCTCCAACCGACTCTGACTCGTATGGTTTGTGATGTTCCCTGTCTTCGCATAACCGGTATTGGCAACACCGGCATGTGCCTTCGTCCCCGACACTCTCCCGAGTTTGGCAAGCTCGGCAGGGCGTGCCGCCTACCTCAACTACGTCTACGACAACAACGTCTACCTCAACAACAAAAACAACGGCAACTTCCCCAGGCTCAACGACGACGACATCGACCACAACACCAACATCAACGACTTCCTCAACGGCGACTACGACTACATCACGCACGGCACCATCGACCACGACTACAACGCCCACACCCTCGGCTACATCGACATCGGCATCAAGGGCTATCACCTCGGCTCCCTCTCCGGTTCACGACTTCGGATTATGCTCCAGTCAAACCGTCCGCGACGCTCCTGCTATTCGCGTCACTACCGATCCGACTGCGGGGGGTGTTAGAGTATATTACAGTTTGCAATATTAGGTAGATTAGAATTGTAGTCCAAGTCTATCTCTATTAGGTTTCTTAGCCCACAAGTATTTTCATCTATATAAACAGCCCACCGTGGCTCATTATAATCGCCCAACATAATATCAATATTATTCCGTAACACATATTCTATCACAAAGGTCCCAATACAATTCGGCCATTAGCCGCCGGCAAAATTTTATCATCTCTCCAAGACACATGGACGAGAGGATCTTCCGGACGAGCCGATCGAGGAACCATCGGCATCTTTTCTTGCAACATGGCACAGCTTAGTTTAAACCTCCAGTTTGGTTGGATCGAATCCAACAAGGAAAAAAGATCAGCAAGTTGCAGCGTTAAGAGTCTTATATATTACCATGATCAATGGCTGGAGCCCCGAACACACAACACACGCAAGGAAGCGAGAAGCAGAGCAGGTAACAATACTACAGAAGTAAGTAGCTAGTGATCATGGAGGTGGAGGTGCCTTGTGGTGGCAACGCCGGCGAGGGCAGGTGGTCGAAGCTGGCATCGTCTCTCGCCGTCAGGAACGTGCAGGCTCTAGCGGCGTCCGCGGCCGACGAGCTCACGGCCGACGCGATCGAGCGGTACATCCAGCCGGACATCGACGCGCACGCCGTTCTCACCGAGTGCTCCGACGAAGTTCCGGTGGTCGACCTCGGCAAGCTCCTGAACGCCGAGACCGTGGAAGCGGAGGCCGCGAAGCTCCGCTTTGCCTGCGAGGAGTGGGGATTCTTTCAGGTAAGTGTCACCAGGATTTATATAGCGTACTGACGGACGCGATGACATAAAAACAGCAGCATATATTTCATGATTTGGATTTCGTCGAACTTTCGCGTTTTGCAGGTTGTGAATCATGGAGTGCCAGATGAAGTCATCGTGGATATGAAGCATAACATTCACAAGTTCTTCGACCTCCCCCTCGACGTGAAGAACGCCTTCGCGCAGCGCCCAGGAGATATTCAAGGCTATGGCCAAGCTTTTATTCACTCCGACGATCAGAAGCTCGACTGGGCTGACATGTTTGGGCTCTTCACGCAGCCATCTCAGGCCCGTGATATGAGTTACTGGCCTACTCAACCTGGTACATTCAGGTTAGAGCAAAATTACTTTATACCACCAAAGGCTCGGTAGGGTAATAAAGAATATATCCATGATTCCAGGAATTCCGTTGAAGAATACTCTTCCGAATTGATGAAACTCGCACATTCTATTGTCGCTTTCATTGCCCAAACACTTGATTTTGGTTCCGAATTGATGGCGGACAAAAATGTGGGGCAATTTCTAAGGATGAACTACTACCCTCCATGCACATCAACACCAGAAAAGGTTTTAGGTTTCTCGCCACATTCAGATGGATCTTTTCTAACTATACTCCTAGAAGTTAATTCAGTTCAAGGGCTACAAATTAGAAGGCATGGTGCATGGATCCCAGTGAAACCACTTGATGATGCGTTATTGGTGAATGTGGGTGACTTTCTTGAGGTAGGGTTTTTGGTTGTTTCTAAATAGAAGTTAAGTTTATGATATAGATAGATTCATAAATACAATTTGTTTTGAGAATTATCCTGTCATGCTACAAAAAAGACGGCATAATGAGGCAAGATGATATAGAATAAGGGCTACAAAGAAATTGAAATTACTGTTTATAATGATTTATCACATAGCAAATTTACCACTTACATGCCTTACGATGTGGTGTATACATATTATGGAAGTATAGGGTTGAAAAAGCAAAAAAAAAATTGTAGGGCTCCATCCCGAGCGATTGTTTAATTTGTTTGTTTTGAAAATTATCTTGTCTGGCTATAGAAAGACGGTGCTTGAGGCGAGGCGATATAGAATAGGTTACAAATAAAAATATACTTCATATATTGGTTTATCGGATATGCCACATCACCAAGTTTACCAATCAGATGCCTTATGAGGTGGTCCATACATATTGTAGTATTCTAGGATTTCAAAAAAAAAATCATACGATCCACCTTGTGCGATAGTTGAGGGGTGTTGAAGGAGGTGTTTCGTAAATTATATGATTACAAAACAATATTTCTCAAAAAATCATCTTTATATCAATAAGAAATTGAAGATTTTCTCTAACTCCATTTACTTATTTTTCATAGATTATGACGAATGGAAGGTACAAAAGCATTGAGCATAGGGTCACTATAAATGCCCATAAGGAACGGCTATCCATATCAGCATTTCACGTCCCAAAGTATGATGGGATAGTTTCACCAGTTATGGGCAGTACACAAGAGAAAGTGTTATACAAGACAATGACAGTGGAAGAGTATGCAAGACTTTATATGTCAAATAAACCAGCGGGAAAGAGCAACCTGGATTATGCAAAGTTGTCCTAATTATATGGCTTGTTTACTTTATGTTGTTCGTTCAAGATAAACATTAATAAATGAAAATATTATGTTTGAGTGCAATTTATCAATATTTATAATTGGGATAATATTGGAAATTTAACTGCTACTTCAATTATTTTAGGCCCTACAAATGTGCCATTTGGGTTATTTGGTCTATATGAGGCCAAGCCTCTTATGATCTACGTAGGAAGGTTTCCTCACAACAACTCCCCATGAAAAAAAAAATTGTCGGGCCAAAAGAAATTTTTATTTCAGTTCCCATCGTGGATTGACAATTTTAGGCACCATGTTTACATTTCCGTAAATGCTCTAAATTTCCAAAAAAAAAAATGTGGAAAATCCTATTGCTCAAGAGAACCTCAAATTTCCAACGTTGTTGTTGATGGCCATTGAACCGACTGTACGTTTGGCTATTGCATGTTAGTTTTTGGTGCAATTATGTTTTAGAAAAACTAGGCAAATAGTTATGGTGGGAACGTGTATGCAAAAATATTGACGTGAACTAGAATGTATGTAGGCTGCACATGGGCGAATTGTACAAGATAACACAAATATGGTTTTAGTAAACAAATTATCACAAAAGCAAAAGATATAGGATTCCTACAAAACATATAAAATATGTATACAAATGATGACAGAAATAGTAATCGAGATTAATGGTGACTTAGAGATGTATAAATGCAGAAATTAATTGAAGTTGGAGTTTCCTCGTCATCGTCTTTCGAATCTTTTCTATGGTCCTCGTCAGGTAACGCTGATCTGAAATGTGTCGTCTTTGTCTTTGCGTGAGGTTCTTGCCGGCGTTAGCTGAGGGTGAAGGTGGTATATGTTTGTCGGTACGACAGTTGGGTGGCTGGCTACGCACCTCTGGCCTCTCATCCAGTGGGTGTCAGGTGAGATTGATTCCTAGGGTTCTTGAGCGGCGGCATCGGGTAACTGGCGCGGAGGCACGAAGTTGCGGTGTAGTTGTGTGGATGTTGGCCGGTTGCCTCAGTCGTGAGGGGCGAGGTGACCTACGCAGTAGGTGTTCATAGTGCAAGGGTCTTAGCATTACTACTTCATCCTAGATCTAGGCACCGTCTTCTTGATCCTCTTCAACCATTTGTGGACCAACGCTTCTGTTAGCTCTATCGGTCTCGGACCCAGATACCTTGGCTATATCAGTAGCTAGATTTGTGACATGTGCTAGATATGTTAGGTGCGAGTGGCGCGTTGTGTCTTGTGGGACTACAAGTGGGTAGGGGTCGACATCCAGGCCAAATCCATGTCCTACAACGTCAACATCAGTGACGGCGACGCTCTCAAGTGCCCCTTCCCTCCTTTGAAGCGTCATTGTGGCTTGCGCCCTTTCTACCTTCTAAACATGGTCACCGTCTTCTAAACCAGGCAATGGCGCCGTCTTGGCGTCGTTCTCTCCTATAAGCCTTTGTTTCAAAAGATTTGATTCCTTTTAGTTGGTCACCGTGGGTGTGCTTTCTGGACGGTGGTGGTTATTATCTCGATGTCAAGTGGCTGCCGATGGTGGTTGAGCTTGAAGTTTAGAGAAGATAGAGAGTTATGTACTATTTGTACATTTATTATTCAGTTCTATCTTCGGCTATGCTAGGCTAAGTAGGGCAGCGCGTCCCTAACAATGGTTTATTACACACATATGGTGATCCTCAGTACAGATTGGTGAATTAAATGATCGATCTCATACCAACGCTTCCCACTTAGGTCACTTTTGGTTTTAGGCCAAAACCAGCATTACCAAAAAAAAAACATTTGGCAGGTCCGTGACTTTCTGCTACTGTTTGGGCAGGCTTCAAAGTTTCTGCTCGACTGCGCGTGTATATTTTTTACGTGGACCAAAAGAACTTGCAGCCAAATCCCCTCCTGATGTTTCTCTGGTTCTCCCCGTCTTTTCCTTCTTGATTTCTCTTCTCATATCTCAGAACTGAATCTGGTGCACGGGCAAGTGAATCAAGCATAGAATTGCCTGCGATGCAAAGACCTGGTGTGATCCAAAACTGCTACACGGTCTCGCGTCCTATCAAAGGAACAAAAAACACACGAAGATAATATCATTAAGTTTGCCTCACCAGATGCAGAGGTAATGCCACTAATTTGAGTTCTGGCTTGTTGTTGAAATCGCGACAGTGTCCCATATAACCAGGCCACCATGGCACCATCCAGACTAACAAAATTCACCTTCACAATCCACATCTACCAGGAAGTGTGAGAGGAATAAAGTGATTGCGTCAGATTCTCTGCCGAGACAACTTGCTATGCGACAAATCTCAAAATATTCTGAATTTTGCTGCATACAATTGAATAGAACATTCAGATGACGATTTGCAAAGAATAAGTGGGCACTCATCGAGATGCTCTGGTAACAAGTACAAGCTGGAACGATAACAGACAAAAACACAATAAATTGGGATACACAATAAGCAACCCGTGATGTTTTTGCCGGGCTTCAAAGTTGGAACGATACACAGTAACCAACCTGATGGAAGCCATCTTCAAACCTTGATGCCACACATCTTATCTATTTTCCCTGTTGGTTCCTTCAACAATAATATAAAAAGAACAAAAACATAACATGTATCAGCACATATGCAGTAAGAAGAAACGCGTGAGGGAAAAATCAAAATGAATGGAAGCAAGGATCTGGTCAACAAAAAATGGTTGCGGAAGAAGGAAGATGAAAGATGGAAGAGTGCTTAGTATAAGTAAGTCGATAGGCTCGAAACGGCCGCCCACTACTGACTACCCACCTTATTACCAGAGAGAATGGAAGAGAGACTCCGTTTATTGCCTTCCTCGAAGAAACGGCGGCAGCACCACCATGACCATGCCATTCCCTCTCCCATGGACGGTGCTACAGTAGTTTTTCTTCTTCAGAACTCGATGCAGGCTGCCAGCGACACGAATTCGCCCAACTACAGCCCAAGCGTACGTCCTTCCCAGCGACTGGTTGCTAAGTGGGCCGGCCCAGGTAACAGTCTAGTTTTTTCTTTCGTGTTTTTTAGTTTCTCTTCGTTTTTAATTGTTGTTTGTTTCTGTTTTTTATTCCTTTTCTTTTTTCCCTACTTTAAAAAAAATGAACTATTTTTCAAATGATTTTTTTCAAAATCTGAACCTTTTTTTAAATGAACATTTTTCAGATATGATATTTTTTAAACTTTATCCACTTTTTAAAATGAGCAATTTTCAAATACGAAATATTTTTAAAATTGAACCATTTTTCAAAAATTTAGTTTCGGTTCACCGGTATTTTTGGTTCACTATTATTTTCGGTTAACCTGAATTTTAGTTTATATTTATTTCGTTATTACTTTCGATTCGCCGGTATATTTGGTTCACTATTATTTTCGGTTCACCCGAATTTTAGTTTTTTTCGGTTCACTATTATTTTTTGCCGACGGGCATTTTTGGTTCACCGAAATTTTTATTCACTATTATTTTCAGTTTACCCGAATTTTCTTTTCTTTTTGTTCCATTATTATTTTCAATTCACCGATATATTTGGTTCACTATTATTTTCAGTTCACCCGAATTTTGGTTCCTTTTCGGTTCACTATTATTTTTGGTCGACAGGCTTTTTTGGTTCACTACAATTTTTATTCACTACTATTTTCGATTTATCCGAATTTTAGTTTATTTTTGATTCACCGGTATATTTGGTTCACTATTATTTTTGGTTCACCCGAATTTTGGTTCCTTTTCGGTTCACTATTATTTTCGGTTCATATGCATTTTCTGTTCACTGTTATTTTTTGTGCACCGGAAATTTCGTTCACTATTTATTTTTGGTTCATCCGAATTTTAGTTCATTTTCGGTTCACTATTATTTTTGGTTCACCAAGATTTTTAGTTTACTATTATATTTTTGGTTCACTGTTATTTTCGGTTCACCTATAATTTCGGTTCAGCCGAATTATAGTTTTTGAAAATGGTTCATATTTAAAAATATTCATTTTTGAAAAAGTTCAGTTTTTGAAAATGTTCAGATTTATAAAATGTTCAAATTTTAAAAATGTTCGGATGTTGAAATTTTTAGATGTGAAAAAATTCACGAACCATTTTCCAGAATCGAAAAACTTTCAAATTTTGAAAAATGTTCAGATTTTGAAAATATTAAATTCTATAAAGTTCATGAACCATTTTCAAAATCATGAACCTTTTGTTAATTTATGATTTTTTAAATATATTTTTACTTCATGAAATGAATATTTGAAAAACTTTCAAATTTTAAATATTCAGATTTTCAAAATGTTTCAGATTTTAAAAACTATTGAGATTTGAAAAACTGGAGCTAATTTTTCACGCAAGCTAGCTTATAATGTAGTCAACCACAAGCGTACAGGAAATTTCGTTCGCATGGAATGAGTAAAGCGTAGCAAGCCTACATGGGCCGAGCCAAACACGAACACCATAGGGTAGGGGGGTACGTGTACGCTCGCTACCGGGCGCTAGAGGCGCGGAATAGGGGCTCCCCAGAAACAGGGGAGGTCCTATTCTACGTCTTAAGCACGGTTAGCGCGTTGAAGCCTGAAGAATCTCCGTCATCTCCACCTCCAGTTCCCTCCGCCTCCCTCCGTCTTCCTCCGCCTTCGGCCCTGGTCCCGACTCCCCCGCCGCCAGCGTCGGCCGCAAACGCCTGCTCCCGCCCGCCCCTTCCTGCTCGAGCCGCGACCTCCGTCAGTCCACCGCCACCCCGGCCTTCCCTCTAACCCCGACCACCTTCTCCGGCTCCGACGAGGTCCCCGCACCCGCACCCCCCCCCCCCCCCCAAGATAAGGTTTGTTCCTCACCTCCACATGCGCCGACGCGGCGAGCCGCGTTGTCGCCGGCTACGATGAGGACCATCCCTCACCTGGCCGACGACGTCGTGGCTAGCCGCGTCGGCGGAGAGTACTGTCTCGCTTCTCCAGTCGTCTTCCTCCTCTGTCAGCAGGGGCGGATCCAAGTGGAGCCACCCGGGTGCACAGGACACGGGTTAAAATTCTATTTCTTTGTAAAATTTCTTGTTTTCACCATATGTGCCACCCGTAAACACAAGCTATTTTGCAGCTGGGGCACCACCGTGCACCCCTCTCTTCAGTACTCTAGCTCCGCCACTGTCTGTCAGTGTCGTCTTCCTCCTCAACTGCTAGCACCACCGATGAAACGGGCCAGGCCCAGAACAGCGAGACAGGGAGGAGAGGGGTGCGTGTTTGGCTGCTAACCCGCACAGCGGGTGTAGAATAGGATTTTCCAAGACATAGAAGGATGGAGCGATCTGAGAGTGCTTCTGGTTGTGCTAGTTATAATATCCCTAATACTAGCAATTAACTAGCTAAATTGGTGGAGATGGAGGCGCCGAACGGAAGCAGGGTTCTAAGATGGGAATGATGCTTCCCGTCAGGAATGTCAAGGCTGGGCTGAAATGTTCGCTCTCTACACCCAGCCATCTCGGGACCGTGACATGAGTTACTGGCCAAGTCGGCCTCATACATTCAGGTTAGAGTGTTTCTACGATTTGTAACAACAGTATGTCACAAAAGTTACTCAAACAAAATCAAGTTAGTCGACTGAGAGATAAATAATTTTGGTTTATCTCTTCCTGGTGGTTCGTTGAGAACTAGAATTAGAGTTGTTTGAAATCACAACTGCTTAATAAAGATGTCGTTTACACACAAAAAACATCATATGATTTATAATTTTTTTGGCTACATATCTAGAAAGCATCCATCGGGACCCCGGTTTCCAAAACGACCGCGTCCCGGACGACCTCCACGACCATGACCACTAAAACCACCTAATGGACGCTGAAGGTAATGCTGACCACCTGAAAGAACAACTATGCCCGAGATGTCGCCTAGAGGGGGGTGAATAGGCGATTAAAACTTTTTCTATTTAGGGGCTTGATAATTGCGGAATAAAACTAGATGTTTAAATTAACAAGCCAACAACCTAAAATTCTAGGTTTACCTAAAGTGCACCAACAACCTATGCTAAACAAGGCAAGTAAGAAGGTGATAGCAAGATATTGACTTCAAGCACGATGGCTATCACAATGTAAATTTGCATAAGTAAAAGCTCGGGTATAGAAATAACCGAGACACGCGGAGACGAAGATTTATTCCCGAGTTCCTCCTTGTTAAGGGAGTACGTCTCGTTGGAGGGGTGTGAGCTCGCCACAAAAGGCCTACTCAAGATGCCACAAAGGCCTCACCCTATTCTCCGATGAACCGCACCCAAAGGTTTGGTTCACCTTCCACTATCGGAATCCTTTGGGGCGGATTCCGGAGCCCTTACAACTTTTGGGGCACACACCCACAACTCAATTGGGGGCTCCCAACGTGCCGAAGCTCCATAAGCCGAAGTCTTCACGGCACCACCACCGTCTAGTGTCCAAAGACCCAAGAGTAACAAGCTCCCAACCTTCAATCCCACGAATCACCGTGGGGAGCACAACCCGATGCAACAAATGCAAAAGGGGAAGATCACACCAAGTGGTCAAATTCTTCTCCCCAAAATCCAACCAAAACAACTAATTCTACAGAGGGATTTAGGAGGAAGAACGGAGGAGAAACACCAAGAACTCCAAAATCTAGATCCCACAAGTTCCCCTCACTAAGAGGAGATTTTGTTTGGTGGAAAGATGGATCTAGATCTCCTCTCTTGTTTCCCTAAATTTGGGCAAGAATCATCGGAGGGATTAGAGGGAATCGAGCTCTCAAAATGTTGGCAATGGAGGAGAGAGAGCAAGGGATGAGATCTACACAGAAAATTGGGGAAGAAACCCTTTTATAGGTGGCTCTAAAATAGAGCCGTTGGAGGAGATAAAGCTGGACAAAGATGCAAAAAAAACTGCCCAGGCGACCCGGCCTGGGGCCGGCCAGCACGCCGGCCAGGCCGGCCTGGAGTTGAACGAAGCAGAGCAGCGCAACAGGGGAGCCGGCCTGCTCCCGGCCTTGGGCCGGCCGGGGAAGCGGCTGGGCCGGGCATGTGCCCGAATGGGCCGGCCTGCCCCCGGCCACGGGCCGGCCTCGCGGGAGGAGCCAGGCCGGGGCACCACCCGAGCTGCCCGGTTTTGGGCCGGCCTCAGCCCCGGCCTGGCCGGCTGGCCCCCTTTTTTTTTTCTTTTTTCCAATTTCTGTTTTGGAAAAAAATGCTCCGAGATAGAATTGCAATATCTTTCGCATACGAACTCCATTTTCGATAAACTTGGACTCGTTGGAATCGTCACAACGTGCACAACAAGAATATGCAGAGAAACATCATAGTCCAAGAATATAATATAAAGATAAATGGGGAAAGGTAAAAGCTCCCATTTGCAAATCGGAAATGCAATAACTTTCACCCACAAACTCCGTTTTTGATAATCTTGGACTCATTGGAATCGTCAAAACGAGCACAACAAGATTATGCATAGAAACATCATAGTCCAAGGAAATATTATGAAACCAAATGGGGAAAGTTAAAAACTCTTTTTCGCAAACCGAAAATGCCGGAACTTTTGCAATTGACGTCCGAATGAAATAAAACCAATTTTGTTGGAACGAGGACGACAAATGCTACCTTTGAAAAAGACAAACAAGCAATGGAGATTTTGCAAAGAAATGGAAGCGATAAATCTCCCGCACGGATGAACCGCCAAAATCTCCAATACCGAAACCGCAATAGAAGACGCATATGAAAACCGTTTTCGGTGAACTTAGCTTTGTCATGATGAGCACGACAAGCACTAAGACCACACCACGATTCGAGACAAATAAGAACCAATAAAGATGATAGCATGGATGCAAAGATTTGTGCTCTCTACGGCGATACGATCACGATATTCGGTCGAGAGCCCCTCTTGATAGTACGGTTACCTATCCTATAATCCGGTCTCTCACTAAACAACATGAGACCGGTAAAATAGAAAACCCTATCAAGATCATACCTTTGCCTTGCGCATTAATCCACTTGAGGTCGATGAAGACGATCTTCATCTCCTCAAGACGCACCACCTTCCTTGATTGCGCTTCGGTG
The DNA here is from genome assembly GCA_012064385.1 of Puccinellia tenuiflora. Lineage (NCBI taxonomy): Eukaryota > Viridiplantae > Streptophyta > Magnoliopsida > Poales > Poaceae > Puccinellia > Puccinellia tenuiflora. The sequence goes on from QRDG01000320.1 coordinate 218,474, forward strand.
AAGATTCACTTGATGCTCCCCCATACACCAAGATGGGAGACGCTCTCTTCGGCATATCTTCACTTGGCCTTGAGTGATGATCAACCCGCACAAAGCCTTGATCAACACAAACTTTTCTTCTTCCCTTAACCTTGACTCCAACAAATGGAGAACAAGCAAACAAATGGACAACCTACAAATATAGCTCAATGCAAATATTAGTCCATAGAGATTGTCATTAATTACCAAAACCATGCACGGGGGCGACCATGCACTTTCACCACCATAGCCTCCTTGTCCCACATAGCCTTGACTAAAACCTTGATCGCCATCGTAGAAACCCTCATCAAACTCACCGAAGTCCTATCAATTGCCCTATTTTACCAGTTTTTGCCTCCCCGTTGCCCATCAGAGCCACTGTATCTGGAGACAGAGTTTCAAAGTTGTTGAGGTTGTTACCTATTGCCAGCATGCCATGCGACACCATTATCGTTGGACTAGGACGTACCCCTTCTATGGCCATTGCCAAAGCTCGGCGGTCCAACATCCTTGAAGGATTTTGGAGGACCCTAAGCCCGACTATTGTTGTTAGGGCTGTCGTTGAAGCCAGGTCTCTGGTTCTGTGACCAAAGGTTAAAGCCACCTCGGCCAGCCATGGTCTACACAAAAGTGTGAACCCTAGCCGTCAAAACTTTTCGGTAACCGTAGCGGGTCCGCGTGCCGTGCGGGAAACTTTTCGGGAGGCAGCGACGGGCGAGCTCAGCCAGGCTGGGTTGCTAAGTCACATGCGAGGTTCTACCTCGGGCCTGGCTGAGAGGCTGTTTCGGTACGAGGTAGACATGGCTGAGAAGGCTCAATCGGTCTACCAAACCACCGTAAGTGGTATGAGGTGGGAATATCTTAGCCCACCCACCCTACCAAACACACCCTACATGTCTTTGTTGGGTTTTCTTTTGGTACTTTTATATCTGAGAAAAAAAATTTATGCACAAGTTGTACTTTTTACTATAGTGAAGTTGCACCTCGAAAAAAAAAAACACTTGCACATAAGAGAATCTTAGTCGATTTAGAATTAGCAAAACATTTTTTTTTCGCGATGCGGCCGCTGGTTTCCTGCATGCAACATAGAGAGTAGATTACTGACTGCTTGAGCAATGTAGTATATATCCATCAAGTCGTACACGTTGTTCTTTAAAATAAAGCGGGTGATCTGGATATTTCATCGAAAGAAAGGTCACATAATTAAATTTCTGAACCTTTGCTGCATGTGTACGTGTACTTGTGAAGCTGTGCATTCTGGCTTACTGTTTCAGCAAAATCAGCCTAGATAACCCGATCCTTTGGGATAAAAATTGAGGCTGCACTAAAACGACACATTTTCTTTTGCAACCGCGCACTACAAGAAATATGCTCGTTTATGACTTTCTGATAACGACCATGGAGAAATTGGTCATAGAGTTATGACTATTTTGCATTCATTGGTCGTAATCTATTTTGGAGGGTCCAAACCCGAAAACATAATGACCAATTTGGTCTGAAAGGTCATAGTTTCATTACACGAAATGGTCATAATCAGATAGCACTGATTTACTTCCCTATTTTTATTCGATTACGACCAATTTAAATGGTCATATTTGCTAATTTAAATAACTGTACAGACACCTCAGCCGTTTCGCCTATGTGTCATGTCCATGTATTAGCCACGTCAGCAGTTTCGTCTATGTGTCATGTCCATGTATTAGCCACGTCAGCAGTTCGCCTATGTGTCAATTCCTGACCAACCAACGACATGACAAGCGGGTCCCACTAAACTGACATGCAGGACGCCCTACCAAATGACACATAGGTCCAACCAACCTGACATGTGGGTCCAACCATCGAACTGACACAATGACCACACCAAACTGACATGTGGGTCTAACCAACATGACTTGTGAGTCCCACCACTGCACTGACACAATGGCCCCACAAACTGACATGCGGGTCCCGCCAACCCACCTGACACTGGTGAGCAGTGCCGATCCATAAATCAGCGAATTGGCAAAATAACGCTTTGCGTTGGATTCGAACCCATAAGCTCAAGCGGAGGCCAGCAGGACCATGCCACCACGCCAAGCCTCCAATTGTGTCAACATAATGACTGGACGTATTTTATAACAATATTAACTCATTCTGGGCCAAAGCCCATTCCAGAAAACGTTTAGGAGACCCAATGGTTGAGATGGGCCGGTGGCTATGGTGCTGCATGCTGGGCCGCGTCATCCAGAGGCATGTCCATGTTTTTTTCTCACTTTTTTACTATTTTGAAGAATTCCGTTTAGGCCTCAATTCAAACCAAAATCACCTCAAACTTTTTATGAAAATTTGTAAATTAAATTATATATTTTTAGAACTTGAAAGCAGCTCCACGAATTTTTAAAAATTCGAAACATTCAAATAATGTAAAAGGGTTGTCTATCATCTTTATGTCATTTTTGAATATTGAAATTATGATATTCCAAAATATTCAAATAAATCGAGGAAAACATGAAATGTAATATTTATAAATAAAAAATACTAATGCAGTTTTATACACCACATAATTAAATCACCCAAAGGATTTGTATTTTTTGAAAAAATTATGTTGGTTTCAAGCCAAATGGCCATTGTTATGGCCACATTCATAGTATAGTTTGTTAAAATAATATCATAGCATGCACAAGTGTGCATATTGGAATGGCGAACAATTTTCCGAAGAGATTTTTCATTTTCTCTACAAAAAAATCATTTTTGGATATTCGAGTGTCAAAATTGGGTTGTTTTGTGAAACACCTACCAAAATTTTCTTGCACAATTGGACCGCACCAATTTTAAAAACTATTAGACCACTTTTAATGTATAGTTAACCAAATGGTTGAGTGTAAAAAGCTTTCCATCCACCTGTTATGAAAAAAATAAATTTCTGCCAATTTAGTAGAAAGTGGGTCAAATTTGAACTACGACTGCTTTATAGTTTACTCGTGATTTTATCCAAAAATTATTTTTAGATAGTTGTGCACTATTGGTTTACTTAGCTAGGGGTTGAATCTTGTGAAACTATTGGTGTATCTCTGATAAAATAGATAGTTGTGCACCTAAAAATGATTTTTTTCAAAAAAATCATGAGTAAACTAGGAGACAGCTGTAGTTCAAATTTGACCCGGTTCCAATCGAATCGGCATAAATTTGTCTTTTTTATGAGAGGTGTATAGATACCTTTTGAAACACAAACATTTGGTTATTTGTGCATTACATATGGTCTAATATTTTTATAAATTGTTGTGGTTCAAATTTGCAACATATTTTTGGTAGTTGCTTCACAAAACAACCCATTTTCGACACTCAGAAAATGAGAAATGATTTTTTTGTGTAACAAAAATGAAAACTTTCTTCGGCAACATTGTTCTCCATTCCAAGATGCATGCTTGTATATAATATGGACATATTTGAATAAACTATGCCATGAATGCCATCATAACATTCGTCATTTGGTCTGAAAGTCATGAATCTTCGTTCATGATAGCTCATTTCTGAGAAAACTTTTCCAAGATATTTGCCGTATTCTAAGTTTCTTATTTTTCCTCAAAACTAGGTCACATATAATAACACATTGAGAAGAATTTACATTATTTTGATTTTTTTTTGAATTCCTTATGCCGATTTCAAAATGCAGTCAAAATTGACGACGTGACCGTTCTTAACTAGGGGTTGAATCTTGCGAAACTATTGGTGTATCTCTGATAAAATAGATAGTTGTGCACCTAAAAATGATTTTTTTCAAAAAATCATGAGTAAACTAGGAGGCAGCTGTAGTTCAAATTTGACCCGGTTCCAATCGAATCGTCATAAATTTGTCTTTTTTATGAGAGGTGTATAGATACCTTTTGAAACACAAACATTTGGTTATTTGTGCATTACATATGGTCTAATATTTTTATAAATTGATGTGGTTCAAATTTGCAACATATTTTTGGTAGTTGCTTCACAAAACAACCCATTTTCGACACTCAGAAAATGAGAAATGATTTTTTTGTGTAACAAAAATGAAAACTTTCTTCGGCAACATTGTTCTCCATTCCAAGATGCACGCTTGTATATAATATGGACATATTTGAATAAACTATGCCATGAATGTCATCATAACATTCGTCATTTGGCCTGAAAGTCATGAATCTTCGTTCATGGTAGCTCATTTCTGAGAACACTTTTCCAAGATATTTGCCGTATTCCAAGTTTCTTATTTTTCCTCAAAACTAGGTCACACATAATGACACATTGCGAAGAATTTCCATTATTTTGATTTTTTTAATTCTTTATGCCGATTTCAAAATGCAGTCAAAATTGACGACGTGACCGTTCTTAACTAGGGGTTGAATCTTGCGAAACTATTGGTGTATCTCTGATAAAATAGATAGTTTCGCACCTAAAAATGATTTTTTTCAAAAAATCATGAGTAAACTAGGAGGCAGCTGTAGTTCAAATTTGACCCGGTTCCAATCGAATCGACATAAATTTGTCTTTTTTATGAGAGGTATATAGATACCTTTTGAAACACAAACATTTGGTTATTTGTGCATTAAATATGGTCTAATATTTTTATAAATTTCTGTGGTTCAAATTTGCAACATATTTTTGGTAGTTGCTTCACAAAACAACCCATTTTCGACACTCGGAAAATGAGAAATGATTTTTTTGTGTAACGAAAATGAAAATTTTCTTCAGCAACATTGTTATCCATTCCAAGATGCACGCTTGTATATAATATGGACATATTTAAACAAACTATGCCATGAATGTCATCATAACATTCGTCATTTGGCCTGAAAGTCATGAATCTTCGTTCATGGTAGCTCATTTCTGAGAACACTTTTTCAAGATATTTGCCGTATTACAAGTTTCTTATTTTTCCTCAAAACTAGGTCACATATAATGACACATTGCGAAGGATTTCCATTATTTTGATTTTTTTTAATTCTTTATGCCGATTTCAAAATGCGATCAAAATTGACGACACGAACGTTCTTAGCTAGGGGTTGAATCTTGCGAAACTATTGGTGTATCTCTGATAAAATAGATAGTTGTGCACCTAAAAATGATTTTTTCAAAAATCATTAGTAAACTAGGAGGCAGCTGTAGTTCAAATTTGACCCGGTTCCAATCGAATCGGCATAAATTTGTCTTTTTTATGAGAGGTATATAGATATCTTTTGAAACACAAAAATTTGGTTATTTGTGCATTACATATGGTCTAATATTTTTATAAATTTTTTTGGTTCAAATTTGCAACATATTTTTGGTAGTTGCTTCACAAAACAACCCATTTTCGACACTCGAAAAATGAGAAATGATTTTTTTGTGTAACGAAAATGAAAACTTTCTTCAGCAACATTGTTCTCCATTCCAAGATGCACGCTTGTATATAATATGGACATATTTAAACAAACTATGCCATGAATGTCAACATAACATTCGTCATTTGGCCTGAAAGTCATGAATCTTCGTTCATGGTAGCTCATTTCTGAGAACACTTTTTCAAGATATTTGCCGTATTCCAAGTTTCTTATTTTTCCTCAAAACTAGGTCACATATAATGACACATTGCGAAGGATTTCCATTATTTTGATTTTTTTTGAATTCTTTATGCCGATTTCAAAATGCGGTCAAAATTGACGAGACGGCCGTTCTTAGGTAGGGGTTGAATCTTGCGAAACTATTGGTGTATTTCTGATAAAATAGATAGTTGTGCACATAAAAATGATTTTTTCAAAAAATCATTAGTAAACTAGGAGGCAGCGGTAGTTCAAATTTGACCCGGTTCCAATCGAATCGGCATAAATTTGTCTTTTTTATGAGAGGTATATAGATACCTTTTGAAACACAAAAATTTGGTTATTTGTGCATTACATATGGTCTAATATTTTTATAAATTTCTGTGGTTCAAATTTGCAACATATTTTTGGTAGTTGCTTCACAAAACAACCCATTTTCGACACTCGGAAAATGAGAAATGATTTTTTTGTGTAACGAAAATGAAAACTTTCTTCGGCAACATTGTTCTCCATTCCAAGATGCACGCTTTTATATAATATGGACATATTTAAACAAACTATGCCATGAATGTCATCATAACATTCGTCATTTGGCCTGAAAGTCATGAATCTTCGTTCATGGTAGCTCATTTCTGAGAACACTTTTTCAAGATATTTACCGTATTCCAAGTTTCTTATTTTTCCTAGGAACATGCTTTTTTGTGAAGCATCTAGCAAAACGGCTCACCGAAAGCGGAACATAGCATAGTTTGTGGGAAGGTGTGTCGAATAATTTGGTCGTGATTTTTTTGTTGCAAAAAATCACTTTTAGATCTACAATATGTTTTAAATAAGCGGATTAGGGTTTTTTTAATTAAAGATCCATTTTTTATGTTTTAGTATCGAAATTACGTTGCATGCGTGGATTTTTTAAACCATATTTTAAGTTGTTTTTTCGTAGCAACTGTTTTTGTTAGGTTTTATCCCTTTCGAAAAAATACACCAAATTATAATTGCATATCTAGTTATATTGCTTTCGTAGATCAAATTTCAAAATATTTATTCCAAATTTCGCTGGCACGGCATATTCCCCGCCCTCCAATTGAAAAATTTCGCTCACACCTGCCACTTCTCCCGCCTCCCCATATTTTGGACGGGAAATGACCAGGTCACCCTCAAAATCCCATGTCACCCATCATACAATAAACTAGGGGCAATTTAGTAATTTTCTACACTCCACCCGATAACCCCCCACCGGTTCGCTCCCAAACCCTAACCGCCCCCACTTCTCCCCATTCCCCACTTCGAACGCGCTGGCGGCTCCCCGATCCAGATCGAACTCCGCCGTCTCTGCTCCCCTGCCGGCGACGCCCCCCTTCTCCTGCCCCGGCCGAGCCTCCTTTCCTCTGGCCCCTCCTCCCCCAAGTTGGTCAAGTTCGTCAACTGCACCAGATCGAGCGAATCGCCCCAGTCTCGCCGGAAAGAGAAGCACCGCCGCCCAGGAGCCACCCGTCGCGGCTGGCTGGCTCGCCGGCGCGCGCGTGCATCCATGCGCGGCGCTCCGTCGAGCTGGCCGGTCCCCGTCGCTTCCGTGACCTAGGGTTTGCGGTGGCGGCGTCGGCGACGGCTCTCAGGCCACCAGGACGTCCACGGCGGCGACGCAGGGCGTCGTCCACCTCCGGCTGCAGGGATGGGACCTCTCCTACGCCCTGGCCATTGATCCCAACCGTCGCTGCTTCACCTGCCTCCTTCGCCGCGGTCTTCGTGAGGGCGTCCTGGCCGGGCCTGCTGCCGCATCTGCCGCTGGCTGTCTTCCCCGACTAGACCTGCTGCTGCTTCTGCAGGTGAGACAATTGCCTCCATCTCTTGCTACTGGTAGAACTGTTGCTCTAGTTTGGGTGTAGCCTCAACTGCTGTAGGGGTGTGTAGCTGCAATTGTACTATAAGTTCTGTTGTTGGGTGATTTTACCTGCTCACTTAGTATCATGCTTGGATCTATGCACAAATTTCACAAGTTTGGATGCATCATAGAACTTGTGGTGATGTTCTTTAGATTACAGCAAGCAAAAAAAGAAGTGTTAGATTGTTAGGTGTTTTGTTTGGGTGAAATTCGAACCGTTTATTGAATTGTAGGATGGCCGACTTGCTATGTTATTATTCAAACAAATAACATGTTTTTATTCTGAAATGAGATGAACCAGCTTGTTATTTGTTTGGTGATTGGTTTGGATACATGTTATTTTCTGCAAAAATCTGTTGTGGTTCCTTGCAGAATACATAAGTAACCAGTATAGGTAATCATGTAAAAGTACAACTCTTGGAATTATTGTTTTCCTGCTGTAAAATTACCTTCTCATTGTTTTCCTACTGCTGTGAGTTAATCATACTCTATTCCTTTTATTGAGCTGCTCCACCACCTCCTCCTCAACTTCGCCCGTTTCCCGCTGCTGCTGCAGGTGAGACAATTATCTCCAAGGAGGTCGTATGCTCCCTCCCCTCTCCCCTTCATCCCTCCCTCTGTGCTATAGTTAATTCTAGATTTCTTCTGTGGTGTTCCCCTTTGTAATGTGGATTATGATACCTGGGATGTGCTTGATGGGTGCTTGCTAATGTGATGCGGTGAAATTATTGCACTAGTCGATTGCTATGACGCAAACACTATATTGTACTGTAAAGCTAGAAATAACAATGAGCATGTCAATCTCTTGGTAGTTTCTATGACACTAGTGTATTCTGATATTTTCTTGTGTGCTATACCAGAATTGATAATTTCTTGAGCAATGCATAAGGAGGATATCTGAAGCAGTCAAGAGTGAGATAATTATTGCAAAGAAGTTTAAGAGGTATTTGCTGCTCTTTTGTTGTGCTGCTCAAACTTGATGCGGTATTAGTGTAGCTAAACTGCTGCTAGGCTAGCTATGAGATGTTCATGTGGAACCTGCATTGCAGGATATAGTGCAGTGCATGTCCTTGTGTTAACATGGGATATTTTAGCTGTTAGGAGATGTACTGATATGAGGCCATGTTATTTTATTTTCGGTTAGGAATGTTTCTACTTCTGTAATCCCGTGTCTCCTATTAAACCATCGGAATGTTTGTACCTCTGTAGAGTATCTTAGACATCGTGTTGATTGATTCCTATAGTTTCAGTTTGCTAACTATAATGTCAAATAATTTGATTAAGCATCAAGTCTTCTACCTTGCATTATGTGATATGTCTGATTTTGTCTAGCCAAGTAAGCTATTGAATTTCCATTTCCTCTTGTGATGATACTTCAGTTTGGTCGCTCGTTGCTGCTGATCATTCGTGTTAGCCTTTGGTGGCAACTCTATGATTTGGCGGCCCATGTTTTTCTGTGTTTGTTCATGCCTTTTCCCTTATGTGCATTGCAGGCTGAAGCAGCAACCTCATTATCCTTATTCTATATCCTTGTTCTTCTACTGAAATGAAAATGGTTAGGCATGTTCTTTTCTCTTGTATCTATTGCTCCATTTGTTATGATGTGATCCACCGACAATGATGCATCTACTATTTCTTAGTAAGATATGTATCCATCCCTGGATGCCTTTAGTTATTGTTGGAAGATAAAATTAAATGGAACATTGAGGGTTGTTTCTAATTCGGTTATGCTAGAATAAATGAATAATGCATCAACTCAAGATATTTGAAAAGCCTGAGCCAAAAACTCTTGTTATATGACCATCATTGTTGGTACAATGCTATTGCTTTACTTGAAATAAATAACCCTACATTGTTTTGTATGTTTTATTATTGATAGTTTGCTAAGAGGTGCACATTGCTAATTTTTGTTGACCTGAATCTGTTATGCCCCTTATTATTACTTAGTTGTCGCACGAGCAACATCTTTGATGCTTACTGACCCCTACCTTTGTTCTTGCAGACCTGAAGGAGCCCTGATGCTATACTAGTGTGCTGAAGCACATCAACCCCGGCCAAGTTACTAGATTCATCTTATTTATTCGCGACAAGGAGCATCAAGTGCTGTCAATAGGACAGTGGAAGCACAAGAAAGATGGCTCATTTGCTGGGGTTGTTTGGAGCTAAGGTTCTCTGATGTATGAACCTACTGGTAAGTTTTGACCTGATGGCATGATGTGTTTGTAATGGTGAACCTGGATCTTGGGTGGGTGAAGTTTATTGGTGGTAATTGGTAAACCTGATGGTGACCATGATGTTTGTGTGATGGTGAACATGTAATGTTGTTATTTGAATCTTGAATATGTTGTGAACCTGGAATATGATGTCAGTTATCTGATGATGTGTTATGTGATGATTTAAACTCCTAGAATATCTTCTGTAATTCAATTTTACTGTAATGCAAACGAAATTTAAATTCAATGTGAAATTTGAATTTCTGTTTATATGAATATGATTTTGGACTATCAGGGTGCAACTGGGCTGAATGCATTCTCACGAAATAATTGGGCTGAGGCCCAACTACCATTGAACTCTATTCTGTAATAAAATAAATAAAATTTCGAAAAAATTCTCAAAAATAAGCCAGAATCAGGAAATAAAGTTGATTATAAAAAGGCCAAAGCCCGGTTATAAATGGACCGTAAAAAGGCTCAGGCCCACAAACTAAATTGGCTTAAATGTTGACTTCGGCCTGTTAATCCGACCAGAAATTATAGAAAAATAATAATAAAATGGGCCTATTATTGGGCTGGCCCATATAGAGGAGCAGTATGGACTGGGCTGATTCTGATCTATGACCTTCTAATTTGGTCATAATTTCGCCACGTCAGGTTTGCCACGTAGGATCCGACGTGGACTGGTCATACAGCCAATGACCAAAAGAATTGGTCATAAAATTATGACCATCTGTTTTGGTCATAATGGTTATGACCATTCCACTAAAATGGTCGTAAGTGATCATTTAAGACGCTCGGTTTTTTACCTTCTGTTTTTGGTCATAAAAAGGTCATAAATGAAAAATAATGACATTTTACTGACCAAAATGGAGGGTCGTTAACGAGCATATTTCTTGTAGTGGCGTGGTACGCTTCGTACTTAGAAACGTACGGTTTGTTTTTGGGTGTGTGATGCTGAGGATATAACCTCATCCTGAATCCTGGTTCACCGTGCCGCTGGAAATTTAAGAATCCTGGTCCATGTCATGCATTGGCAGTAGAATATTTTGAGAGTTGTAGGACCCCAGTAAGTCAGTAGGACATCATTAGAAGGCGCCTGTCGCGATGCCGAGCAGCCTAGCTGTGTGAGTGTGGCTTTCTCTCCATGGTCCAATCTCTGAATCTACTGAATCGGGTCCCGTTGCTAGCCTGTACAGCAACCACGATGGTCCAGCCAGCCCTAATTTGCTGAAAAGTTCCGCCACAGTTTAGATCTCGACACGATTGCGTGCGAACCGTGTGGAGTGCGCTACATGTGGTCAGTGACAAACAGAGATGCGAGTGTAATGTTTAGTAGTACTACATACATGGGTTGAGTCAAGATAATGGTGTACGTATGCAGGAGCAGGCTACCCACGTACTTGCATCCTTGTAAATGTTTGTCTGACAGAGAGGCTTCCACCCCTAGGTACCTGAATCCCCGTTTTGTAAAACCTAGCCGCCGCGAGAAGCCATCATCGGGTTCCTCTCGCATCCGCCAAGTGAACCGACGTCTAAGGCGAGGGGAAGCCTTGGATCTGCATCCCCTTTGTAGTTTAATTTTCTTCCATGTCACATTTGTGTGTTCGTGACGGCGTTTTGGTGGAGAATTTGAGGTCTCGGTCTCATAGAATAAGAGTAGCATTGCTCTATCTCCGTTTGACGTTGCTGCGGACAACATCGTGGGGGCTGGTGATCCATTCCGGCGGGTATGATTCTAGATTTTTTGGTTCATATTGTCTGCCGTTTCAGTCAGTATTGGCGGTAACATCAGTAATATTAGTGCCAATTTTCTCTCAAATTACATTGTTCTGTGCTCGTGTGGTTCTTCTTAGAAGCATGACGGTCAATGGGCGATTCTACAACCATTACAAGTGGTGTGTCCACGACCACAACACGCTGCACCATATTAGGTTATTGGAGTGGGCGACTCAACCGGCTCTCCTCAACATTTTAGGTTAGTGTAACTTGTATAGGTTTGGCGTTCCGTGATTTGTTCAACTAGGTCTTAGAGGAACGTCAGTGTGCAAAAAGATAACATGACATCAAACTTTTTGTTTTATCAGGGAACTTTGTTATTCAGTGTGCTTTGCACTTTGATTTGATGGACCTACTTTGGTTATTTGATCAAGGAAGTCAGATTTTTATATATAAGAAAAAGAGGCTTCTGTCACTAACCTGATGAAACTAGCGGATGGCCATCCATGATGATGTCCACTCTAGGTAAAATCGATCCTAAATGAAAACGCAAAGGCACACTGCCTCTATCAGTTTGGTACTAGTATGTATCATCTTATCTTGGATTTTTGGTTTGCGATGACCACGACGTCCACTGAACGAACTCATGATGTTTTCGCTAGAGAAAAGAAAGGCGAGCGGCCTACGACCTTCAGGGAGCCCTTCGTGGTTTGTAGAACCGAAAATGATGGGGACTTATCCGTGCATCGACCTGACACTGCCGGTGTAGCTGCCGATGTTCATCCGGCAAGCAATAATTTCCAATAATCCATGTGATGGATAACCATTAATATTGGCTTGTTCATTTTTCTACTATGCAGAATCATTAACTGCTCACATGATTAAGATCGAAGAAGATATGATGAGATAACATTGTCTCGCTTTCAAGAATTAATATATTTTGGTTGGTTTTGTCTGTTGGCCGAAATTAATGTCACCTACGTAAACACCACATGCCGTTGCGCACAGATTTTTAAAATCATAAACTTTGTTTTCGTATTTTTGTTTGTTCGCACGTATCATGATATTTTCCCGTATTTTTTTGCGTACAGTCTCTCTCCACATGACTTCTACTTACGTACCTAGAGTGTTGGAAAAATTTCAAGATGGCATAAAAAAGTTTTTCTTCCCTCCACATGACTACCACGGCGTCCTTTGCTACAACTTCCTACATGCCACTTTCTGTCTACTCCATGGCATTGTCAAAAAGTTATCTTGAGATACTAGATCATATTTCATATATTTAAAAACTAGTAACCATGCGTACATACATAATTCAAACTGAAAACATGCAAATATAGATAGTTTGAATACTACATTTTACGACTGAATCTAGAACTTGGTAATTAAACATTGTTCCGAGGCTTCTATGGACCCAAAGGGGCAGAGGGGGTCGAGGGTCCAGCAGCCGCAGAGGGGCATGCTGCCTCCTCAGTGTTCTTCTTCTTCGCGTCCTGACTCGCATAAACCTCGTACTCCCCATCATGAGTTCGGGTTTCTCCTGGTGGAAGTCGGTGTTACTCTTCACTGACGACCCGCCGCCGTCAGCGGGGCTGCCCCTCGCCTTGGACTAGCGGCGTGGACACATCCAGGCGAGGCCAGAATCTACGCGGCCGGAGATGGGCTGCGGTGGCCGGAATCGAGGCGGGGATGCGCACGCGGCGGTCAGGCCCGATGCGGACTGTGGCGGTCGGAATCGAGGGGGTCGCGACGACGAGCGGTATGATCTGTGTTAAAATATATAGCCTAACCCTTTCCGTCAGTTCGGACTTTTGGATTACTTGGCTAGTGCATCAATTCAATAATGTGGTGGTTGTGAGAGGGAAGGGTGTTAATGGCAGCGGCGGGGTTTGGCGTGAATCCACGACGACGCGGCGCCGCACGCGCGGGAGGAGAGGGGGGAACATCGATCCACGCGCGTAGCAGTTAGGGCTGCTTGCGTCTGTGAAATGTTTTGGGGTAACTGTTGGAGATGTGAGTGGAGCCTGGGGCCAACGGGCTGTGCATTGAAAGCCTGTCCGTGCACGGGCTTGGACGACGGACGGAAAGTTAGACTAGATTGTGGTCGGGGCCTGCCTGCAGCTAGCGGATAGAGGAGCGAGGACGTACGGGGTGAGCCTGGCATGCAGTTTCTCCCTACCTCGTCTTTTGTCTTGGGCAGCGGAGCGAGCAACGGCTACGAGTAAATTACGGAAACCTACCACATTTGGGGCAAGGGTAACAAGTCATTACCATCTTTAGTGATTTTTGCAAATCAGTACAATCTCTGGAGTGACACGCAACGGCCAGCGCTGATTGCAACTGAGAGAGCTGTTTGACCGTTTTGACTCTGCTCAATGCAGACGTGGCGCAAACGGCCGTTACCTGTACTTATCCCCTCCCTCCTGCTGGACTGATCTGGCGCACAAACGCCAACACGCAAAAGCTGCCGCGCTCCGTGGATCCGCGAAAGAGCTACCCATGGTATATAGCCGCGACCGCACTTCCTCCTCTCTGTGTCCAGGCTCACGTACACGCGGGCGCTCCAGCCTTGCGACCGGCGGCTGGCAACCGCGAGAGGTCACATGGCCTCGCTGTGCGCTGTCCCCCCTCCCATGTTTTTCTTCTCGCCCCTACTGTATGATGTTACCGCTACCCACCCTGCCTCCCAAACGAATCCATCCATACGTAATGATGATGATGATGGATGGGGGAGTGAATGTGTGTTATCCTGGATCCATGTTGCCAACGATGTACCATCGCATAAACGTGAAGAAAAAGATACCTTCAAATAATTCGCATTCTGAGCTAAATATACAAATAACAAAAGTATGGATCCGAGTATTCATATTTTCAAACCTCCAAATTTTATCATTTTTGCGTAGCTCAGAGTACTGCAAGCTTGTGTGTTACACCAATGGCTGCATCCGAGATTTTGACATCTTTTGTAACAAAAATCTTCAACAAAGGTAAATCATGTATGAAGATTCATCCCTTTCAAACCAACTGACCAAGTTTATGGCCATGTCTTTGGCACAGTTCATGCTATTGTGATCATATTTGTCACATAGATGCACGTACTTTTTGAGAGAGCACATAGGTGCATGAGGGCGTAGTCTTGACTTACACGACATCGCGGTTGGCCATGGTGGATTTTGACACCCGGGATTTTGACATCTTTTGTAACAAAAATCTTTAAAAGAAAAAGGTAAATCATGTATGAAGATTCATCCCTTTCAAACCAAATGACCAAGTTTATGGCCATGTCTTTGGCATAGTTCATACTATTGTGATCATATTTGTCACATAGATGCACGTACTTTTTGAGAGAGCACATAGGTGCATGAGGGCGTAGTCTTGACCTACACGACATCGCGGTTGGCCATGGTGGAACGTCGTGCATCTACCGCTGATGGTGGCGAGCCTCGGCGGCGTGGCCCAGTAGGGTCAAGCGTGACGCCGTCTGGCGACGTTGATGGCAGGCATGGCAAGGTCAATGATTTGATCTCTGTCCTGAAGATGGTGGTGACGACTTCTAGAGGATGCGTATGCGGTGCGCGCTTAGGTCTGCTAGACCGGTTACCGGTTGGGGGACTTGGTGATGCGCCTCCGATTTTAGATGATGCTCGTAGGTGTGAGTCCAGGGCACACGGCCCCGATCATGTCCATCCCTTCATCAATCTTGTAGGTGTGGCGATAGTTGTCGTCAGAATGGTGCCTTCGGTCTGCTCTTTTCGTTCGCCTTGTGAGGTTTTGTTGAACAATATATTAAAAGGTATATGCGCATCATTTTGATGCAGAGACCGGGGATTCAACCTTCATTTCCAAAAAAGGTCTTTCCAATTTTAATTATTTTTTTCTATTTTCTAAGTATAAAAAAAGGTTTTTTTAAGAAATTGCAATTAGTATGTATCATCTTATCTTGGATTTTTGGTTTGCGATGACCACGATGTCCACTGAACGAACTCATGATGTTTTCACTAGAGAAAAGAAAGGCGAGCGGCCTACGACCTTCAGGGAGCCCTTCGTGGTTTGTAGAACCGAAAATGATGGGGACTTATCCGTGCCGGTGTAGCTGCCGTTGTTCATCCAGCAAGCAATAATTTCCAATAATCCATATGCATGATGGATAACCATTAATATTGGCTTGTTCATTTTTCTACTACGCAGAATCATTAACTGCTCACATGATTAAGATCGAAGAAGATATGATGATTGTCTCGCTTTCAAGAAATAATATATGTTGGTTGGTTTTGTCTGTTGGCCGAAATTAATGTCACGTACGTAAATGTTAGATTATGTATTCGGTTAGTTCAACTTGTAACATAAGTTAGGGTTTTAGGTTAGCCGGTTTGCTAGGCCTCCTATATATACCCCTTGTACCCTAAACATTATGGTTATCAATTGTGAGACATAACACAAGTTTACATGGTATCAGATTAGATCCTAGGCCTATGGCGCCGCCGCCAACACCACCTCCGCTGCCGCCGCCTGGCTACTTCGATCAGAAGGCCAAAGCCGCAGCCGCCGCCTCCGTCAACACCTCCACCTCCTCCTCCCTCACCACCTTCTCTTCCCCGGCCACCATGGCTGCTCCCCTCTCCTATACAGACACAATAGCCGATGTCACCCCCTTTATCCCAATCACTCTAGACCTAGCCCAGCACAATTACTACCATTGGCGCCATCTCTTCGAGGTTCACCTCGGACGCTGCAATCTTCGCGATCACGTCGCCGCCAACGCTGCCCCTCGTCCCAACGATCCTCGCTGGGTCACGGACGACCTCGCCATCATCCAGTGGATCTACACCCGCGTGTCCACGGAGATCTTCAACCTCGTCTTCCGTGAGGCCGCCACCCGCTTCCGCCCTCTGGGCGTCCCTGCGCCAGCTCTTCCAGGACAATGCCGACGCCCGGATCAACAATCTCAACTCTGCGATTCGTAACACCTCTCAGGGGGGCTCCTCGCTGAGCGTCTACTTCCAGCGCATCCAAACGATGTCTGACGAGCTCCGCGAACTCGGCGACCCCATGCCCGATCGTCAGCTCAAAACCATCCTTCTTCAGGGGCTCAGCGACCGGTTCAGGACGCAGGCGATCATGATTCCGCTCATGCGACCTCCACCCACTTTCGCGGAGATTCGGACCCTGCTCCAGAACGCCGACGACGATCTGACTCGCCGGGAGGCGCGCCCTCAAGTCTTCGCCGCCTCCACCCGGCCGCCGCTGCTGCCCACTCCTGCCGCGGCAGGACATGCGGGCCAAACCTCTGCCGCGGCAGGCCCTCCGGTGCCGTTCCCCTCTTCGGCCGGGCAGCCCCCTCCAGGCTGGCGTCCCAGCCCTAATTACAAAGGGAAAAACCCGATGTACTGGCCGCCCCGTCCAGCTCCTCCGTCATCGCTGGCTCGTCCTGCTCCACCAACGGCTCCACCAACGGCTCCTCCACCTCCCCTGCCGCCTGCGCCCGCCCCTGCCGCGCCTCCCGCGGCTCCCACTTGGCGCCCGCCCCATGATCCGTGGACAGGCATGGTCCAGGCCTGGTCCATGCCCTGGGCGGCCCCCTCTCCGATTGGTGCTCCTCCGGCATACACAGGCAACTGGGCGCCCGGACTTCGCCCCCACACTGGCGCTCCTGGCCTCCTCGCGCCGCGTGCTCCGTCGAACGCCTACTACGCCGCCCCGGTCTACCACGACGGGGGGATGTCCTACATGCAATACCAGCACCCCCCGCTGTACCAGCCTCCCCCTGTGCTCATGGCGCCTCCTTCGACTGCACCGCTTCCTCCCTCGGCACCAATTGCTGCACCTTCACCAAGCTGGGACCAGTCTGCATTTTTGCAGGCCATGAACAACTTCGCTGCCCAAGGAAACTCAGGTATGGACTGGATCTTCGACTCCGGCGCCTCTAGTCACATGTCTGCCTCTAGTAATATGTTGTCAAATTTCTCCCCCACCCCTCTCTCTTCAATCATCCTAGAAAACGGCTCCTCTATACCTATTTACTGCACCGGTCAAACCTCTATTCCTACACCCACAAAACAACTTCTCCTTCGTGATGTTCTTATTGCACCCGCACTAATCAAAAATTTATTTTCTGTTCGCCAATTCACCTGCGACAATCTTGTTTCTATGGAATTTGATCCTTTTGGTTTATCTGTGAAGGACTACCAGACCAAAGCGGAGATCGCTCGGTTCAATAGCTCAGGCGACCTCTACACCCTCCATGGCGCTGCCACCTCCGATCCACCCACCTCCATGACCGCCTCCGTCGACCTATGGCATCACCGTCTCGGCCACCCCCACACCGCAACATTATCATCTATGCTTCGTGAATTTTCAATAAACTGTAATCGAGATAGTCATAATTCTTCCATATGTCCTTCGTGTCAGCAAGGCAAACATGTTCGATTGCCATTTAGTTCATCCACTACTGTTAGTACTTTTCCATTCGAGCTGTTACATTGTGATCTATGGACCTCACCGCATATTAGTGTCTCAGGCTTTAAGTACTATCTCGTTGTTCTTGATGATTTCACCCATTTTGTTTGGACCTTTCCCCTACGTAACAAATCTGATGTCCACACCACCTTTATTAACTTTCAGAAATACGTCGCTACCCACTTCTTCCTCCCAATCAAGTTTATTCAGTGTGACAATGGCAAAGAATTTGACAATTTCAAAAATAGACAATTTTTTCTCCAACACGGCATACTTCTTCGTTTCTCCTGCCCATACACCTCTCCTCAAAATGGCAAAGCAGAACGCTCTCTCCGCTCTCTCAATGACATTGTTCGTACTCTTCTTATACATTCTTCCATGCCGCCAAAATTTTGGGCAGAAGCCCTGCGCACCGCCACCTACTTACTTAATATTCGTCCTTCTAAATCTAACCCGAACTCCACCCCCTTCTACTCTCTTTTCCTTTGTCACCCAAATTACTCCGACCTTCGTGTCTTTGGTTGTCTCTGTTTTCCAAATACTTCCTCTATCTCCCACGACAAACTTTCTCCTCGTTCTCTTCCTTGTGTGTTTCTTGGCTATTCTGACGAACACAAGGGCTATCGTTGTTTGGACCTTGTTTCTGGCCGTGTTCATATTTCCCGGCATGTCACGTTTTCTGAAAACATTTTTCCTTTTTCCTCTCGTGCACCCTCCCCTTCTTCTGACAATCCCACTACACCACCCCGTCGCCATCCTGCCCAAACAACACATTTTCCCCAGCATTACACCGCACCTACACCCTCTACTCCTCCTGTCGCGACAACCGATTCGGCAGGTTTTCCTGCCGCGGCAGCCGTTTCCCACATCTTCCCTGCCGCGACAGCCCCTCCTTCTTCTCTTGCCGCCCCAGCTCCAAGTCCTGCCGCGGCAGTCGTTTCGGCAGATTTTCCTGCCGCGGCAGCCTCTCCTGCTTCTCCTGCCGCTCCAGCTCCCAGTCCTGCCGCGGCAGCCGTTTCGGCAGACTTTCCTGCCGCGACACCTGTCTCTGCTGGTTCTCCTGTTGTCTCGTCTACTCCGGCGTCTGTCTCTTCCGCTGCGCCTGACGCCTCTCCACCACATCCACTTCCCCCTAATGCTGTCCACGTTCCAGCCCCAATAAATGACCACACTATGCGTACTCGTGCAAAAACAGGCTTTCGCCTTCCAAAACAACGTCTCAGTTTCCTCGCAACACCCTCTCCCTCGGTTTCTCCTCTTCCTAAAACCTACAAAACCGCACTCCTTGAACCCAATTGGGCTGCTGCTATGCGCGACGAGTTTTCTGCACTTCTTCAGAATGACACTTGGCAGCTTGTTCCTCGCCCTTCCGGTGCAAACGTAGTCTCAGGCAAATGGGTTTTCCGTCAAAAATTCCACTCCGACGGTAGTCTTTCTCGTTATAAAGCTCGCTGGGTTTGTCGTGGTTTTTCCCAGCAACATGGCATTGACTATGACGAAACTTTCTCTCCTGTCGTTAAGCCCAGCACCATTCGCACGGTCCTCAGTATAGCCGTGTCTTCCGCATGGCCTATTCACCAACTTGACGTCAAAAATGCCTTTCTTCATGGTTCTCTTCGCGAAACAGTCTATTGTCAGCAACCCCTTGGTTTTGAGAATCCTTCTGCGCCTGATCATGTCTGTCTTCTTAAGAAATCTCTATACGGTCTTAAACAAGCTCCTAGGGCTTGGTTTCAACGTTTTTCGAACTATATTCAAACCATTGGTTTCACTCCCTCTCTCACCGACACCTCTCTTTTTGTCTATCACACTTCTTCTGACACAGCCTATGTTCTTCTCTATGTTGATGACATTATTCTCACTGCCTCCACCCAAACCTTTCTTGACCATATCATCACACTCCTTAGTTCTGAATTCTCCATGACTGATCTCGGTGTCCTCCATCATTTTCTTGGCATCACTGTTACCCGTGACTCTCATGGTCTTTTTCTTTCTCAACGTCAATACATTTTAGATCTTCTCACTAGAGCTGGTATGCTTGACTGCCAACCTTCTCGCACACCCGTTGACACCAGTTCCAAATTATCCTCTGATGGTGACCATTTTCCCGATCCCTCTCTATACCGTAGCATCGCGGGTGCACTTCAATATCTCACTCTTACACGACCCGAAATTTCATACTCTGTCCAACAAGCTTGTCTTTATATGCATGATCCTCGTCTACCCCACTACAACCACATTAAACGTATTCTTCGTTATCTTAAGGGCACTGTAAATCATGGTCTTCACATAAACACCTCTACACCTACTAGTTTGACAGCATATTCCGATGCGGACTGGGCTGGTTGTCCCGATACTCGTCGATCCACGTCCGGATACTGTGTTTTTATGGGTAACAATTTGCTTTCATGGTCTTCTAAACGACAGGTTACGGTCTCTCGCTCTTCGGCAGAAGCTGAGTATCGAGCAGTTGCTCACGCGGTTGCTGAGACAGTTTGGCTCCGGCAGCTCTTGGCTGAGCTTCATCGCCCTATTCAGCAGGCTACTATTGTGTATTGTGATAATATTTCAGCAGTCTACATGTCCAACAATCCAGTTCAGCATCGGAGGACCAAGCATATTGAGATAGACATCCACTTTGTTCGCGAGAAAGTTGCATTGGGGCAAGTTCGAGTTCTTCATGTACCGACTACTGCACAATTTGCTGACATCTTCACCAAGGGATTGCCAACTCAATCTTTTACAGACATTCGTTTCAGTCTCAACGTGATTGAACCCCACGTTGACACTGCGGGGGGATGTTAGATTATGTATTCGGTTAGTTCAACTTGTAACATAAGTTAGGGTTTTAGGTTAGCCGGTTTGCTAGGCCTCCTATATATACCCCTTGTACCCTAAACATTATGGTTATCAATTGTGAGACATAACACAAGTTTACAGTAAACACCACATGCCGTTGCGCACAGATTTTTAAAATCATAAACTTTGTTTTCATATTTTTGTTTGTCCGCACGTATCATGATATTTTCCCGTATTTTTTTGCGTACAGTCTCTCTCCACATGACTTCTACTTACGTACCTAGAGTGTTGGAAAATTTCAAGATGGCATAAAAAAGTTTTTCTTCCCTCCACATGACTTACCACGGCGTCCTTTGCTCAGGGCCGTCTCCAGAAATTGGAGGCCACGGAACGAAATGCAAAATGGTCCCAATTTTTTGAAAAGTTCATATGACCATCATACTCTGACTTCATGATTTAAGTTTAAAATGTGTTGTTTGTATAATATCTAAAATATTTCAAATAATAATACTTAAAGGGTAAAGGTAATGCTTGAGCTTTCCACCAAAAAAATCATTCATGTGTTATTTACTAAAAAAAAACTTAGCAGGTTCTTGCAAAACACTTAAATACAATAGTTTCTAAAATTTGCTCATCCGGTCTTTCCAAGTAAAGAAATAGCAGATCGCCAATCAGCCATATCATTTTTTCAGTGATGAATAACACAGGTCTATGCACTATTTTTCTTATTTAGTTTTTTTGCGGGGATTTTTTCTTATTTATTTGATAGCTAGAACAGTAGTAACTTTTTATCAAACTAGTAAGTCATGATGATTGTCAGCTACACTACGTGTGGCTAATTCAAACTGCTACACTGACCAGACGCGTGACAGCTAGAGAACTAGACTAGAAGAGAGAGCTAGCTACAAGCGGCATTCAAGAGTGCAGGACGAACGGATTGGCCTGCAGGCTGCATCAAGCTGGCTTTTTTTTTCTCTACGGTCAATATCACTTAACGCTGGATTAGTGTGATTTGGAGGCCCCGCTTTTTTGGAGGCCCGGAACGGTCGTGCACCTCGCGCGCCCTCATAGACGGCCCTGCCTTTGCTACAACTTCCTATATGCCACTTTCTGTCTACTCCATGGCATTGTCAAAAAGTTATCTTGAGATACCATATCATATTTAATATATTTAAAACTAGTAACCATGCGTTACATACATAATTCAAACTAAAAACATGCAAATATAGATAATTTGGGTACTACACTTTACGACTTAAACTAGAACATGGTAATCAAACATTGTTCCGAGGCTTCTACGGACCCAAGAGAGGGATCAGGATCAAGAAAATCTGAAAGTTCGGATGATGAATCGGAATCCTCGATCTTGATCACCGGAGTTGAGGGTCCAGCAGCAGCAGAGGGGTCTGCCTCGTCCTCGGTGTTATTCTTCTTCACGTCCTGGCTTGCATAAACAAAATACTCCCCATCATGTGTTCGGGGTTCTTCTGGTGTAAGTCGGTGTTGCTCCTCACTGACGACCCGCCACCGTCAGCGGCGGTGGCCCTCGCCTTGGACTAGCGGCGCGGCCACATCTAGGCGGGGCTAGAATCTACGCGGAGACGGGCTGCGGTGGCCCGTTGGAATCGAAGCGGAAACCGGCCGAATCGCATGGGTCATGACGGCGAGTGGCCCGGTCTGGTGGTTGGGAGAGGGAAGGGTTAACGACAGCGGCGGGGTTGGGGCGGGGTTGGCGCACTGTTGGCGTCGCGGGAGGAGAGGGGGAAACATTGATCCCCGCGCGCGCGTAGCAGTTAGGTGAAATGTTCTAGTTCAGCGGGGGACTTTACAGGATGGAAACGGATCGAAGGCGTCGAGTTGGCTGCCGGGTTGGGCGTTTGAAACGATGTGCGCGCGAGTGCCGTGCAGTGGAACCTGGAGCCAACGGGCTTGCATTGAGAGCCGTTTGGTCCGTGCACGGGCCTGGACGACGGGAATCTGCTACAGTAGATGGTTCGGACCAGCGGATAGAGGAGCCTATCCAGCGGGAGAGCGTCGCTGCCTACCTGTTCTATCCTTGCACGCAAAAGCTGCACCCAAGCAGCGGATATGTTCATGCGGTGGGAGAGAAGATACAAAATTTATATCTATCTGCCCGCGCCTATGCTGCCTTCCAACCAAAATGCAAGATGCAAAGTACGAGGTTATAGTTTGTATGCAATCCATTTAATTTTACGTGTACTAGTTGCTAGGAAAATGATAAACACGTTTTTTTTCTTTTGCAACGAAAATCTTCAGAAAAAAAAGGTAAATCATGTATGAAGATTCATCCTTTTCAAACCAAACGACCAAGTTCATGATCATATCTCCTTGTCATAGTTCATAATAATATGACCATATTTGTCACATATAGATGCATGTGTTGTTTTAGAGAGCACATAGTAGGTCATAGGTGCATGTTATGTGCCAAACAAATATGTTTCCAATTCTAATTAAATTTCTTTTCATTTTCCAAGTACAAAAAGGAGGTTTTCAAGCAATTGCAAATAATACCAATTTTCGAGTATTAAGATTTTTTCACTTTCTAGTTGCTTTCATCCATCTAAATGAATTTCTACCAGTTTTTTTGAAAGTAATGCAATGTTTAAGTACGCATGTGTTCTTGTTTGGTTCTAGAATGCAAAAAAAAAAAAAAAACTTAAGGTACCCAAGTAAAATTTTATGCAGTACTCTCAAAAGGTCTTCAAACATTCACACCCTTTTCATCGTAATTGTGCCGCAAATTTATACCCCGTTTTGAAAAACAAAACAAACCAAAGAAAAAATAAACTGCAATCCTTTGGCATGAAGTCCTTTTATGTGTACTAGTTGACTGATTTCTCAAAAAACATTCAAATTTATCTAGAAATACATACTACTTTAATCCTTAAAATTTCCAAAATCAATTTAGGATAGAAGACTAGTTTACGTAGTATAATTAGTAATAATATATAATAATAAAAAAATCATACATAAGAAAAAAAAGGAATCGATGCAAAATTGGCCTATCATCCTAATATCAATAATGTTTACAAGTAATTCCTTCATTTATAAAAATCTTGTTTACAAGTTTGAAAATCTAATAAAAATCCTGCATATTATCAATGATGCATCTCACAAACATGCCAAATCTCAATTTTAAATTCTTTATATTCAGAGCTACAAAAACATGATAAATTTGTGGATCTCATCATGCACACTTTCAAATCTCCAAAATACAAGTTTTTGTCTTTTTTTTGTACATCAAAATATAAAGAATATTGCGTTGTGATTTTGTAGGAGTCATTCGGAATGTATATTTTAGAATTTTTGAACTTGTAAATATAGTCTTTAGAATTTTAAAATAAAGAGATGATTGTAACGAGGAAGTCATGCCGAGTTTTCGCGATATCAAACTCGGGGAGGCGTTTTGGCATCCGAGCTCACATGCTCCTGCTAAATTAAAAAAAAATAGTAAAACATTTCAATAAATTATAAAAAAATTGGTGACAAACATAAACAAGTTTTTAATGTACGTATAAAGTTTCGAAACAAAATGACATTGTTTATGCTTTGCAAAAAAAAAATAACAAAGTCAGTGCTCCGTGAAACCCAGAAGGCTCTTATATAGTGACTTAATGAGCAACGGCATATTGACAGGCAAGCATTGGATAATAGTGACAAAAACATCCGGACAATTGTAATGCTGGAAAATTAAGATCCACCCCCTAATGATTCAACAACCCACAGCACAAAGGAAGCATTATCTCAGCCGCAACAGAAAAAAGATTTTCCTTACATACTATAAAATCCGTATTGCAGTACGCAACTGATTACTTCCAACGAGAATTAAACAAGCTTATCCGTCCATCCTATCATAGAGACGAGCAAGGTAGGTAGGTAGGGCAAAGCTGGCACTGAAGCAAAGCATGCATGTCACCTTTCTTACAGCGTCCTTTCGCCATTAAAGGCAGCGCCGCAGCTCAATAAAAACTCGACCCGTGCCCTGTCCCGTCCCTGTCCTCACTCCACCTCCAGCTCTATCCATCCACCACAGAAGAGAGCAGAGCAGAGCGTAGCACAGTAGCAATGTCGAAGGAGGTGGTGAGCGAGGAGCCGGAGCACGCGCCGGCGCGGAAGGACTACTCGGACCCGCCGCCGGCACCCCTCTTTGACATGGGCGAGCTCCGGACGTGGTCCTTCTACCGCGCGCTCATCGCCGAGTTCGTCGCCACGCTGCTCTTCCTCTACATCACCGTGGCCACCGTCATCGGGTACAAGGTGCAGTCCGCCACCGACCAGTGCGGCGGCGTGGGGGTCCTCGGCATCGCCTGGGCCTTCGGCGGCATGATCTTCGTCCTCGTCTACTGCACCGCGGGGATCTCCGGCGGCCACATCAACCCGGCCGTCACCTTCGGCCTCCTCCTCGCCCGGAAGGTCTCCCTGCCCCGCGCGGTCCTCTACATGGTGTCCCAGTGCGCCGGCGCCATCGTCGGCGTGGGCATCGTGAGGGGCATCATGAAGGACGCGTACGGCGCCAACGGCGGCGGCGCCAACGTGGTGGCCGACGGGTACTCCCGCGGCACCGCCCTGGGCGCGGAGATCGTGGGGACCTTCGTGCTGGTGTACACCGTGTTCTCGGCGACCGACCCGAAGCGCAGCGCGAGGGACTCGCATGTCCCCGTGCTCGCGCCGCTGCCCATCGGGTTCGCCGTCTTCATGGTGCACCTCGCCACCATCCCCATCACCGGCACCGGGATCAACCCCGCCAGGAGCCTCGGCGCCGCCGTCTTCTACAACAAGAAGAAGGCGTGGGACGACCACGTAAGCCTCTACCATCCTCCGTCTCTGTTACTTTTTCCTCTTGCAACCAACAAGCTAGCTAACCTTGCATGCGTGTATGAACTATGAATGCAGTGGATCTTCTGGGCGGGGCCGTTCATCGGAGCGCTGGCGGCGGCGGCGTACCACCAGTACATCCTCCGGGCGGCGGCCATCAAGGCGCTCGGCTCCTTCAGGAGCAGCCGGAGCATGAACTGAGACGCCCGGCCGGCCGGTAAATTATTGCAACGGTCACCCACCCACCGCGCTGCTACAGGCGTTGCAGCTAGCTAGCGTAGTGGCCTGGGCAGCTCTCGTGTTGTTGGACCATGTCAGTGTTTGTGCATGTGAGTGAGAGAAAGCATCAGGGAAGAGAGAGGCCCCAGCAGCTGGTGCATTATTTGTGGATCCTAGTGCAATTTCACCCCTTCAGTTTATTGTTATCTTGTCTATGTATGTCGTGAGAATTGCTACAGTTTGGAGTAGTGCTATCTTGTCTATGTATGTCATTGAATCATGTTCATCTTATCCTGGATGATGTAACGTGCGCTCTCCGTCTCTGTGGGCTGGTGGCTTGCAGAGAGAGAGAGAGAGAGAGCTAATGATTATGTTTTATGAGATTGATTAAGAGAGGTGCCAGGTTGATGGTGTCCCAATGAACAAACATGTACATGCAAGCTTTGCAAAGGTTTGCCTTTATGGACGGGTTTGGTGCCTGAAGAGATTCTTTTTGTGTTTGATAGATACAACGGGATTGAAGTTGATTGATTTCCAGAGCGTTCCACCAGGCTCTGTCTCCACATGTACTCTCACCCACCGGCGCACGCTTATCAGATTTTGTATTATTTTGTAACACACGGTGGTGCCGTAGTCGATATCTATTCCAGCTTGGATGGGTTATAGCTTGGCCGGTAACTCAAGCTCCCGGCTAAAAAAAAAATTTCAAACAAAAATGTCTGTAATAATTTGGACATATAAATATTCATATCCTATGTCTACACCTAAAATTTAAAGAAAATAGCTTTGTGGATTGTGTAAGAAATTACCTCTTCAACTATTTGTTGATTCAAATATTTGATTGGTACTTCATAAGAAATTTCTCCAATTCCAGTAGGCTATGAGGGTAGACGAAGATTTTTTTTTTACTTGGTAGATGAAGACTATTCGAGTGAGGAAAAGAGTGATAACTGAAAACAAAACATCTTTTTTTAGGGGAAACAAAACATCTCATGAAGCGTGGAGGGTGGCAATTCAGTGTTGCTAATTCCAGGGGGCTGATTTCACCTATAAGCCCATGGGAGTTGGGTCGGGCTTGGGAAAAGATTGACAAGTGCCTCAAAGTGGGCTGGATGACGATACCCAAAGGAATGTGGGCTGGATCTCTGTGCTAGCTCCTTTCCGTGAGCTATTTGGTTAACTCGTCGAGTCCAGCTGCTCCAGTCCCGAGTCCACAAGCTCGACGAACCCTATTTGCCGCCTTTAGCGGCAAAAGGTTCTCGCACCGCGCACCCCACGTGGATAATTGGGCCGGCCCGCACGTCCCTATGCGCTCCAACGACCGGCCCAGTTGCTGTTTTTTTTTCATTTTTTTCTTTTTCAGATCATTTCTTTTTTGTTTTCTTTTCTGTTCCTTTCATTTTTCTTTTTTTCTTTTTTTGTTTTTGTTTCTTCCATTATTCTTTTTCTTTTTTGTTCAGATTTTGAATTTGTTCAAATTCAAATTACGTTCAGATTTTGAATTTTTTCAAATACGAAATTATTTAGTTTTAAATTTATTAAGATTTCAAATTTGTTCATATTTCAAATTTGTTCAGTTTTTCATTTCTTTTTTTGTTTTCTTTTTTCGTCACTTGTATATGATTTTGAAAAAATTATTTTCTTCACCGATCTTTCCTGTTCACTTTTAAATCGTTCAAAATAGTTTCCGTTCACCGCCATTTTCTGTTCACTTTTAAAATCGTTCAAAAATAAATTTCGTTCACCGCTATTTTCTGTTCACTTTTTAAAGTCGTTCAAATGAGGTCAATATTCTAATTGAAAACGTTCAATTTAAAATATATGTTCTAGCATACCTTTTCGGTTCACTTTTTAAAATCGTTCAAAAATTGATTTTGTTCACCGATCTTTCCTGTTCACTTTTAAATCGTTCAAAATAGTTTCCGTTCACCGACATTTCTGTTTACTTTTTAAAATCGTTCAAAAATAAATTTCGTTCACCTTCATTTTCTCTTCAATTTTTAAAACCATTCAGATGAGGTCAATATTCTAATTGAAAAAAAAAATTAAAATATATGTTCTTGCATACTTTTTTTGTTCACTTTTTATAAATAGTTCAAAAATAGATCTTTCATGTTCATTTTTGTAATCGTTCAAAATAGTTTCCGTTCACCGACATTTTCTGTTTACTTTTTAAAATCGTTAAAAAAAATTTATTCTCCATCATTTTCTGTTCAATTTTTAAAACCGTTCAGATGAGGTCAATATTCCAATTGAAATAAGTTCAATTTAAAATATATGTTCTAGCATACTTTTTATGTTCACTTTTTAAAAATCGTTCAAAAATAGATCTTTCATGTTTATTTTTTAAATCATTCAGATGAGGCTAGCATACTTTAGCGTTGTTCTAGAAAAGTAAACCGCAAGCCAGAACTAACATAGCTACAACTGTGATGGATGGATGAATGGATTGGGCACAGGACGCATGCATGCTAGCCTCGTACGAAAGGGAGATATATAACTGAAAAAAACGAAAAGAAAAAAGAGGATGAAAAAAACACGTTACCGGAAACGGGAGTAGCTTGGCCATCGTTGCTAATTGAGCAGTCGAGCGAACGTAGCAAACCGAACGTACTAAATGGGCCAAGCCCACCCGTTCACCTTAAGGCGGCAGGAGCGATGCGTGTCGCTGAAAGCGGCATATAGGAGTACCAGCAAGCTCTGTCATTGGACCAGAAAAAATTGATCTAACTCGATTCGTCTCGGACAAGCTGAGCTTCAAGGATTTTTCCATCTGGGTGAATTCTATCACGTTCACTTCTCTTAAGACACACTAGACCGTGGCTTTGAGGTCTACATTCAGAGAGTTGATAGCATAAGATTATCAGTTTTGAAGACTCAATTTCATTTTGGTACCATTTTGGTTTTCAATCGTAAAAAACTATCATAAATCTTTGAGACTTCCGTTGTCGTGGGGCTACCTTTCGGGTCCCCACGGTGGTGGTACCTGGGTCACGCCAATGAAGGCCCAGCGAAGCCCAAGAAGGACACCGTGTGGCACAAGTAGTCGACTTAGGTCGGTGATGCTTTCCTTATCTTGTACGTGCAATCCGCACCGTCCACCCGAGACCCGGCCTGTAGTATAAAGGCCGGGAGGGTGCGCCGTCTAGGGCATCGAATCATTGAACATCGCATTGTAGCCACCAATCGATAATTCCAGACAAGCAGGAGTAGGTCTTTACCTCAACTCGAGGGGCCGAACCTGGGTAAAATCGCCCCCTGTTAGCCGTCGTGTTCACCAGCCTGATCTCTCTCTTTCTCCTTCAATCAACCCGGGGTATTCGACCTAGGGATTTGCCGAGTCACAAGCTCGTCAATTGGCGCCGTCTGTGGGAAAGAACAGATCGCTGGAGTCGTGATCATGCCGGCCTCACCCGCAACCAACAACACCATCAGCGCGAGGGAGTCGATCTACACCGGCTTCCTCGAGTACGTCGAGCACTCGCCGGCGGATCTTTCGGCTTACGCCGGATTCCAACAGAGCACGTGGATTACCTTTGGTAGTCTGCGTTATCTGGTGGACAGTCGCGGAACCCTCCGCCCTACGCAGGCCGCCCTGCGCTCAATGGAGGCGCCTGCATCCATGGCGGCTGCACTGATCGCAACCTCACCCGCCGTGAAGATTACGGAGATCGCATCTACATCGCCATCTGCGTCTACATCAACTGCGCCGACCATGGCTTCACCGGTCGCGAAGATCGCATCTGCCGCGGTCAAGGCGACTGCGTCTACTTCGACTACATCAACTTCGACTGCGGCGATCGCATCTGCGGTTGCCAAGAAAAACGCATCTGCTGCGGCCACGGGGCGAGTCAAGTCTACTCCGACCTACCTGTTCGGGCGCCAGCCAAGATCCGCACCAGCTTCGATTGCGCCGATCGCATCTACGCGTCGCGCAGCCGCCAGTAGCAGCGACCGTGGTACCCACCACGTTGCTGTGATCTTCGACAACGAGTACAGCTCAGATGAAGGAAGCACGACAGGGAGCATCAGCCCCACTCGACGGGTCTACCCCGCGCAAGTCTACATGGCCGGTCCATCAGCACCCGTGTACCCCATGGAAGTCACCCTGCAAGACAAGGTGACGAAACTTACCATCACCCGGGAGCTGGCGATTAGGGCACAGAAGCACGTGGACGATGGCACGTTCCCTGCCCCGGAAGATCCACAGGAAGATCGACAGGCGGTCCAGTACTTGCTCTGGAAGGAAGCCGAACGAATCAAACAGGATAAAGCCGAGTTGGCCCGGCGCAAGGAGCTAGCCGACGAGTCGAGTGCCAGGAGGGCAGCGCTCTCGTTCATGTCTGGATCAGAAGAAGTCAATCAAGAAGGAAGGCACAGAACTCGCATGCCGCGGGTGCACGAGGCCGATCGCATCCACCTCACCCGCAACTTGGAGTCATCTTTCTTGGAAGACGAGGACGGAATACCCATCCCCAGAACACCCGCCTCTGCGCTTATGGGAGTCGAGACCTATTTGCGGGTCATGCAGCCGCCGGAAGGAAGCGCCAACGCCCGCGTACACAGGCAGCAGATCCAAGCCTTGAGGCAAGTCGAGGAAGCCTTGTCAAGGGAGAACCAGTCGAAGGGATGTACGAGGAACGAGGACGTCGTGACCGTGGAGTCGCACCAGCGGCAGATCGGGAACCGATTCGACTGCGACAACTGCAGCCCGGCGAGGATGGCCGCAACGTCGTCACACAGAGAAGGATAGACCGTGCCCGTCGACTGCGAGAAGCAGGACTACTCGACGATGATGAAGACCACGAGCCACGTGGAGCCCCGTGTTTCAGTATAAATATTCGCGACACGAAGATGCCCAAAGGCTTCAAGCTGACGGCGGAGACACAAAAGTACGACGGAAAGCAGCACCCGCGGGATTGGCTGGACGACTACCTCATCGCATGCAGCTGCCAAGGTGGTAATTCGACTACCGCCATGCAGTACATCCAGCTGATGCTCACGGGGTCCGCCCGCGGGTGGCTCAACACGCAGCCGAAGGATGCCTTCAGGACTTGGGAGGAATTCAGGACTGCATTCATAAAAGGTTTCCTGGGAACTTACGCCAGGCCAACCACCCTCATCGAGCTCCAAGCTTGCAAACAGGGCCATGAGGAGCGACTCCGTTCGTACATCCAACGGTGGACCCTGCTCCGCAACACCATGGATGGAGCCACCTCAGAGGACAGAGTCATGGATGCATTCATCTACGGCCTCACCCGCCGCGACCTTCGCGAAGAACTTGGTAGGCTCAGGCCGAAGAATATGATAGACCTTATGCAGATCGCCAACCAATGGGCAGATGGAGAAGACTCCGTCCGCGACTCAATGCCAGATCCCCAACCCAGCAACTGGCGAGAGGGTCGACTGAAAAAGAAACCACGCTTTATCGGCCACGACTCAATAGAGTTAGTAGCGGCGGGATTCGAAACCCCCCGTGAGAATGATAGAGGATATAGCCAAGGCGGTGGCAATGATAGAGGATATAGCCAAGGCGGTGGCAATGATAGAGGATATAGCCAAGGCGGTGGCAATGATAGAGGATACAACCAAGGTGGTGGCAGCGGCTACCGCGGAGATGGAAGTCGCAAGCGCGAGTGGCGCAGACGCATACTCACGGATGAGGAAGAGCTAGAGCAACCCTGCAGGCACCATATGTTCAAGGACCCGGAAACAGGCAAGTGGGGATCCCGACACCTGTTGAAGGACTGCAAGAAGGCGCAACGGCTGGCCAGGGCCTTCACGCGCGTACTTGCTACGGACGGGCAGCAGGTTCATCAAGCATCACCCGCGGGACAACCAGTCGCGGGACAGCTGGCAATCAACGCACCACCAGCTCCTCCACTCGCCAACCCAGCGCAAGCAGCACTGGCTTACTACCCGCCGCAACAACCGCAGCAGCCGCAACAGCAGCAGCAGCAACCGCAGCAACAGGACCCTGCCAACGTGTTCCCAGCACCACGCGGGCAGATGAACATGATACAGAAGGGGCGTCCTTCCAACAGGACCCAGAAGCTCATTACTCGCCAAGTCTTTCAGGCAATCACCAATCCACCCGCAGTACCCGAGTACCTGAGAGGATCAGAGACAGACATCACCTTCTCCAGGGCTGATCACCCGCCGGCAATACCACGGCCCGGGCACGCCGCTCTGGTAGTCGAAGCTCAGATCGGGGAGTACACCTTGAAAAAGGTGTTCATGGATGGAGGCAGCGGAATCAACATTCTTTTCGCTGACACCCTCAGGCGCATGAACAGGTCAACTTCCAACCTGACGCCGTCATCTAATACCTTTCACGGTATAGTACCAGGGCAAGCAGTTACGCCCATGGGAGTAATCACACTCGACGTGATCTTCGGCACACCCGACAACTTCCGGAGGGAGGCAATCGACTTCGAGGTGGTCGACTGGAAATCACAGTACCACGCCATCCTCGGGCGTCCAACTTTTGCAAGGTTCATGGCGATACCCCACTACGCCTACCTCATGCTCAAGATGCCTGGACCCAAGGGTGTCATCACGGTGAGAGGCGACTTCGACCGGTCCGACAGCTGCGACCGCGAGTTCAACAGGATCTCTGAGTTCTTTGGGATGGACGATCACCTGGAGATGCTGGCAGTCGACAACGACAAGACCCTCTTCCCCCCAAAGAAGAAATCATCCAAGGACTCGGCGTTCAACACCAGCGACGATACCAGGGCCCACCAGGTACACCCGACAGATGCTGACAAGGTGGTTCGGGTGTCATCAAGCTTGACCAGCGCATAGGAAAGCGCGCTCGTCGAGTTCCTGCGCGAAAACTGGAAGATATTCGCCTGGCAACCTTCTGATATGCCAGGCATACCAAGAGAACTCGCCGAGCACCGATTACACGTTCGCAAGGACGCCAGACCTGTCAAGCAAACCATGAGGCGCTTTTCGGGTCCAAAGAGAGACGCGATCAGTTTGGAGATCGACCGGCTGCTCCATGCCGGTTTTATTAAAGAAATCAAGAAGTCAGAGTGGGTAGCAAACCCAGTACTGGTGGAAAAGAAGAAGACGAAGAAACTCCGCATGTGCGTCGACTTCACCGCCATCAACAAATGTTGCCCCAAGGATCACTTTCCGCTCCCGCGGATTGATCAGATCGTCGACTCGACTGCGGGCTGCGCACGCCTGTCCTTCCTGGATGCCTACTCAGGATACCAGCAGATCAAGATGGCAGTCGAAGACCAAGAGAAGACGGCGTTTATCACACCACACGGTGTGTTCTGCTACACCATGATGCCCTTCGGGTTGAAAAACGCTGGGGCCACGTACCAGCGTACAATGCAAGCCTGCCTGAAGAAGCTTATCGGGAAGGTGGTCCAAGTCTACGTCGACGATATCGTTATCACCACCCGCAAAGAGGACACCCTCATCGACGACCTCCGCAAGGTCTTCGAGGCACTCGACAAGTACCAGATCAAGCTGAACCCAGACAAGTGCGTTTTCGGCGTCCCAGCCGGAGAGCTACTGGGGTACCTTGTCTCTGCGAGAGGAATCGAAGCAAATCCAGAAAAGGTGCAAAATATACTCGACATGCCTGCACCAACAAAACTCCATGACGTACAAAGTCTAGCCGGCAGAGTCGCAGCACTCAGTCGATTCATAAGTAAGCTGGGAGAAAAGGCCCTGCCCTTCTACCAGCTGATGAAAAAGGCGGACAAATTCGAGTGGACGGAGGAAGCACAGGATGCCTTTGACAGGCTGAAGAAGACCCTGACAACCCCTCCAGTACTGGTAGCACCCCAGGAGAATGAACCACTGTACCTTTACGTGGCAGCCACGAACAGAGTGGTCAGTACCGTTCTCGTAGTCGAACGGGAGGAAGAAGGAAGGGCTCATCCCGTCCAACGGCCCGTGTATTACCTCAGCGAGGTATTAACAGAGTCAAAGCAGAGGTACCCGCACTACCAGAAGCTGGCATACGCCGTCTTCATGACGTCAAGGAAGGTGGTACACTACTTCTCCGAGCACCCGATAACGGTGGTAAGCTCCTCCGCCCTATCAGACATCCTCACTAATCCATCCGCGACAGGGCGAGTCGCCAAGTGGGTTGTCGAGTTAGGGCCATGGGGGCTGAAGTACGTGCACCCGAAGGCAATCAAGGCTCAGGTCCTCCCGGAGTTCACCACAGAGTGGATAGAAGCGCAGCTACCAGACGAGCCTGATTTATCGACTGCATGGACCATGTACTTCGATGGATCCAAGAAATTCAAGTCAGCCGGAGCGGGAGTCGTGCTCATATCACCCAAAGGCGATAAGCTTAAGTACGTGCTGCAGATGAAATTTCCAACACCCTCCAACAACGAGGCGGAGTACGAGGCACTGATCCACGGCATGCGGATGGCCAAGAACTGCGGCGCCACTCGCCTCATGATCTATGGCGACTCCTACCTGGTGGTGCAGCAAACAATGAAGCAATGCGACGCCATCGCTGACAACATGATAGCATACAGGGAGCTGTACAACCAGCTGGAAGGCCAATTCGACGGCTGCGAACTGCGACACATTGGCCGCGAAAGCAATGAAGAAGCCGACATCCTCGCCAACCTCGGCTCAGATCGAGCTCCGGTTCCACCCGGAGTCTTCCTCGAGTGCATCACGCAGCGCTCTATCAGGGTCCGGCCCCCGCCAGAACCCCCTGCATCGACAACAACTACCGCCAACCCGCAAAGCACGGAGAAGGAGCCCATGGAGATCATGCTGGTCGAACCCACATGGACAAGCCCGTATCTGGCCTACATGCTGCATCAGCGGCTGCCAGAGAACCCAGTCGAAGCAAGGCGCATTGTCCGCCGCTCGAAGGGCTTCACCATCATCAAGGGCGAGCTTTACAAGCGAAGCATCTCAGGCGTACTCCAAAGGTGCATTGATCCATCTGACGGCCAAGCTATTCTACTCGACATCCACGCCGGAATCTGCGGGCATCATGCAAGCAGTCGAGCACTGGTTGCCAAGGCCTTGCGAGCAGGGTTCTACTGGCCCACTGCAATGCAAGACGCAGTCGAGCTCGTAAAAAGGTGCGTCGGCTGCCAAGAGTTCGCCAACAAACCTCACGCACCTGCATCAGCATTGAAAACCATCCCACTTGCATGGCCGTTCGCGCAGTGGGGACTCGACATGGTAGGTCCCTTCAAGAAGTCCTCCCCGGGTGGGCACACGCACCTCCTGGTGGCAGTCGATAAATTCACGAAGTGGATCGAGGCGGTGCCAATCACAAGTTCAACCGCAACTTCAGCAGTCAACTTCATCAGGTCCATCATCTTCAGATTTGGCGTGCCCCACGGTATCATCACCGACAACGGCACGAACTTTACAGCCGAGGAGTTCAGAGATTTCTGCGAGGAACAAGGCATCAAGCTCAGCTACGCATCCGTCTCACACCCGCAGTCTAACGGACAAGTCGAAAGGGCCAACGGCCTAGTCAGCAAAGGGATAAAGAAGCGTCTGCGAGTGCCGTTGAAACGAGCTGCAGGAGCCTGGGTAGAGGAACTTCCAAGCGTGCTATGGAGCCTACGCACCACGCCGAACAGATCCACCCAATACACACCGTTCTTTATGGTGTACGGCGCAGAAGCAGTCTTACCCTGTGACATTAAGTTTGACGCTCCACGGGTCGTGGCCTACGACGAGTCCGACGCAGAAGAGGCACTAGAAGATGACATGGACACTCTAGATGAAGCACGCGACATCGCCCTCAGCCGCACAGCAGTGTACCAGCAGGACCTGCGCAACTACCACGGGCGACGACTGCGACCCAGAGCTTTTGTCCCAGGCGACCTGGTCCTTCGACTCAAGCAGAAGAAAGTGCACAAGCTCGCCTCCCCATGGGAAGGCCCGTACATTGTGACAGAAGCAATCGGCAATGGAGCATATCGCCTGAAGGACCAAGCCACAGGAACAGTTTGCAGTAACCCGTGGAACGTGGCACAGCTACGCCGCTTCTACGCCTGATGTACCCTACACTGTAAACTCAAAGTAGCAGCAGGTTTCTTACGCACTCTTTCCCTCGCCAGGGTACCTAAGGGGACTGGAAGGGTTTTAATGAGGCGGCCTGTTTGCGAGAATAAATAAAGATGATTAAAGAAATTTTGTGTCACCCTCTCCTTTGCAACCTAGGCCGCCACCCGAATCACTCGGGGGCTGCGCCTAACAGGCATCACCCAAAAATCCTCGGCCGCCACTCGACGCACTCGGGGGCTTGCGCTGTACAGGTCTAAAGTTAGCCTAGGCCGCCACTCGAATCACTCGGGGGCTGCGCCTAACGGGCATCACCCAAAAATCCTCGGCCGCCACTCGACGCACTCGGGGGCTTGCGCTGTACAGGTCTAAAGTTAGCCTAGGCCGCCACTCGAATCACTCGGGGGCTGCGCCTAACAGGCATCACCCAAAAATCCTCGGCCGCCACTCGACGCACTCGGGGGCTTGCGCTGTACAGGTCTAAAGTTAGCCTAGGCCGCCACTCGAATCACTCGGGGGCTGCGCCTAACAGGCATCACCCAAAAATCCTCGGCCGCCACTCGACGCACTCGGGGGCTTGCGCTGTACAGGTCTAAAGTTAGCCTAGGCCGCCACCCGAATCACTCGGGGGCTGCGCCTAACAGGCATCACCCAAAAATCCTCGGCCGCCACTCGACGCACTCGGGGGCTTGCGCTGTACAGGTCTAAAGTTAGCCTAGGCCGCCACCCGAATCACTCGGGGGCTGCGCCTAACAGGCATCACCCAAAAATCCTCGGCCGCCACTCGACGCACTCGGGGGCTTGCGCTGTACAGGTCTAAAGTTAGCCTAGGCCACCACTCGAATCACTCGGGGGCTGCGCCTAACAGGCATCACCCAAAAATCTTCGGCCGCCACCCGACGCACTCGGGGGCTCGCGCCGTACAGGTCCTACTTGAAAACCTAGGCTGCCACCCGACGCACTCGGGGGCTGCGCCGCACAGGTCTAACTCGAAAGCCTAGGCCATCACCCGATGCACTCGGGGGCTGCGCTGTCAAGGCCTAAGACATAACGTTCAGTTCGCACTCTTGCTCACCAAGGACGCCACCCGACACACTCGGGGGCTGCTCCACACGGGTTATGAGTTTACGACACAACGTTTTCATATACTTAGGGATTAACCCCGTATCAGCATATTTACATGCATACATATATTTATGTTACAAGCTAACATTCTACACTAAAGGCTTTTTCACATCCTCAGTCGGCAGCTTCCTCCTTCGGCTTGTCCAAGGGACCGACGAGTTCTTCAGTACGGTGCATGACCTGCTCCATCGCACGACGCGCCGCAGCATAAGACTCCGCATAGTCTGAATCCCTTGGCAGGCCGCCAAGGATGCCAAGCAGAGGAACATGGCTTCGATGCATTCGCACGTACGCGAATGCTACATTTGCCCCGGCGACAAGCTGACCGAAGACAATCTCCTTCAACGCCGTAGCACGGCGGAATTTCCCCAACAGAGCGGGCAACCCAGTCGGCTGCTCGTCGAGCGGGAAGAATACCCTGTTGATCTGCGCAAGAGTCTTCCGACAACCCTCCAGGACAATGGCAGCCCGCCAGGTGCGATCCAGCATCCGAGCAAGTATGCGGCCCTCCTGCTTATGAACCCAGAATTGCCGGGCTTCGACTGAAGTGCCGGTGGTTTCCCTCTCCACGCGCTCGTTCACTCGAGCATCTTCGGCCTGCCAGTCGGAGTTCACAACTGCATCAACGAGGAAAATTCAGCATAGCACAAGCATAAATGTATAACAGGAGGTGGGCAGAATCCAACCTTGCAACTGACGACAGATGAGATCAGTCTGCTCAAGAATGAATCGCTCGCGTGGATTGAACTCCCCACTCGAGCGCAATTTCAGACGCTCAAGATCAATGTTCGCTATCCGCAACTTCGACTCAAGTTCTCCAATCTTGCTCTTCATGAAGCCGAACACTCGCTGGTCGTTCGCGCTACGCGCGGGAGCTGGAGAAGTCGTACAACGCGAAGACGCAGGTGCAGCCGAAGAGGTGCCCTCATCCCAGTACGCACGGATATCTTCCGCGACTTCAGGAGGAGCACTTCCGTCAGGCTGTCAATTTAAAGAACATCAGAGAGCACTATTTTCAACAGCAAGACTAGACAAAAGCACAGTCGCATGACAGAATCAGCATATCCATTGATTTCATCGAGTTTCATTACAAAAGACAAAAGAAGACCCCTACTACAACACTACATGGCAGAACCCGACGGTGTGCGGCCTTTTTTGGCGGCTGACTCCGCAAGCTTCCTCTCAAAGGTGTCAATCAGCCTTCCAGCTAACTGATTCGCCTTGTCCTTGACACTGGCCAGGGATTTGGACTTTCCATCGGGCCTTCGAGGGAAGTCGCGCACAGCCGCCTCAAAGTCACCCGAGATCCCATGACCGAGTAACAGACGGAAGGTGAGCTCGGAGCCGCGTACCGTCTGGGTGCGGGTGTAGTTGGCCATCACATTCGCCTCAGCAAATGGAGCCGCCAGCGCGTCAGCCTCCTTAGGCGCAGCCTGACCAGGGAAAACACCTTGATAGATGTTGGCCAGGGCGCTCGAGGACTTCTTCACAGCGTCCGCGGCGCACGCGCAAACCCGGTTGCAGAGGTCGACTGCCGCCGACAAGGTGGTATTCGCGCTGGACGTCCCTTCAGGGGGAGCACCACCACCAACACCTACATTCAGAAATAACGCGAATAGTAAGGTTATCTGCAGGCGATAAAGGCAAAAGTAGGTTTTTTCCAAGCCGAGAAGTAGGCTTCTATCAGCCGAGAACTTACCACCAAGGACCGTGGCAATGCTAATCAGGCGTTCGACCTGAACCTTTTCTGCCTCAGTTTGGGTCTCAAGCGACTTCTCCAGTTGCTGGACCCGCTTCGCCAAGCCTTGGTTGTCTTCTGCAGAACACCCGAGCAAAAGTTCAGAATTGCAGACAGTCGAAGAAAGTTCAAAAGACTTGACAAGGGATACTTACTCTTCGACTGCTCAAGCGCAGCACGAAGTTGACTAGCCTCCTGCTCCAGACGAATGAAGCGGGTGGCCGTTTCCATCTGCTGACGATAGACGGGCTGCGGAAAAAGAAGTATAAATCTGTACCCGACTATTCTAGTCACGCACATCTTCGGGGGCTACTCCCATCGGGAGCGCTGTTCGCGCACCCGATACAAGAATTTGCAAGATAAGAAAGAAGATACTTACATGCTGGGTCAGATCAGCATCCACGGCAGTCGCATCAGCGGCACCATCCGGCCGGGTGGCCGTCGAAGGGTCCAGCACCGGAGGATCGTTCGCCTGTGGCGCCTCTTCAGTTGTACCAGTCGCATGCTCCGGGGCAGCAGACTGGTGTTCCTCCTCACGAGGCGAAACATGGACATTACCACCTTGATGGCTGCTTACAAAAGATTCAGAAAACACCCAAGGAACAGAAAGAAGAAGCGAATCAGAAAGGTTCAGTCGCAGAAAGCTTACCTGTCAGCATCTTCACCATTGCTGCTCATGGAAGGAGACGGCATCCTCCAAAACCCCGCGGGAGGCGCGGAGTCCAGCGGAGTCGCTATCAGCGGGTTCACCGGCTCCTTCGGCACTGAAGAAGATCCGCTAGAGTCCTTCTTCTCCTCTGCCGCCTCCTTCAAGGGAGACGTCGCCGCGGTGAAGTCGACGTTCTTCTGCTTACGCCGCTTCGCGGGTGGAGCCGTGTCCTCCTCTTCTTCCTCCTCCACTTCCTCGCTACGCGAGTAGGCAGGGGGAGGACTCTCTTCATCGCCGTCCTGCTCGGCAACGATTGCGGCTTCATCGTGAGCGCCATTCTCCATCAACGGAGGAAGGCTCACGTAGTTCTTACGATCCTGAAGAGCAGCAAGCAACAGTCGGAAAATCAGAAAAAAGACAGTCGAATGACACACAAAGAAGAAATCAAGATTCAAACACTTACCTCTGGGATCGGATTCGTCGAGCTGAACGGCACGACTGGGCAAGTCACGTTGCACGGGTCGGCGACCCGCAGACTGGTGATATTCCTCACCTTGATCGCGACCTGCGCATCGTCAACCGCCGGGTCGACTGCCATTTCCCACATCGGGAGAGGGCGTTGTTGAAGCGGCTGTACCCTCAGCCTATGGAACATGGCGATCAGCTGGATCCCGCCCGCTTCGCGTCCCATCGACTTCAACAGCCCGCGAAGCAATGACGTCAGCGGTTTGATCGACTCCTTATCCTCCGCCGACAGGGGGTGCGACCAGGCGTTGGTTTTCCTCAAGGGCCGATCAGCGGCGAAGTCGGGAAGCCCGGCTTGGTTCCACTTGACGTAGAACCACTTCTTTCTCCAGTTTTGCACGGAGTCGGACTTCTTCATATGGAAGAAGACCGTGTCGCCACGAAGCTGGATGCCAAAACCGCCGACTGGGTATGCCTCTTTCGACTTACCCACCATCCGGCGCACCTGGAAGAGCGACTTCCAAAGTGCCCAGTGGGGTGCGATCCCCAGAAAGCATTCGCACAACACGATAAAGCTCGTGATGCTTAAGACGCTGTTGGGAGTCAGATCGTGGATCTGAATCCCATAGGCGTACAGAAGCCCACGGACGAAATCGTGAAGGGGGAACCCGAATCCCCGTGGAAGAAACTCCACGAAGCAGACGCGTTCCCCATTGCGGGGAGCAGGGATGGTATCCTTACCGGGCGCCCGCGTCGTCGCCGTGCTCTCCGGCGGCAGCAGCCCCTGCTGGCGGAGGTTGTCGAGCTCCGCCGCTCTGACTGAGGATTTGCCCCAGTCGCCTTCCACCTTCTTCATCCCGGCGTCGTCGCCGGCGGCGGAGGAGCTCTCAGTACCCTTAACTCTCTTGTGGCCCATGTCGCCGGAGGGGAAAGGGGAGGATTTTTGGAAGCTTTTTCGCGAGGAACAGCGACGGCAAGAACTGGCGGCGAGGGAGAAGAATGAGGCTTGGTGAACTGCCCCTGCGCCGCGGTGAAAATTATATACCGCGGGGCAGTTCATTTTGGCCGTCAATCGCGGAACTGCAAGGCGCCGCAAGGATCCTGCCGTCCACGTGTCGCACGAAGGACACATTGGTCGTGCTCCACTACGCACGGGAACCGAAGCATCATCATCACGCCGCGGAGTTTTCGCGCCCAACGGTCCATATTCAGCGGTCGCCGCTGTGACAGCGGGCCCACCATCGTCACGTCCCGTCGGGCGCAGAGCGTGTCGAGTCATGTCATCAAAAGCGTCATCCCTGACGTCATCATGGAAGTGTGTCAAGTAAGCCAAGCAATTGGCTGAGCATTCGACAGTCATTCGACTGAACCAAGTACGTTCGAACCAAACGTTCGAATGGAATAAGACGAAGTAAGCTTTTTTAAAGCTGATGTTATGACTAGTAGGCCATCAAGGCTGAGTGAAGAGTAAGTCGAGCCAGGACAGTTTCGACTCGGACAAATTCGAGTCATCTGTTTACTCCCATCGGGAGCGGGCTTTTCGACTGAGGAAATTTGAGTTTAATCTCAATTGCAAGCAATTCAGCTTAATCTCGGGGGCTACTCCCATCGGGAGCGCTGTTCGCGCACCCGATGATTGTGGACAAGGGCAGTCGAAATGCTGCGACTCCGAAAGATCAAATCGGTGCACCCGAAGAATCAAGACAAGCTCACTCGAAGCAAGCTTCGACGATTCCATGTGGCGTGCCCTGAAAGGGGGAGTCCTCCACCCGACTCTACGATTCGACTGAGCACTCGGGGGCTACTGTCGTGGGGCTACCTTTCGGGTCCCCCACGGTGGTGGTACCTGGGTCACGCCAATGAAGGCCCAGCGAAGCCCAAGAAGGACACCGTGTGGCACAAGTAGTCGACTTAGGTCGGTGATGCTTTCCTTATCTTGTACGTGCAATCCGCACCGTCCACCCGAGACCCGGCCTGTAGTATAAAGGCCGGGAGGGTGCGCCGTCTAGGGCATCGAATCATTGAACATCGCATTGTAGCCACCAATCGATAATTCCAGACAAGCAGGAGTAGGTCTTTACCTCAACTCGAGGGGCCGAACCTGGGTAAAATCGCCCCCTGTTAGCCGTCGTGTTCACCAGCCTGATCTCTCTCTTTCTCCTTCAATCAACCCGGGGTATTCGACCTAGGGATTTGCCGAGTCACAAGCTCGTCAGCCGCCCTTGATACCCTCTGTTGCTCCCCAGCGGTAGTACCGCCGCCTCTGGCGGCAGTACCGCTGCTGCGGGATCTTTTGCTAGCCGTTGGCTGGCTGAATCTCGTGGGGCGGCAGTACCGCCCCTACGGGATTCTGCTCCCCAACGGTTGGTTTTTCAGGGTACCTATTTAAGGGGCTTTCTTCCCCAATAGGTACCCAACTCTTTCCAACTCTTTTGCACTCTCTCTCTCCTCCATTGTTGACCTTCTTGAGAGCTTGCTTCCTGTCCACTTCCCTCCAATGATTCTTGCCAACCTGATGTAGGGTTTGACAATTAACATCAGGGTTCAACGGAAAAGATCTTGGGTTAAAGATCAGCTTCATGTACTGGGACTCACGAATAGCATAAGGCTCACATGGGTGACAACCCTCATGAATCATTACACCAGAGTCCTAGCACAATCCGGGACCTTCGGTTCAAGATATTGGGCTAAAGCCCGAAGAAAGGAACACCCGATTAGGTGTGAAATGTTTTCACGGCTTCGGATATTTCGCACCTTCTCCTTCATTAGGTGCGAACAACTGAGTTTACTTCGGATTCTGGAAATGGAAGCAACCTAACCAGTAAACTAAAGGTAGAAGCCAACCACGTGAACCTAGGTTAGAATTGCAGACGAGCAGAAGCACTGTTAAATCAAATAGAGGTAAGATGTCTCCGAGACTAGAGTGAATTGGGTAAGGAGTAAAAATAAACCTAAGATGGTTTTCACAACTCATTTTTTGGTTATAAATATTTTTTCACGAACACTAGACTCGACATCGACCAATAGAAGGGTTTCCTACAGTCAGTCCTGCTCTGATACCAATTTGTAGCGCCCAGACCCCGAAATTATACATAGAGGCTATGTGACCCACAGGCTATGCTACACAACCGAAGGGCAATGGGATTACCGCTCCCACGCAACACGTCGATCATGCCATAAACACTGGCATAGCTATCAATGTATAATAAAGAGATCAAGGACTCTACGACACAGAAGATCATGTAGCAACTCATATAGCGAGAAAGATACAAATTACACAGCAGGGGTCACATACCCATCATTACAACAAGCGGAAGCCAAATATGTTGTCTATGATAAGATCCAAAATATGGCCTAAGAGACCTACAGATAAACATCCCTACCAACTTGTTCCACTACATCCCAAGCTGCCACCTGGGAACCCCGGACTACTCGTCGATGTCAACAAAGAACCCACCTGCCTGCTTGATGACGTCCTCCTCTGAAACAATTAATAATCAACAAAGAGAGACTGAGTACGACATACTCGCAAGTTTAGTAGGGCGATATAGGCCCAATGCGGTTTGGCTCTAAAGCTGTATAGTAGTTAATTTGCATAAAGCTAGTTTTCCTTTTCAAAAGACATAAATGACTCATGGCATCGACTACTCAGAATGTTTTTTGAAAGGGGATAAGATAGTAAACTTTCATCTTCGGTTCACATTGAATCAATAGTAGCCAGAAACACCACTCGTCTCCACCAAGGCACTCCCTCGAATCACCCTCGAGAAAATGAACCTTTTAACACACGTTGAGTTGCAACCTCTAGTTGCCAAATTTTAATTAAGATTCATGTTTTCTATGAGCTAATCCGCCTTTCCCAAGATTTGTCCATAACCGTGGACACGGCTTTTCGAAAAGATTAAGCCTTACAGGGGTGTACTAATTTACCCACCGGTACCGTCCGACCCCTTGCCTGTACAAGTAGCTCTCTTCCGGGGAAAGCCGGCAGGGCGGGCGCGGTTAAACCTTTACAGTGTATGAGTCTATCCAAGGGTCATCGTGGCGACAGGACAAGTTTATCCAGCCTATTTCAGCCCCTGCCCCCATCGCCACATCCTAAACACCACCATCCTCAACGCCTTCATCTGACCTGCAACGCACACGCAAATGGAAATCGCAAACTAGAGGACCCTTGGATACGCCTGCACAAATTATTCGGTTAGAGAGGATTCCATATGTCCACACCGTTGGAAGCACGCTCGATTCTTGGTTCTAGCTAAAAGCACTCTCAGCCTAGGCGACAAGAATGAGGCAAAACACCATACCCTGATGGCAACTCATCCAAACCTTTTAGGATTTTAATTAAGCACCACAAGTATCCTCCATGTCCGAGCATTCCATCCATTTTCATAATCATGGAAAATATTCACCGGACAACTAAATAGTTGACTAAGCATGGCTAAGCATAGCTAAGCATATATTTAACAGATATGAATTATCTCAGGCCAACACATCAAACCTATAGTTCATAGGAGGGGAAACATGTATTGGTGTAGGGAACATGCAACTCATAGGATACTCTATGTCTTGACCAAAAGTTGACATTGGAATCGAATGCAATATTATGGTGGATAAAAATAATTGTATGAAACAATAGGATGCTATATGCCAAGAAGGTTAGGTTATCTCTTGCCTTGCTGACGGGGCATGTAGTACGGATCGTCGGGGTATGTAGGCGAAACCTCGACTCCTGAATCTATCGATACCCAAACAATCACAGAAGAACAAATAAATAACACGAAGACAAGGTGCAATGCACAATCATGATGACATGTCAAGTTTATGCAATGATATCATCATATAATTTAGCTAACAATTTAAAGGGAGTGCCAAATAATTAGTGCAATTATTTGGAAGCAACCCCATATTTAACTTAGTGACCACATTGTTTATAAATTATTGCATTACTAAAAAGTGGCTTAAATATGCATGAACATGACATGAATAGATAGGTATTGTTCTTCTGATCATTTTGGTACCTCGTTTGTGATTTTCCAATTATCGATGAATAAATAGTGAATTAAATGATTATTTGAATTTAATTCT
Source organism: Puccinellia tenuiflora (assembly GCA_012064385.1). Taxonomy (NCBI): domain Eukaryota; kingdom Viridiplantae; phylum Streptophyta; class Magnoliopsida; order Poales; family Poaceae; genus Puccinellia; species Puccinellia tenuiflora. The sequence goes on from QRDG01000320.1 coordinate 263,229, forward strand.
TTTAACCAATTAAAGAATCACACCAAAATAAAAGTTGTTGTCATGATGTGATATTAGCATGATTAGATAGCATTTGAATTGTTGATCAAATTGATACTTCGTTTGCATTTTTCTGATTAATGAAGAATAAACAGCGAATTAAACGATTATTCAAATTTAAATCTTTAACCATTTTGAAATAACATCAAAGGAAAATTTGTTATCATGATGTGAGAATAGCATAGCTAGATAGCCTTTGAGTTGCTGATAATTTTGGTATATCATTGGCAAATTTTGGAACAACATTTATTTAATTAGTATTTTTCCAAAATCTGGCCGGCCTCCAGATCGGCCTGGGCCGGCTCCCAGGCCGGGAAAATGTCTGAGCCCGCCAGCCTCCTGGCCGGCCCAGACCGGCACCCAGGCCGGGCGCATACCTGAGCCTGCCGGCCTCCTGGCCGGCCCGGACCGGTTCCCAGGCCGGCCACCTAACGACGGCGGCGGGCGTGCACGGCACGGGCGAGGACGAGCACGCGCGGGGGCGGGGAGCGGCGCGTTCGACGCAGCTCGCCGAGGCGAACCACCTAGTGGTGGCGCCGCTAGGTTTAGGTCGCCGGAGCATGGCCGGCGGCGACGGTTGGCGGGCTAACGGCGGGCTACGGCGCGAGCACGATGCCGAGAGGGAGGGAGAGGGCAAAGGGGATGGGGAGCACCGCGAGCTCACCAGGAATGTGGGGGCACAGACGGCGAGGCGCGGGGAGGTCGGACGGTGGCGGATTTCTTCGCTGTGGCGGCGGCTGGAGGCGGGAGAGACGAGGACGGCGGCGACGATTCCCGGCTCCTTTCTTCGATCCCGGGCACGAGGACGACGAGAACGACTAGGCGGAGTAGATGGCGCGGTCGGCTCGCTCCGGGGAAGCTTTAGTTGACGGCAATGCGGCGGCGTGCGCGGACGGCATCGGGCTCGATTAGGGTTAGGGTTTGTGGAGCGGGGAAAAAGTGAGGGGGAGAGAGAGAGCAGGGCAACGCGGCGTTCTTATCCCCCAGGGCACAGTGCGGCGGAGGCCGAGCTGGTCTGGCGGAGTCGAGCGGGAGCGAGCTCGGGGTCGCTACAGAGTGGAGTCGCTACAGGAGGAAGAAGATGCTCACTTTTTAGAAAACCCCCTGGCTGGGTTCTAGTGAAATAATTAAGGCCTTTAAACATTTCTGAAAATTATGAAATTAATCACGTAGACTCCCCATAACATTTAGAAGCTCCACAAAAATTGGTGTTGTAAAATAAAATGTTTTAAACACCAATTGTTCATCGGGTTTGAATATGGCAATTTGTTTAATAATTTCCAAAATCCATTTACTTGGGGTAATTAAACATTTTCAACAATAGTGAAAATATTCATGGAGGCTTCCAATAAAATAATGGAGCTCCCCATAATTTTATTTTGAATTTTTGAAAAGTTTAACTTGGTTTCAAAATTCAAAATTGACTTGAACCAATTTTGAATTCTCAAATTTTATTTCTTTGCTTGGCAAGAATTTGCCTTTGACAATTATGTATAAAATGTATTCTTGGAAATTCCTGGACAAATTGGAAATTCAAGAATAATTTGTTTGGCCAAATTGAGCAATGCATTTGGTTTGGAATTTTGGGAAGGGTTTTTGCTTCCCTTTTTATAATTTCCAAGTGTTGCTTTATTTAACCTTAGCAATTTAAATATGTATGCCATGATGCAATGAAATGAAAAACTGAAAATTTGGCTCAAATTTTAGGGTACCAAACTGGGGCTGTTACAATCATGCTCAAGCTCTTGCTAAAATTTTAAAAACTAAAAATGGTGAGCTTGTGGTTGAAAATGTTAGACTTCTTGAGGCTAATGAGAAGCTTGAAAAGGAATTCAAGTCCTTGGAAGGTTCTCTCGCTAATCTCACTAAGTCTCATGATCAACTCCAAGCTCAAATGCTAAAAGAGCTGCCTACTTGTTCTCCTATTGCTATTAATGATGATGCTTGTGCTACTAACTCTACTTTTTGTGAAGCATCCATTTTAAAGGAGAATGTTGAGCTAAGGGCTCAACTTGAGTTGCTATCTAGCAATTATGGGAAATTGGAAGAAAGTCATAAAAAGCTATCTAGCTCTCATGATGATCTTCTAGTGTCCCATGATAGGCTAAAGCTAGCTCATGAGGCTATCACTACCAAGGTAACATCTAGTGAGCCTCGTGTGGACATTGGCACATCCTCTACTAATAATGCTATATTGACATGTGCTAGTCCTAGTAGTTCATCCACTCACAATGTTGGCACATCTTGTGATGAATTACTTTCCATGCCTTGTTGCTCTAACAATGATGCATCTACTTCCTCTAGTGCTCGTGTTGTTACTAACCATGTAGGGGAAAGAAATGAGCCCAAGGCCCAAGCCACTTCTTTGAAGAAAGGCTTGGAAAAGAGTCATAAAGGGAAGTCCACACTTGACAACATGTTAAGTGTGCAACAATCCCCCAATGACAAGAGTGGACTTGGATTCAACTCCAACAACAAGAACAAGTCCAAGATTGACAAGAAGAAGGGCCAAGAACAAGTCAAGAATTCGGCCAAGATCACTTGCTTCAAGTGCAAGATCGAAGGGCATCACGTTAGAGATTGCCCTATGAAGAAGAGGCCTCTCAATGAGAAGCAACTAGGGAAGCGGCTTTCTTGTTCAATCTCATAATCAACCACGAGTTGAACAAAGGCCACCTCCTAAGAAGACTCATGCTATTGCTCCTCGTGTTGAGGAGCCTATCAAGAAGAAAGGGAAGAGTCGGTGTTGCTACCTATGCCGTGAGAAGGGTCACGTGGCTTCTTCATGCACAAACGGTACCTTATCCAACCCAATTACCATTGAGGATGTTTACTCTATTAGGAAGGATAGGGTTGGCAATGTGTTTGCCAAATATGTGGGTGCTCAAAGTGGTGTCAAGAAAAGAACCATTTGGGTACCCAAACCTATTGTGACTAACATCTTAGGACCCAACTTTGTTGGGGACCAACAAGCTCAAACTTGATCAATAGGTTGTGTTGGAGGACATTGGAAACTTGGCTATCTTTTGAAGAAGTAAGGGATCTTCATGGTTATATTACCTCAAGCCAAGTCAATTGGATTGTCACATATCTATCTTATCCCCAATGTCGCTCCTTGCGGTAACTTGTACTTAACTCATTTACATTGAAAGTTACTTGCCCCCTTGCATGAATTAGTTTTGTTCCTAGCATGTGTTTGTATATGATGTGCTTCTTTCCTACTTATCTTGAGAAATCAAGTATGTGTATGTTAGTTGTGTATCATGTATGTGTAAACTTTGTGTTGAGCTTTTTATTGGATCTTGTGTGGATTTTATTTGGCTCTTTTGGGAGATTAATGGACTATACCAATTTTGGGTGAGTGACTTGCTTTGTGCACTTCACAATCCCAAAAATGTGTATTCATGATGTACACCACATAGTATTGATATAGCAAGATTATCTAGTCTCTATGTGGTATGTATTATTCATGAGAAATTCAAATTCTATAATGTCCACTAATTTCTCTAGTTGGTTTTTAGTTGCCTCTTGTTAGAAAGAAATGGATCATCACGTTATGGGGGAGTAATAAGCTATGTGCCTATTACAATTCTAGAAAACGTGAACATTTGAGGTTTTGCCACTTGGATTTGATACTGTAAATTATCCTATTCCTCTGTGGCATGTTTGCTCGAACAAGTTCCAATTTTATTGAAGTGCTTCTATTTGGTTTTCTTTTGGATCTTGTTTGCTTGAGTTTTGCTTGGTGTGGTTTTTCTCAAATATGTATTTCCATATGCTATTTGAGAAATCATTCGCTCCATATTATTTTAACCATGGCTTTGCCGGTTGGTTCGAATAGTTGGAGCTACCAACAAACTCTATCAAATATGGCATTGCTTTAATTCTTATCTTTTGCCATATGATTTATCTTGCGCGGATATTCTTGGATATCTCTATCACCGGGAAAATATTTCCTTTTACTCATTGTCCTTGGACAATTGATATTCATGTTCGTGGTAGAATGTTTGTGATTATCCTTCGTTGGCCTTTGCTCTTATTTGCCTTATTTCTTGCCAAGTTTTTATTTTGCTTTGACTCCTTTTGTCTTCCTTGCCTCTTGTGGATCTTTATGTCTTATTGATCTTGTTAGTATTTTAAATGGCATATGAAGAGTAATGATCCCTTGTGTGTGCATTTTGTATTCAAATGCAAATCCTAAAGATAATGCACGAATCTTGGGGGAGCTTTTCTTTATTATTTAAAACACTATCTTATCAATTGACATTTGATCCTTTCAATTGGCATTTAATTTCTTTCCTTGGTGTTTATGGAAGACAAACCTTTTCCTTTTGTGATTTGTGCCATCATGAAAAGTGTAGAGAGTGTTTGGTTTGATTGTTGTAACCTTGCTCTCTCTAGGGAGTTGCTTTCTCATTTCTCGATTTGAGTCTTATCTTCTTAAATGAGAAAACCCAATGAGCATTTATCTTTTTATCTTATCTTCTATGCTCATTGATCTTGCTTAGGTACCTTCAATTGTATCTATTCAAATTTTATATCTCATCCATAGATATTTGTTTCAATTGGTATCTCTTATGGGAGCTTTGATACCTTGTTTCTTGATTTTATATTACTTGATGTCTTTCCAGTAATACTCTTCTCTTGGTATCTTTGCCTCTTGCGGGTATCTTATTTTCAATTGGCGTCTTATCTCTCATTTGTTGTTTGATTTGATTCCTATTGATATCGCACTTCATGTGTTGATGTGTTGGAATCAATCATTGGTTGTTTTGATTTTTCCTTGATCATGTGTCGATTTGGATGTTGATATAATTTGGACAACCTTTTCGTGTCACACCTTGGTGTGTCTACTTTTGGTTTACTTGGTGGTTGTGTCCAAAATTGTATCTTTTTGTTTCTAGAAAGTCTTTGCATGCGTATTCATTAATATATATATATATATCTTATGGCATGCTTGTCTTTTTGTTCCAATATATAGGGTATACTCCACCAAATCCTAAATCGGCTAAGATGTGCATGAAATTCAATTTCATATCTATATGCACATATTTATGTGGAGTGTGTCCTATATATTGTAGTGTATCTAACTACTATGGAACCCAATATGTTTGGGAACCATTTTGTACTTGAATTGTGTTTTAGGTACAATGGAGATGCATTGGATGCCTGCCTCACTCATAAGGAAGGTGTTCTCACCATGTGATTATAAGAGTCAAGCTACGGTGGCTAACAAACTATCATCTTCTTCATCACCAATGATATCTCGGTAACAAGTATCTATCACATGCATAATTTTCTAGTTCCAACCTTGTGTAGGTTGCTTCTTGGCATGAAATGCTTTTATATGCAATTGTAGTGGTTTTGGCCTATTTCCTTCACTTGGTATATCTTTGTGATATTTGTGTTGAAATTGCAAAAACATTTCCTTCAATTGATATCCTCTTTATGATACTTGTTGCCTTATCTCAAAGCATCTCCACTATCTCTTGTTTGCTTAGTGATATGTGTGATGTCTTTGATGTGTTTGAAGTTCATCTATATACAATAAGATAAATTTGAGCTATGTGCTATGCTTTTAAGCAATAATCTTATTTGTGTATTTATGACTTCCCTTTGGATACCATGTTTTTTTATTCTTCTTCAACCATTTTGTATGTACATGCTTATTTGTGGGTGTATATCATCAATGATGTATCTACTTAGAAACCTATACATATGAGAGAGGTAACTTTTTCAATTGGTATCCTTTCTTCTTTTCAAGTCAACTTGATTTTTACCATTGATTCTTTGGTGGCCTCAAAAAAAGAAAATATCTCATGAGTGCTTCCTCTACGCACTCATTTGTTTATCGAAGATCTTTGACTTCATGCTTATCATGGTGAGCATGTTGATTTTTATTGGCTCTACATGTTCCCACTAGCTTTTGGCTTTTTCAATTGGTTTTAGTTTCCAATTGGTATCCTTGAGCTTGTGAATGTTTTGTTTTAAAAAGATCTTCTTTGTATCTTGGTTGGGCCTCTCTTTTGATGAATCTTTTCAATTGGTATCTTCTCATGGCTCAACCATATCTTTGGTGCAAGTGCTATGTGCTATGTTTTGTTTTATGCACTCTTGCACTTGTTGTTTGTTCTAGATGATTTTGGGGGAGTGAGGATTCCATATTTGTGCACTCGTCAATAGTGCATGAACATTGGGGAGCTTCTCCATTTTCATTTAGAATACTCTTTTCGGATCTTTTCGAATGCTTTTTCTCCCTTTGTGAAGATGTTTAAAAAGGAATGTCATCTTATTTGCAATCTTTAGATCCTCCAATATAGTTTGATTTCCTCTACCTATTCGTCATTGAATATGTGCATTTGATTTCACTCATATCTTGAGAAATGCACACCTTATGGAGGAACTCATATTATATTGGCCTTCTAAATTTTTCCTCCCATTTCGGCAATAGATGCCAATGGGGGAGAAGTTTAGAGGGTTTAAGGGAATTTGGTTTTATGCTTTTGTTTGGTTCTTAAGCATTTGCCTTTATGCTCTTGCGTGCTTGCATGTTTGTCTTGCAAGTACACTTAATTCTTTATATAAACCCTCTTAAAAGGGATTGTCATCAATTACCAAAATGGGGGAGATTGAAAGAGCATGGTTGCCCCCATGTGTGATTTTGGTAATTAATGACAATCCTTAAGGACTACTGTGTGCTTTGAGCTATACTTGTAGGTTTGGTCCTTAGCATTGCTTGAACTCCATATGTTGGAGACAAGGCTAAAAGAAGAAGATTACATGTTGATCAAGGCTAAGTGCAGGTTGATCAACACACAAGGCTAGCGATGTATCATGAGGGATCGTATGATCCCATGGTATGGCATTTGTCCATGAGCATGCAACGAAAGGGATATCCTATGAAGCCCATGGAGGATGGCGTCACGTGGTGATCGTCATCAAGATAAAGGCCAAGTGAAGATTTGTCGAAGGGTGTCTCTCCCATCTTGGTGTATGGGGGAGCACGTTGCGAGTCTTCACCAAGCGAAGCGCAATCAAGAAAGGTGGTGCGTCTTGAGGAGATGAAGATCGTCTTCATCGACTTCAAGTGGATTAATGCGCAAGGCAAAGGTATGATCTTTATAGGGTTTCTATTTTACCGGTCTCATGATGTTAGTTGAGAGACCGGGTTATAGGATAGGTAGCCGTACTATCAAGAGGGGCTCTCGAGCAAATATCTTTATCATGTCGTCGTAGAGAGCTCAAACCTTTGCATCCTTGGCGTCATCTTTATTGGTTCTTTTTTGGCTCTTATCATGGTGTGGTCTGGTGCTTGTCGTGCTTGTCATGACAAAGCCAAGTTCACCGAAAACGGATTTCGTATGCATCTTATCTTGCGTTTTCGGTTTTGGAGATTTTGCTGGTCCATCCGTACGGAAGGTTTCACTCTTCCATTTATTAGCAAAATCTCCCTTTCTTGGTTTCAATATTTCTGCTTTTTGTTGGGTTGCTCTTGTCGCTCTCTTTCCAACAAAAATGGATTCACCTTGATCGGAGCTTCCTAATAAAAGTTATTCAGTTTCAGGGTTTTGCTGCTTTTTCTTTGTGCAGCGGTAGTACCGCCGCCTCTGGCAGCAGTACCGCCGGTGGTACCGCCAGCAGTGCCGCCAGCACTACCGCCAGGGAGGTGCTCTGTTAGCCCTCAGCGGCAGTACCGCCGCCTCCGGCGGTAATAACGCTGCTGGGGACTTTGAGCCCTCTCCTGGGCTGTGCAGCACCGCCAGCAGTGCCGCCAGCACTACCGCCAGGGAGGTGCTCTGTTAGCCCTCAGCGGCAGTACCGCCGCCTCCGGCGGTAGTACCGCTGATGGGGACTTTGAGCCCTCTCCTGGGCTGTGCAGCACTGCCCGCAGTGCCGCCAGCACTGCCGCCGTTGATACCCTCTGTTGCTCCCCAGCGGTAGTATCGCCGCCTCTGGCGGCAGTACTGCTGCTGCGGGATCTTTTGCTAGCCGTTGGCTGGCTGAATCTCGTGGAGCGGCAGTACCGCCAACACTGGCGGTAGTACCGCCCCTGCGGGATTCTACCCCCCAACGGTTGGTTTTTTAGGGTACCTATTGAAGGGGCTTTCTTCCCCAATAGGTACCCAACTCTTTTGCACTCTCTCTCTCCTCCATTGTTGACCTTCTTGAGAGCTTGCTTCCTCTCCACTTCCCTCCAATGATTCTTGCCCATCTTTAGGGAAACAAGAGAGGAGATCTAGATCTACCATTTCACCAATCAATTCCTCCTCTAAGTGAGGGGAACCTAGTAGATCTAGATTTTGGAGTTCTTAGTGTTTCTCCTTTGTTCTTTCTCTCAAATCCCTCCCTACCATTAGTTGCTTTGGTTGGATTTCGGAGAGAAGGACTTGACCACTTAGTGTGTTCTTGCCATTGCATTTGGTGCATCAGTTTGAGTTCCCCACGATGATACGTGGGATTGAAATTCGAGAAGCTTGTTACTCTTGGGTGCATTGTGCACCCTAGACGGTTGTGTGTGCTACGGGAGCCTCCTATTGTGTGGAGGTAGGCTCGGGCAAATTGTACGGGTTTGGTCAACGCCCTCAAGAAGGCCTCATTGTACGGGTTTGGTCAACACCCTCAAGACGACCTCATAGTGAATGAGCAAATCCCCCATCGGGTATTCCCCACGGGAGGAGCTCACGGAGAATAGGGTGAGCACGGACGTGCTTGTAGGAGGGCCAAGGAGCCTCCACACCTCTCCAACGTAGACATACTTCCATTGGGAAGGAACTACGGGAATCAAACCTCCGCCTCCACTTGTGTCGGTTATCTCTATAACCAAACCCTCTACTTATGCATTTACTTTGTGATAGCCATCGAGCTTGAAGCTATATATCTTGCTATCCTTGTTGTTAACTTGCCTAGCATAAGTTCTTGGTGCACATAGGTGAACCTAGTATATTAGGTTTTGTGCTTGATAAATTAAACGTTAGTTTTATTCCGTATTTATTCAAGCCCTAAGCATAAAAGTTTTAAAGCGCCTATTCAACCCCCCCCCCCCCCCCCCTCTAGGCGACATCTCGTTCTTTCACCGGGGGTGTTTGTGGGATAAGAAGAGGTGCGTGGGGACTGGTGGTCCATATTTTCAATCCAACAGATCATGTGAGGGTGATCGCACGGTCGGGGAGGCGAAATATTGCACGCATATATCCCCCAAAGGACACTCAACATCATAGTTTTTCTTTGGATTCCTCTAATTTTATTAACAAAACCATAGTAGAGGCTCGAAATAGGGAAAAAAATCTTACTGCCAACATGAGTTTTTAGAGCCTAAACATTATAGGGCCATAAAGAACAAGAAAGTACTAGGACGGATGTGGAGCGGGATTTTGGTGTGCTCCAAGCTCATTGGGCTATTGTCCGACACCATGCTAGTACATGGAACGTTGAGACAATGTGGGAGGTGATGACTGCTTGTGTGATCATGCACAACATGATTGTAGAGGATGAGTGTGATCACAATATCTATGAGCAAGGGTGGAAGTTTTAGGGCGAGTTGATTGAACCTGTGGGTGGACCGACAACGTTCCAAAAATTTCTCGATATGCATCATGAAATCCGCGTCCGGGAAAGTCACGCTCAACTTTAAAATAATTTGGTTGATCATTTGTGGACTCATGTCGGACACTGGTAGTTCTATCTTTTCATTTTCTTCCAATTTATGTGAACACTATTTAAATTTATTTGACGGTAAACTATGTTATTGAAATTTATATTGTAAACAAATTTATTTGATTGTGTGATATATTTAAAATATGTTCAACTGGATGTCGTCGGTAGATAGATCAAGTTAGAACGTGTTGACGAGGGATGACAAGTGGATTCCTGGGAGCATTTCGATGACCCCTTTGTTCAGACCAACATATTCAACATTGGAAAAGGTTAGTGAGCTTATTGATAATTACAATTGGACGTGGAATGCAGCCCTTGTTCGTACTACCTTTAGTGCACCTGATGCGGAAGCTATCTTGAATATTCCTCTCCGCAATGGTGGTGGTGATGATTTTTTTGGCTTGGGCACACGACAAGACAGGTGTCTACTCTGTAAAGACGGCGTACCGTGCTCTGACGACTCGGAAAGAGCAATTAGCTCAAGACGAGGGGCCGGTTACGAGAACCTCAATGACAGACAAACAGATGTGGAATGCCTTGCGGAAGCTGAATGTGATGTCGAAGGTTCGAGTTTTCTGGTGGAGAGCGATCAGGGGTATATTACCTGATGAATCTACTTTGAAACGGAGACATATTAAAGTCTTAAGCCGATGCAATGTATGCCATGCAGTAGACGAGGACCTCATGCATGCGCTCATATATTGTTCTCATGGGAAGCAATTCTGGATCGAAGCTCAGTATCGACTGGATGTTCGTCTTCCGCGTCTGCACCCTCTCACATGGACGCGCGACATCGTTTGTGACGCTCAGTTTTCTGTGGAAGAAAGGGCAAAAATAATCTCAGTTATGTGGTCCATTTGGCATCCTCGCAATAGATGGACACATGACAGTGAGGGGTATAATCCTAGCCATGCAGTAAGGCATATCCGTGAATCTCTTGCTCTGCTCGAGGTTCCGCTTCAGCAAGCTCGAGTGCTACCTGGTCATGGGTGGCGGCCGCCGGAGTTTGGGGAAGTAAAGATCAACTCTAATGGTGCTATCAACATATCTGATGGACTAGCATGGGCAGGGGGTGTAGCTCGATCACCCTCTTCATTCCTAGGGGCCTGGAGCAAGCCGTATGTGGGGGTGTCGGACCCCCTGATCTGATCATGGAGGCCTTGTCCCTTCGTGATTGTGCCCGTGTTGCGCAGCTGCGTGGGTTTCAGAAGGTGACTGTTGAGACGGACTGCTTGGAGGTAGTCAACCTTTGGCACTCGAGAGAGGCCTCGCGTTCGGTTATTGCACCGTTGCTTGATGAAGTTGGAGAGCTAGCTAGTCAGTTTGTTTCTTTTTCCATTCAACATGTAATGAGATCGGCCAACTATCCGGCTCACCTTTGTGCGAAGTATGCTTCCGCAATCAGGGTGACGGAGAGCTGGTTTGATGCTACTCCCAGTTTCCTGATCAGTAGCATGTTGGCTGGTTGTGCTAGGAATGCTTTAGTTGAATAAAAGCTCTCAATTTCCACGCAAAATATATATATATATACATATATATAATTGAATAAAAGTTCTCAATTTCCACGCAATATATAGGCCCCCTTCTTTTCAGCTTATTTTCCATATTCTCCTAGAAGCTATCCTCCATCAGCTTCTCCCAGAATCTCGTTTTTTAAATTTGTTTAAACTTTTAAATTTGTCTTTCCAATACTTATTTAGAAGTTTAAACAAATTTTAAAAACGAGATTCTGGGAGAAGCTGATGGAGGGTAGCTTCTGGGAGAATCTGAAAAATAGCTGAAAGAAGGGGCCATAGTAAGGTGTAGGCACTTCGTTGTGCAAAAATTTCTAGGGTTAGATAATATCAAGATCTGTCATTGTGCAAAATATCAGTGAAAACTCCGTTGTATTTTGGCCTGGATAAAGAGATAAATGTGTAGAATCTAGATCGATGAATAGTGCGCAGTTTCAAAATTTTGAAAGTTTGCCTGATTTTTCTTCTTTTTTTAGCTCGTAATACAACGAATTTTGGACTAAGATTTTCCACAAGATTGTGTGTTCCTTTTTCCCGATTTTTTGAAACTTAAAAATGTCGATTCCAAAATTTTGAAAAAAAAAAGAGCTCCCTGAAGCTCGGGAGCCTGGTGGATGCCTCTACAGGTAGTTAACTTGGCGGTGGCAGTTCAACTAGCAGATACAGGTATTTAGATATTTCCAAGAGTTGCTCAAGTGCAGTTTCTTGGAGCTGACAGTGTCAAACTTGAGCGCTCGTTCTTATCACGCCCAGCGTGAGTTGCTAATCTTCCAGCCATTAGCCGTTTGCGTTTATACCACATCATCTGAAAGCACTTGCTAAGGGATGTCATCTCTGTGGTTCAACAAAAGAGGACTGGAACCTGCAGTGAGAGCACAAAATTTAGTTGCATGACATGACAATCTTTTCCTACTAGTGAACGAGTAACGACGGAGAATTAATAATATATAAGATCATGGATCTATTACCGCAATTATGTTTTCAGTTTTCTTGTGCAAACACCCCAAATATCTTCCTAACAAAAACTCTTCAGAGTGGGCTGGTTAGTTGATTGCCCCGTACCCCTGACAAGTACAGATCAGATCTACTAGCTGTCAACAAACTAACTGGGTTGTTTAACCATGAAATCTCTTTCCCACTGGAACAGGCCAGACTTCTCAACGTCACCAAGTGACAGAACTGGAACACCTGGTGGCAACCCAGCGCTGAAGGTATTACAAAATATAATCAAGAGGCTTCGGCAGGCCTGCTCTACTTCCATGCGCTCTATTGCGGTGTTCTGCAAAGCAGGATCCCTCCAAGGTTGATAATAATGCCTGAGATAGGAAAAACACACGCTATTAGATTATGCAACGTACACACCCAGCATTTGTCATTATAACAAAAGGATACGCAAATAAGAATTGCTCACACACCATCTCCATGCAGGATTAGATTCAGCAGGACAATGTATCTTCGAGCAAAGCATTTCAATTTGAGCACGACTATCAACCAAATCTGTTTCAAAAAGGTTCATGATAATAATTGTAAGTGGATGTGTTACTGTTCCAGCAATAACATGAGAAGAGAATACCAGCACTCCATATCACAATGATATATCTTATAACCAATCTAAGTCAACAAATAATTTAGAAATATGTAGATTTTATTGTAACAGAATGCAATAATTCAAGGTTTACCTTTACTGCATCTGTCAAGAAGCAACAAGCAAAGAGCCGTCGCAACCGATGGCAAAGTATCACTGTTTCTTTTGACACGATCTTGAAGGTAAAGTATAATGACAGCTAGTCTCTCGTTTGTGACGTGACTGTCCACCATTTCAACCCTTTCATATGTGCGGTTCAAGAAAGACTGAAGAGTTCCAGGACAATTGCTATTTTCAGGAGAGATACAGGAGATTCTACCAAGTATTACGGAAGCCACTAACCAACGCAATATCTTTGAAAGTATACACTCGTTTTTTAGTGGCTCTTCCCATGACATTTCCAGTACAGATTTTTTGTTACTGAACCAGAAGATATTAGAAGTTACCCATGAAACAACCATCACGGTTCTCGACTTATCCTGTCATAGCCAAATAAATGCAGAATTTAGAAATCCCATCGCATACAAAATCCTTGAGAAGAAAAAAAATATGGTGTGATTTGTACGCATAAATAAAAGGTGAACCTCATTCATAGTGTGCTACATATGACTACTTAATAGTAAACTTTAACATAGTATTGTGCACATAAATATACAACAAATCAATTCAAGTCCTAATGAATCAACAAACAATGAAGGTGATCATGAGAATTAGATGATGCTCATATACTAAAGCAATAACTTTAATCACTCAGATTTAGATTCGTATCATCATACTAAAGCAATAATGTTGAACGTTCACTAGATGAAGGCAGAGCACAAAAAAAGTACCGTCTCAGACAAAATTGGCAGAGGACCATTCATAAGAACCACATCAGTACCAAGTTCCATTGTAAGCTTCAGTTCGGTGCTTCTTGAGTGGCCATCAATAGCTTGGCACAACTTAAATATGCCGTGGAGGGACAAGGTAAAATGTGGTTGGTATATCTTCCTTTTCATAGACAGCCTCGTTGTTGATGCAATCACATTTAGAACTGAAGTTAACATGGGGATATTCCCTTTAAAAAGTTTGCCCTCTTCAACTAGCAGATACAGGTATTTAGATATTTCCGAGAGTTGCTCAAGTGCAGTTTCTTGGAGCCATTCTGTAACGAATCTTGATAACATCAAAGCATTGAGTACCTGAAGAAAGCACATAAAAGGACGGATTAGAGCATAGCTTAACTATTATAAAGCATATATTTCACAGATCATAGCAACTCATGAACAGAATGTCAGTTGTTTAGGTCCCTAAACCAATAAATCATAAACAACAAACTGTGTGCCAAAGCTGGACATTCATGGATGATTGTATTTTGGGCAAATTAAGCCCATGTACAAAATATTACACAGGAAGTATCATACCTAACAAAGTAATTCTTAGTAGTTCAAGCATGTCGGTGAACATCTGGCTATCATAATATGTTCATACCAATACTAATGTGAGCGCTTTGAGAGTGTATCTGCTAAGTTCTGACCGGTTTTGGAGCTTAGGGTTGAACATCAAACTCCACCAGCTGTTAGCAGGGTATTTACACTAGTTTGAAAAGTATTTAACGTAAGCAAACATCATATGCCCAGTACCATTATGAATCTGAGATCATTTGCCGGAACACATTGCAGCCACTAAAATAGAACTATTTCAGCAGGTGGATGAAATGACACTTTAGCCCAGTGTCTCCTTTCCCTCTCCATTCTCACACTACAATGTAGGACCACATGTAAGATTCATCTGACCGTGTACTTCTACTCAACTGTTTCTCCCCAAGCCTCAGCCTAACAATTTTCCCTAATCCATCCCCAGCCATTCTCGCACAACCAGGAAAGATCGGCATCCCCTAATCCATCCCCAGAACCCTCACATAGCTGTCAACTCCTACGTATTGGATTAGCGATTGAGGTGTCCATCGGCGGAGGAACCTGGCAATGCTGGAACCTAATGCGCCAACCTCCATTGGTGCAAGCTCTAAGCCAACCTCCCTAATGGGATCCCACTAGATCAAAGCAGGTGCTCGGCCCATTCTCAGGATCTTCCTTTCCATCCAGCACGCCCGGGCTCCTCATTGCTCGGAACTCCTATTTCCAAATCTCTCCACTGTCGATATGATCCTGTCATGGGCTGTGGACGGAAGAACCTCGTGACCTTAGGGGATAGCCCTCCCTGGACGTTTGCAGGACAACAAGTGTGTGTCGGCCGGCTGGTGGCACCATTCCACCGCACGATTAGGAAGAGAGTAGTGGGGGTTAGTGATTAGGAAACTAAAGTTTATTCATTACTTGATCTCCTAGGACAGAGTACCCCACCATATAAATGGGAGTGTTCAACTGAAAATGTCCAAATATAAATATGAAATCAATTCAACTAACGGACTCTACTAATTAGGCACCACCCAATTTGTTTCGACTCAAGGGCTACCAAGTAGGCACCACCGAAATTGTTTCGACTCAAAGGGCTCCCGCAGGCACCTGTGGCTCGGCTGGCCTGGCCCTGCGCTGAAGGTTATGCCCCACATATAAGAGGACCTTGAGCTGAAATTGCCTCAACTCATATTCCGCTGCTGCAGTTCAAGCTTCCTGTAAGTCCTCGTCTGGCTCCCGGACATCAACTCAGGATGGGGAGGGAAGTGCAGATGTCGGGGCCCATGTTGGTGGGGACAAAAGAATGAGACGCACACACAGTTTGGGGGCTGTAGGCCATTCTATTTCTCATACTCTGAGAAATACTATTATATGCACTGGTCTGTTCCACCATATGGCACTGGAATCATAACGGTACTGGGCATAATTAAGTTCTTGTGATGGAGCTAAAGGCAACAAATAACGATGTCCAGTAACAGATCTGTGAGTCATATTTAGTTAGGAAGTAGCACCAAACAATTTGTGCAACAAAAATGTAGTTAATTAAAATGATCCTCATGTTCACCAACAGAACTCTCACAATATACTTGATGGATTGCATGTTACAATCAAGAATTCAAGATTCAGAAGGGAGATGAAAAATATATACTCTATTGTTGCTTCTAAGAAAGGTGCATATACAGTTGAGATAGTTTTAAATAGTGACTTACCTCCAATGCTAACCCAACTATTCTGGAACTGGAGTTGTTAACACTACCAAGTCCTTCATCATGAGATGAAATCACAGAGGATATCCATGTCAAAAGGCCACAATCTTTTACTAAATGCTGCGCTAGAACTGGCAGCTTCACACACTTCTTTAGCACCTACAATGCAAAGGGAGGAGCATTATAAACAATATAATACTTGAAAGAATCAATTTATTAGATTCATACATGCCAAAATGGGTAGGATCGAATCAAATAACAGTACAGAATATGCATGCTTAACGTCAAGTGTAGTAAAGAATGGTGAATTTATGTCGAGTGATAACTCTACTTATGATACATTGCTACACTTAAGTTTTTCAGACTGTGCTCATTTCTTGGCATCTTTATCTTTACTCCTATAAACGCTGGAATTGGTGCTGATGGTAACTTTCAAACAGTGAAGCCAAATCGTCATGATTTTTCACCATTCTGTTTTTGGGTTTACAAAATATGTCATATCTCCTCATCAGACTATATAAGTTGTGCGAAGATGTTCGAACAATCCAGCCATCTACGTAGTCGCAAAAACACCCGGTTTTCTGATGCCGAGCCTGAGAGGACACGACATGATCCGCCCAACAGCTGGAAGGGGTGCCCCTCTCCATGCATGGCCGCGTCATGTGGCCCGGCACCGGGCAAGGTCAAATCTCCCTACCACAACCATACGCTGACCCTCGCCCTCCCGCCGCATCAGGGTCCCGGGGCCATGCAAAACCAGCCCCCGCCGTCCCGATGTACGCACGTGGGCACTGTTTATCACACTCGTGTTGTGGCAGAGTCAGCGCGGCTTTTGCCCACTGCTACGTCCCTCCTGTCATCGCTTCTTCACACGCCTTGCAGCGCTGAAACACCACATCATTCCCCCTCCTATCGTCATGCTCCCTCTCCACCCCCTCCCTCTTTCTGGTCGACAAGGGTCTCTCCTCTCTGCTCAGATCTGCTCCGCCCTCACCGGTTGGTGGCCTCCTCTACGTCGTCCGGCTGCTGCGTCTGACCGGCTTTTTCCTTGCTTGCCTCCTGCGTTCGTGGCGGCATGCTCCGTGCTCCTTCCCTCACACGGGCTTGTGTTGCATTCCCTTGCTCCTTCCCTTGCACGGGCTTGCGCTGTGTTCGCTCCGTTTTCCGTCCTGCGCGTCCTCCTCGGGGTTCTGTGGTTTGGTTTTACTCTGCCATTTGTTTGGTATTCTTTGTTCTTGCATCCGTTTCGGCTGTTTCTTTGTCGGCTGGCTCGTTGCTCATTTCCTGTATAGGTCTTCTTTTGGCGCTAGCCTACTGTTTTGAATGCATTTCTAAGGTTCGTTCTCTCCTGGAGTTGTTGTTCGTGCTGAGTGGTGCGTTAACTCCGCTTCTTGGCCTGGTAGGTGTTTCGCTCCCTTATGTTTGGTGTCCTCTGTTTTAGCATCCGCTTCTTTGGTTGCGTCTTTTTTGGCTGGCTTCGTTGCTCATTTATCATGCATGTTTTGCCTACGCGCCGCGCTATTTTTTTGCTGGTTTTCTAGGTTTCACTCTTGCCACACGGCTCTTCGTCTGTGCAGCTGCACCCATTGCGCCACTTCCTAGTCCATGTAAGTATCCGCTGCTCTTCACGTGTTTGTTCTGTAAGCACCTTTGAGTGTGCCGCCGTCTCCTTGGCTACTTTTCTTGGATCCATACTAATATGTGTTTTTTGGGGGGTGGGGGCCTAGAAATCACTTAGGAATCTACTAGCACCTTTAGGGGAAAGAACATTCACATGTTCATTATCGAGGCTTCGCTTGTAGCTTTATTGGAAGTTGTCGCCACCCCGTGCAGATTACAGCACATAGGTTTCGAGATGGGTCAGGACAGGGCACGTTTAGTCGGGATTGAACTAGATCTTCCTCCTATGGATTTACAGGCCATGCACCAGACGCGCTTCTTTTGGTCCGCAGCAAATGTTTTCAGGTTCGTGGTCTCTGACTATGGTCACGAGTCCATGTTTTTCAGCACAGGCTTGAACCCCGCCTTTCTGCGATGTGTATGAGATGAAAAGTCATGTGGTCCTCCGCGGAGAACTTAAGGTGCAAGAACCTGGCAAAAATGAATCTACGTGGATAGACATGCCTCCTAAGTTCCTCCTGCATGGCAGTGGTGGCCAGATCGGATGTATTGTTTCTGACCTGTACCCAGAATTGAATTGTTGTTATGCTATTCGACTATTTCTAGGTTGCTTTGTTTCTACTAACTCTATGTCCGTTTTTGTGGCTATATATTGGTATGGAGACTGATATACTACATGATTAAATTTATATTCATTATTTCTGTAGCAACACGCAGACATTCAGCTATTATACAAAAACAGAAGTAAACAAGATAGTAAGTAGTAAAGCATATTAAAGGGTTCTTGTACTGCTGACAGCACACTGCACAGTGACACTAATTCTATATTCAAATATATATGCTAATGAGGAAATTAGTCTTACCTGAAGGATTAAACGCTTTGATTCAGAATCTGAAACAGCCGAAGAACAAAAGGCAAGAGAAAGCTCTAAGACACTTCCTCTTTTGCATATCGTAGCATCATCAGCTAGATTTGACCCAGCATATAGTAACTGAAGCATCCACAACCGATCAGCTTTGAAATTCACAGAGTTACTCTTCAATAATGTTGGGAATAATGGAATGCTCTGCAAGAAAAAAGGTTGTATAGATAAACACAATACCACCAAATTCATAGCTCAAGATAGTTCATATGTGTAA
The DNA here is from genome assembly GCA_012064385.1 of Puccinellia tenuiflora. Classification (NCBI taxonomy): domain Eukaryota; kingdom Viridiplantae; phylum Streptophyta; class Magnoliopsida; order Poales; family Poaceae; genus Puccinellia; species Puccinellia tenuiflora. Next base: position 281,884 of record QRDG01000320.1, read on the forward strand.
TAAAAACAACCCACCTGAAAATTGGCAGAGGCTGAATGCATCAAAAATTTGCTTATGGTATTGAATTGACTATGAGAGCTATCCAGCAGGGTCAAAGACGCTTCTGCAGAGAAAATAGAAATAATGGAAGGTATCCTCTGCCATGGTTCAAATATCCCATTCTGTAGATATGTCAAAAGAAGCTGGAGGTGCCATTTTTCCTTGCTTTTCTGAGAAGCCTGCACATATCAAGTGTACAACATAACGTGAATGGACTTCTTAAAAAATAAACTTCAAATAGGTTCATTGCTCCGGCCCAGAATACGATTAATCTGGCATATGGACACAAGATGTATTTCATACTCAGATGTACTGCGCATCAATCTGCTCCAGGAAAGTTGACAAGAATATTCTTTTCACAGCAGTTCAAGTTAAATAAACATAAAAGTCATGTTACGTGCATAACATCATCACCAACATGGTTTTTAAGGCGTCGCTTAGGCGATAGAGTGCACTCCAGCGTCGAGGCGTCGGCTCGCCTTAGTGTGGCAAAGAGTGTCCGCTTTAGGAGATTGAGGCGTCCAGAGCGTCGATTAGGCATGTAAGGCGGCGCTCTGACTTGCTGCGGACGCCATGGACAGAGCTGCGAGCAGGTCGAGCGGGAAAGAGAAATTGGGGCGGGAAACAGAAATTGGGGAGGGAAATCGCGCGCACAGAATACTGGAAGAAGATGAGAGAGAGGAGCAAACCACCAGTCCAGGAAACGATTGAGAGAGAGAGAGAGAGAGCTCTCTCTGGCGGCGCCAGCATCCTCCGCCAGATCTGGGCCAGCTCCCTCCTGTGCTAGCTTTCTCCTCTTGCCAGCTACCTCCTCCAGCTAGGCTCCTCCTTCTCTGTCGCAGCCCTCTCCAAGCAGGGCGGCAATGGTCCTCTCTCTTCCCCATCGTCTCTCTTCTCTCCGCCCTCCCCTGCTCCTGTTTCTGATTTGCCCGAGGCTGCTTGCTCTGTACTGTACATAGAATAGTGCTCCACTGCAGGTACTATACGTAGAATAGTAACGCTGTACTGTACATATAATAGTGCTCCCAGTGCGGGTACTGTACATAGAATATGTAACGCGACAACCAGACGGTCATAAGACAGAAAAAGGAAGAACGCAACAGGTAACTCTAATATTCTGTCATACTAATTTTAGAATTGTTTAAGGCGTCACGTCGCCTTATGCTTTAAGCGCTTAGAAGATGAAAAGGTCCCCGGGCGCATTAGATCGCCTTACCACCTTAAAAACCATGGGCACCAAACATCAAGAAAATGTAAAAATGAGCTGGACATGGATATATTTATGCAAGAACATGATTGTGCTTACAGAAGTTAGAAGCAGTATAACAATGTTAAATTTGTAGATATTATACATGTTCTAGAACACAAACCCAAAACTGTATTGATGCTAAGGTTAGCTGGTAACTAAGCAAATAAATATAATAACAAACAGAGCAAGGTTATTAACTGACAGATACTTACAATCAATAAACAAGTCGACTGATAGAAATCAGATTTAGAAAATAGCAGAGTATTACCTCGAGTGATTTTTTGAATGTTCCTAGAGATTCATAACCCAGCTTCCTCAATTCTTCATCAGGAGATGATATGCTAACAAACGTAATAGCAAGCAGCCCAACTCGGGAAAATTCAGCAGGCTCGATGTAACCCATGAGAAGAGCATGAATTGAGAAGCGCAAGATAAACATAGGATCATATGTCTGAATCATATCCACGCTTCGAGATGTTGGCTGTCAATCAATATCAGAGCAGTTTAGGAACATGAGGTAACATGTGAGTCTGGTAGACAAAACGTGTGAAACTGCGAAAATAACAATAATGAAGCCAAAACTCTGAGACAATACCATTAAAGAACTTACCTTCAATATATCAGAAAAGTTGTCCTGGCGGAGCTGTTCCAGCGAGAAGACAGAAACCCTTGACGATCTTTTGTAGCAAAATTGTAAGACTGTCGTGACACAGAGCTTAGAATCAATGGGCATGTTCTCCCGAAATAGCGCCCTTCGCCTACCATTACTTTCGGTGTTCTCTGTTTTATGGATTTCCGATGTTGAATAATCTAGCTTCAATTCTTCTCTATATTTAACAGCTGCGGTTCCCCATAGATGATCCACTTCAGCAATGGTTTTGCACTCATACGACTCTATCTCATTCAAGAGATGAAGTATCTCCAAATCTGTTTCACCAAGAGTTGCACCATAAACAGATAAAAGCAAGAAACACAGCTCTCTTGATTCACTCAATAGGCTATTATTTTGCTGCCTGGTCTTAATATCATAGAGTACCCTGAGTAATCTGATGATTTCTATTTTTCTCTTTTCTGCAATGCAAATTTGGAACTTGTCTTTAGTGAAAGGAGAATCGACTGATCTTAAAATGCTTGGTGCTGGCTGTAGAAGGCTGCCTGTGGCATTAAATGCAGATGGATATTCAGAAACTACATTGTAGGTCATTGATGACAGAAAATGGGAGTGGCCCAGTATGAGCTCAAGAATTTCATCAGCAGGAAACTTCCCTTCTGATAATATAACAAGAACACATCGAATTGCTTTTAGTGTGACATGATCACTGAATCTATGCAAGAGAGATGATTTGATGAATTGGTTAAGGAAAGGTATTGAGTTCAATTGGTTCAGATGAGGTTGAATCTCTGAAGATAGTTCGACAATATGCTTGAGAATTGTATACTCCAAAGAACAGATGACTCTTTGTTGCTTATCAGAGTGGGATAAGCCATCACACCGGGGAAATTTCCTGAGTATTTTATCCAAAGTTCTGACCAAGATGCTTATGAAATTCAGCTTAGCATTGCTCACTCTCTTGGACTCTCTGTCTGAGGCTGTCTCATTTGACAACAATCTTCTAGGAGGAGATAGCAACAACCTAATCAATGATATCTTCGCAAGCAATTCATTAGTAAGCTTCAGAATACCATTGTGTGAGTCGGGATTCATATCACTGACATCAGAATCTAATAGGTCAGAAGATTGTGGGCAAACTGAAGCAACTATTTCCAAGCGTTGCTTCCGGGATATTTCTTTTGAAGACAAGGAGTAGTGCAACATGGTAACTGACTTCCCCAAAAGAGTGTCACTGAAATAATCCATCATATCTTGAACTGATTCGTGTCTAAAGTCGCTGAAATTTTCCTCAAAAATGCTAGTAGTAATAAAACTTTTCCAACGTGGAAAACCACCATCACCCAATAACATTTTACAGTAAAAGCTCGCTACTGTCTCAAGGAATTCAACACACTGGATATGGTCATCACTGTGATGCTTCATGTATGACAAAGCAGCAGGCAACAGAAGTATATGCTCAGAAGCATCTTTTTCTAGAACTTTCATCAACATCTGGCCAAAAAAGTTCATGTGCATAGGACTTACTTCCAAAAGCAACCATACAGCTTTTGCTTTAACCTTAGATGTGGGAAACATACAGTGATGAAGAATGCTAAGGGGAGTGTTGATGGCCATGGTAGATAACATCATATGGAGTGCAGTATATTCAGTGTTCTGCCCTGCAGATCTTTCTGCATTATGAATACGAATCAGCATCTTGAGCAAGCAAACATCAGCAAATTCAAGATTCAGTTTAGTAGCAAAATGAAGAATGACGTGATATACTCGCTGAATGGTGGCAATATCAGAATTTTGGATCTCCAAGCCCCATGAGTGACAGGATTCTGAACTGTGGTCAGTTTGTTGTAGATAATCGTACAAAAATTCCATGGCAATATCAGCAATATATAAACATACAAAAGCTGCAGGAGCAAATGCAACTGAACAGTTCAAACCACAACTTTCTAACTCTGAGAACATCCAATTTGCAAGTTCCAGAAGTCTGACAGGGGACATGAATTTTGTCAACGCTCGAACCATGTAGAAATTTGGCAAAAGCAGGCCCAAGTTCCCTTTGTTCATGGACAGTTGAAATTTCTCCTTGAACAACAGTAATATTCTTTCAAGCATGACCTTTGGGGAAGCAAACAGTAACTCTAGGGATCGACCATCATTATCGGCCAATAGTAAAAGGTCATACAGTTTACCAAGAAGATTCAAAACAAAACCATCTACAAGGTGCAGATTTTTCTTTGAATAACTAGTAAACGCTTCTTCCACATGTTCCACACTCCTATCTGTCAAGTCCGGGCAATTGGATAAGGAACATGGCAAAGACAGGGCAATTACTCCTTTTTTGCAGGGAAAGGACAGACTAATAACAGGATGCTGGAGAACAGATTCAACAATATCTTGGAAACATTCTGCTGAAGCATTAAAGTCAGCAGTTTCAGCAGCCAAAACTCGAATGCGCTCGAATATGCTATCAACAAGAGTGGAGCATACATGGCAAATTTGTTCAAGAACATTTGAACACTTTAAAGTGTATGACGGCAGCAAGCAATGGCTCCAGAATAAGATGACTCTCAGATTGAATGTCAACTCACTGATTGTACTTTCAGAAAGCTTAGCTCGAAGAAGTCGTAAAAGTGCATCAAGTAGCTGTGCATGTGCCTCCCCAGTTTCAGCTGGTGCAGAGAACACAAGGCTTAATACTGAAGGTAAGAGCGTACAGAACGGTGTCACATTCAGAAATGTACTCATTGCAGCCGATTCTGTAGAAATTGAGTGGTTTTGACATTTGCCGTCAATAGTGTTGGCACGATCAACATCAAGATTACCCTCAAACTGTCTGAGACTACAGAAGAACATATCTGGACAACAACTAGCAACTTTAGCAAGATAATCATGTTGCAGATAAAGAACTGATGACAAAAATTGCAGATGAGAAGGAAAGTGTGTTTTCGCAACATCAAGAAGCTCTGGAAAGCTACGGATAATATCTTCTGGAGGTGCAGACATGATTGAAAATAAGAATGCTGTCGCTACGTCATCTGGCAAATTAGTGTTGTGCTGACTTAACATTTCTTCAACTTTTCTAGATACAGAAGACAAAGAGCTTGAATGAAGTTCAGAAGAATGTTCCATGGTCGTGAACAAACTAGTACTTTGTTGGCCCGAGATGCTCTTCAAAATATGCAACAAATTTATCAATGGCCTCCATTCAGAAAAATAATTCCTAGACTGTATTTCTTCTGATGAAAATTTATCAAATCTCTCATTTAGAATGACCCCAGTAAGGTCAAGCAATAATTGAGCGTCTACCTGTTTGATCATCATTGGATGAATCAGTTGACTGTGCAATTAGGGCAAGTAGGCAAGAGTATTAGGCAACATAACTGTAATAACTTATACCTGGGATTGCAGAATAAGGTAGATTGTGTTGCACACGTATAATGAAATTGTGGACTTCTCATGTAATTTCATACCTCCAGACTCTGAATCGAGTAGCCTAAGGCATTTCTGAAGAACACAAACAATCAGAGGACTGAAAGCTGGAGAATAACCTACAAACCACAGACAGAGATGAGAGTATGAATGAAAAAGATCTCATCAGGGAATAATTTAGTACTCCCTCCGTTCCAAGATATAAGGCGTATAAATTTAGTAAAAATTCGAAGCTTACTAAGTTTGACCAAATATATAGAAATAAATATCATCCATAGTACTGAACACTATGAAAATATATTTTATGGTGGATCTATCGATATTGATTTGGAATTGCAAATGTGCATTTTTTTTTCATAAAACCTGGTCAAACTAAGAAAACATTAACTTTTGACTAAATTTATAGACATTATGTTTGGTTACAGAGAATGTAGCAGAAAAGACATTAATACATGATAAGTATCAAAAGAAAACTAGGTAACTTAAAGTCAAAGGGCAGGTGCAACAAAGTAACAAATTTATAATCAGGAAGTGTTAACAAGTGATAACGAATTCAGAACGAAGTAAAGAAGTCCAAGCAAAGAAAATATCTGACTGCAGCATAATATAAGCAAATAACTTGAAGACAAGCAGCCAAAGATTTCAGTAAATCTGATGATTAACATGATCAGATGATAAAAAGATGCTGGTACAACATAGTGTATAGCACAAACAAACAGCTACCCGACAAGCACAGAAGCATTTTGGTAAATCTGGTGAAAACATGAGCTTCAGATGACCAACAAATGGAAAACTGTATGCCCTCAAATGTAGAAATGAGATAGTTATGCTGTGTTTGTGAGAGGTTTACTGAAAATCAACCGTCAAATTTCCATGTTATTTTGTGCCACAACCTACAGGTACCAATAATATTTACATCTGGCACTATATCAGATCATAGAACCTAACAACCAAGCAAACCAGCTAATAGTAGATAATACAAGTTAAATAGCATGAAGTCATTTTCATAAAAGGGGGAATTCACTCCTACATATCCCTAAAGAAAATAATTAGTACCTTCAAACTGGCCTGATTTAGATATAAACTTCCGCATATGCTCTTGGTATTTATACAAGTTGTTCCCAACGACTGAAATAGCATCGCAAAGGAAAGAGATCACAATGTGAGACAGTTTATTAGATGATCTGGCTCCTGGGCTCTCTCTTACACACCATTTGGCTTCATAACCCGGCAAGAAAACCAGCCATGCATCAATCTCCGCAAAATTCTGATCGAACGCACCAGAACTTGCTAAAGCAGCTTTAACTAAAATATACGCTTCATCACGGATGCTCTTAACTTGTGAATTCAACATGATGGCAATCAGTGGTTGCAAATGCTTGTACATAGATTCTGGAACTCTCTCTGGGTCCCAATGTCCCTCACATTGCCCTGAATATTCAACTAATAGAGATAATAAGCAGTGTTGCTCATCCTTGGACAGTTCCAACGGGTTAGGTGGTATGATCCTAAAGAAGTCAAATGATCCATCAAAAGAGCTGGGCATTACCCTCTGAAAGATAAATTGAAGATAATCAGTGCGCAGAATTAGATCAGGATCTTAAGGCTATAAATTGCAAAGAAACTCCACCCCTTAAATGCAGTACATGCTGACAACAAAAAACATAGTCCAAGGATAAGAAACGTATTAAAAGGTATGGATGATGTGTAATAAAATATAACATGCACATACCAAATAGAGCCGGAGAACATCAAGCAACTTCGAGTGAAAAACAGTGTCTACCACTTCCGCATCTTTCAACTCCAGATCTTTCTTATGTAAGCCCCATATCTCACACAGAGTGGTAGTGTGATCATTTGTCAAGTCCTGGTCTTGCTCTTCAGATTCATCCTTAGCCTGCTCAACATCAATTCCGCCAATAATAATATCATCATCCTGATCGATAGCACCACATCTCTGTTTCTTCTTAGGGGGCTGACAAAGCTGGGCGTGCCTCTTTAGTCTACTCTGAGAACAATTTTGATGTTTCTGACTGGCAGAAGAGAGTAACTTGAGAAGTACCTGTGGATCAGGCATAGCTCCACGTACTTCATCGTGAATGTACTCTCTCAGAGATATCCATCTCTTGACACGTGGTTCGTCTCCCTGGTGAACCTGATCTACCAGGAATGCATCTGTTGCAGTGGAACAGCTTAATCCTGGGAAACCTTTCATTCTGACTTTTCCTTTTGTTGGGCCAGTGAATTCTGATGTCAATCTCGCACTTGATACCATACCACTGATTGCTTCAGAAACATACCGCAATAGGTTCAGCGACTCAGAAACAAGCCTCAGAGAACCGTGCTTAACAAGATCATCAGAATGCAGCAATCCCCTATTTATCACTGCTCGAGAGCACACAAGGGGCACGATGCACTTCAAAAGTACCTGCACTTGTTCATCGTCGACAGATACCAGATCATGTGACAGGAGACTGTGAAATATGCTATCAGATTTTGCTGAAGATATTATATCCGCTGCTAGGGAGATGGCAGCAAACCTGCAAAACAGCAATTATAGACAGGCAAAAGTGCAGTGCAGTCCAATGAATAGTTATATACGGATGCTCAAATAACTAACCATGAGGGGGATGACCGTGGTTCAACATTGTAGGGGAACTCATTCATGTATGCCGAACAAAGAGAAAACCTCTTACTCGCAATAGCCAGCAACAAATTCTTGTGGTGGATGGCCTCAGTTGCTTTCAACTTCTTCATGAGATCCAGCAAACGTTTCTCGTTACCTCTCAAGTGTGAGGATGGCATTAATCCATTTTTTGGATCAGTACAGACCATGACCAACACTTGATGGGCAAGTTCAGCTGCTTCCCCTGCATCCAAATTCCCTGATATCATGCTCAGCTGCTCCAGTGTGGCACTTCCAAAAAGGACACTCCGGAGCCCTGGTGGGACAAGTGACTCCTCTACCAGAACATTATCCCGCAATGTTGAGAGGACATACATGACAGTCTCGGCATCATCTTCTCCAATCCCGCGCAGCACGCCTGAGTAAAGCTCCCTCTGTTGAAGGACCCATCTTAGTAGCCTTGGGTTCCCAACCTCCAGGAACGACATGGCAAACCCAACAAGTGATCGCCTTGTAGACCCAAAATTAGCACCTTTTTTCTGATTCCTCCCATCTCTGCCCCCTCTCTTCTTCTGTATCCCTGCTAGTTGCGCCAAAATAGCCATCTTAAAATCAAAGCTCTCGGCAACCTCTGACGCCAACCCTCCACCACGCCTGACAATGGCAGCAAGCAAATCCAGAGCAGCATTCTGCCGCCGGAACTCGGCACTCTTAAGCTCCAGGTACACATCCCCCGTCTTCTCCTTCTCCTCCAGTATCGTCCTCGCAACTCCGTCCAAGCACTTCTTACACAAAGCATGCTGCCGCGACTTACCACCAGGGTGGCCCAGGACAGTAGCAAAGAGTGAAAGTATGTACGCCATCCCTGGCTTCTCCCGGTGCAGCCGCCATGCCTCCATCAGCTCCACGAGCCGCGGCGACTGCTCCACATACTCCCGCAGCACCTCGCCGCCAGACTCGCCGTCCAATAGCTCGATAAACTCCCTCGACGCGTCCGAGTAGATTTTGACCTCCGAGGTGTGGAGATTCTTAAGGATGTGGACTAACCTGATCTTACTGGATGTACCGAACGACTGGTTCCAGGTCTCCATCCCCACCTTCACCAAATTTTGCTCTCGTTTCGGCTCCACCATCTCCTCCTCCATTGCGAACGGAGTGGAGACCGCAGGGACGCGACGAGGTAGGATCGTAACGGCGACGGAGGCGACGCGCGTGCGAGCGGGGGGCTACGGCACGGCGGCGGCGGCTCTAGGGCACCGTGGGCTTAAGAGAGATTTTAGAGCCGCCTTTGATCGGCCTGGAGTTTGGCCGCCGGGTAGGTCAGAGCTCAGAGGTACGAAGCCCCTATTTCCCAACTTTTTTTTTTTTATGGTGGCCATGAGGCCCGGATTTTTCGGGCCAGGCCGAGACTCGGGAAAAAGGCCCAGCCAAAGCACGGCCCGCACAGCAAAATCGAGTCGGGTCAGGCCCAAAGCACGGCTGGCACGGCTAAGGAAAATGAACCATGTGTGTGATTTTTTTATCATGTTTCTTTTTTTTTTTGAATTTTCAACGTATATTAAACCAGCAAAGAGTACACGATTATATCGATTACAAAAACAAAACTAAAAGAGACTAGCAAATCTATGAGATCTTCAAGCTCTTTCTTCATCCATGACACAATCTTGTACTTTTTTTAAGGCAGCCGTAGAACAATGCCAACACCACCAAACCACAGACCTGTGAATACCACCGAAGGTTCTCCCTTTTTAAATTTGAGCCGCAATGCCAAGGCTTTGTGCACGCACGCAGCCATTAAATTAATCAAGCAACATCGGCAAGAGCACCACCACTGATATTCCAGGGACAAAAAACCGAACCACTTTGTCGACGTCGTTGGGAGCCGAGAGAACGAATCACCATTGCCGAAGACGTAGTAGCCGGGATAGATATTGCGAGGACAAACCTCCTCGCGGCAACCATGAGAACCAATCCAAGATTGATCTGGCGAAGTAAGATCTGAAGAACCATACCTAGACAGACTTAATCTTCCAAAGCCACCATTGACGTCGGGAAGGATATCTCGTCGTCGAACGAAGCGTGGAAGATCACTTATTGTAGACGATACCATCTCCATTAACGAAGAAGATGACGACCAAAACCAAACTCTACCATTAGGGACCTTCGAAAAGCGTTGTGCGCAGGTCCGAGGTCCCCACCCCTTCTAGTGCCAGACGACACCTAGAGGAGGCGAGGACCCGTCGAATCTTTACCGGCGACGACGATGAAGCTGCAGATATCACCGGCAGCGGCGGCTAGGGTTGAAACCCTAGGCCGCCGCCACGATCGCCTCCTCTCCTTTTTTTATCATGTTTCTTACTTGCTCAATATTATTGGAGTTTCTTGCAAACGTCATGATATGCTTCGAGATGTTAGAGCTCAAAAGTTTTGGAAGAACTTGAAATGGGTGAAATTGAAAGTGGAAGTGGATTGAATCAAGAAATGGGTTTATCTAGACCTGATGATACTCGATGGGGTTCTCATTTTTAAACCATTTGCCACATTGTTGATATGTATTCCACAATTGTTGAAGTACTTGTGAGGATTGGAAAAGATCCTTCACAAAGGGGTGAGTGGACAAGAATACGTGGAGTGGCCAGAGCCTTTGAATCATCCGACTTTGTTTTCAATCTTCACTTGATTCTTATTATTTTTGGTTGTGCAAATGATTTGTCTCAATCTTTACAAAAGAGGGATCAAGATATTGTTAATGCAATGGATCTTGTTGCATTGGAAAAGGATAAACTTCGTGGTATAAGGTCTCATGGATGGGAAGGATTTCTTCCTAGGGTGACATTGTTTTGCAACAAACATGGCATTGAAGTTCCTTCACCGGATGATCAATATGTGGCTCATGGAAGATCACATCGGTATTATGAAATATATAAACAAATGATGATCATTATAGAAGAGAAGTATATCTTGGTGTCCTTGATCAAATTATTCAAGATCTCGACAATCAGTTTGATGAGCTTAATATGGAGTTGCTTATTTGCATGTCGGCTTTGAATCCATTGAATTCATTTGCTTCTTATGACTAGTTAGCGTGCACGTGCAACGCACGTCTCTCTGGATATAAGTTGATGCAAACATGTAGCCTGGATAACATATTCAGAGCATGTCTAGTAGTACCCCTAAACCCTCAAACCCTCAAACCGGTTTGAGGGCCGAAAATGGGCAGTTTTTTGCACTTTTGAGGGTTGAAAAACTGAGGCAAAGACTAGTACCCTCAAACCCTCAAAATTTGAGGGTTTGAGGGTTCTAGTCTTTGCCTCAACCTTCAAACCCTCAAACCCTCAAACTGTACATCATTGCACATATCACAATTATCACCATATCAAATATGTCTCATGCAAACAATAATCATTCTAGTTATTTATTACAACACCAAATAGTAATATGAAGCACATAAGAATCATTCGAATTATTACAACAAAGTTTTTGGAATTTGTTCGAATCAAATAGGACATAGCAAAGTAAAACAAAGATAAATCATGGGCCGGTTTGGCGCCGCCCATCCAACCGCCAATGGTGCTCCACAAGATCATCCCGGAGTTGACAATGAGTGCTTGAACTCTCAATCGCACGATGTGCTTCAAGAAAAGCTTCTACGCGATTTGGGTTCCTTTCCGGTTGCACACGGGTACCAACATTGTCATAGAAACAAGGGAGGTTTAACCCCCTCTCATCCTCTAGGATCATGTTGTGTAGAATCACACAACATTTCATGATGTTCACCAATGTTTGCTTGTCCCAAAACCGAGCTGGACCTCGGACTATGGCAAACCTAGCTTGCAAAATACCGAAAGCTCTCTCAATATCCTTGCGGGCTGCCTCTTGTGCCTTGGCGAAATTAGCTTCTTTTTTGGTTAAAGGCACCCCATTCTTCTCCTTGATGGACTTCACAAGAGTTGCCCACTCGGGATAAATGCCATCGGTGAGATAGTATCCCATGGAGTACTCATGGTCCATGACCTTGTAGTTGCAAGTTGGAGCATCCCCGGAAACTAATCTTGCAAACAAAGGAGACCTATTGAGCACATTGATATCATTGAGAGTGCCCGGCAAACCAAAAAATGCATGCCAAATCCATGTGTCCTCCGATGCCACGGCCTCAAGCACAATGGTAGCATCCTTGCTTTTGCCACAATACATTCCATGCCATGATTTGGGGCAATTCTTCCATGTCCAATGCATGCAATCAAGACTACCAAGCATCCCCGGCCATCCCCTTTTTGCATTCATCCCCGGCCATCCAATGCGCGGGCGCTGGCGGCGGCCTCGGGGGAGCTAGGGGAGGCGGGAGGGGGCGCGGGTGCTGGCGGCGGAGTCGGGAGGGGGCGCGGGCGCTCGGGGGAGCTCCTCGGGGGCGAGCTCCTCGGGGCGAGCTCGGGCCGGCGGCTCGGGGCTCGGGGAGGCGGCGCGGCGGGCGACGAGTGGCGGGACCGGCTCGGGGGAGCTAGGGGAGGCGGGAGGAGGCGCGGCGAGCTCGGAGGCGGCGGCGCGGAGGAGATCGAGGCCGGCGGCGAGGCGGGCTCGGGCCGGCCGGCTCGGGCCACGGGAGGCGGCGGCGGAGACGGGGGAAGCGGGGGGCACGGCCGGCGGCGGCGGGGGGGGGGGGGGGCTTGGGGAGCGGCGGGGAGGCGTGCGGCGGCGCGGGCGAGCCGGTGGCGGCGGGCGGCGGCGCGGAGACGGGGGGACGGGAGGGAGCTGTTGCTAAAGCTTCCCTCCCGCGCGTGCGTGGTGGAGGAATCGGGGTTGGAGGGGTTGGGAGCCTCCAACCCGTGTTTGTGCAGGTTGGGAGGCCCGACCCGGCTCCGGCCCTGAAATTTTTTTGAGGATTCGAGGGTTTAGGGGCTTTAGTATTTGGCTTTTGGACCCTCAAATCTGCAAAAAAGCGGTTAATTTTGAGGGTTTGAGGGTTTGAGGGCACTACTAGACATGCTCTCATGTGGTCTTTCCCCAGCTCAAGCTCACCCCTAATTCAAAACTATATTTATCATTGTGCTACTTTACTAATTTTAAAAAACAACTTAAGATAGTGATTTCATCGTTCACCTTTATTTTTCTTATATATTCGGTTTGCCCCTTACGTGCTCCACACAGCGGGTCTCATCATTGGTAGCAGTAGTAGTTCCTAACCTTGACAATAACGGTGAGAGTAATTGCTTCAGGTTTGGTCTCCGGAAGCAATTGGATGTATATTACACTCATGCATAATCCCGACTCATGAGATTTATCAAAGAAATGTCTTAGAGCAATGACAATTAGACGTTCTTAATGAGAATTCCTACATTTGGTTCAAGAACCATAGAAAGCTTGCATTGCGCTGGTTTATACAAGCGAGTCATTTGCAATTGTCCATATATATGCGGATGTTCAACTTGAATGGTTAAAATGCGACAATGTACACCAATCGAGCCATTTACAATATTTAGCAGGACACGAAAGATTAGAAGATAAATGATATATTAAAAAGTGAGTCGCGAAATGTGAGTGTGAAGTCACGACATGTGAGTGTTGTCACATTGACTGTTGCAAGGTCCGTAATGTGCTCATGATCGTGTGAAGTCACAGAATGTGAGTGCCTTCCCTTTGCCTGTTTCAGGTTCCATAAGGTGCTCCCCAGACCAGAGACAATACAGCGACGGAGCCACGAACGCCGTATGTGGCTGCTGCACCTTGATAAATAGAATTGTTCATCAAAGGGAAACAGAAGCCATGATCTGTAGAAACCAGCTATCACCTGTAGGATGAGGGCGTCTCCAATGTAGGAATAGCAGCCGGTCATAAGAACAAAAGTGATCTTAAGACCGGGTCTTAAACATTGTGACATCAGGTCATAGGCTAAAATTCTTACGACCCGGCCACACCGATACTATCCGTCCACAAGCAATTGAATACAATATAATAACTATTGCACTGACACAGCGTGTACTGTTTGCATGTCTGCATGCGGTTGTTCAGCTCACACCAAAAGAAGGAGTCACGGTTGGATAGGAAAAAAACAGCTACGTGGGCTCTACCTTGCGACCCAGACGTGGCTTAACCATTGTGGGGATTTCGTCTCGTCATAGCAGGTGCGGTGGGACCCACGTTATGACCTAAATAAAAATTAAGCATTGGAGACGCCCTGATAGAAATATATTATGATTTCATAAAAAATGCAGAAAGTTAGTTCCTTGTGGGCATGGAGTCATACAGGTAGTGACAGTTAAGCATGAGAAGGAGCAAACAAAGAATCACATTAGTTTGTAAATTAATTCAAAAATTGTGATTAAAGATGAGATGGAAATTCGATGTAATAATAATTTTTACGTAGCATCTAAATATGTTCATGTTTTTTTAAGGCCCATGATTTAATTTCAGACCCTGGCTAACTTGCACCGCAGCTCAAACAAACATATGCAACCCAAATTCCATAGTAAAAATGAAGGCAATTTCTCATCTTCATATGTTTGCTACATTTGAAAACCTGAAGAAATGTTGGCTACATTCCAGAGATAAAAAGACAAGGAAACACTTTTTCCTCTGAATCTAACATGTTGTGCTATTGCACTGAACATTAAATTATCCAGTGAACACCAAGCTCATGAGTTATGAGATAAGAAACGCCCAAGGTCATGATGCTCTGCAAACAGTTAGGATGTTGTTGAGAATCAAGTTGTTTCCTGCATTTGTCCCCGAAGAAATGTTGTCGTTAAAAATACCTAAGTAACCATGAAAAAGTTGCTACTTTCAAGTTTAGGGTTTGGTGCGTGTATGTATCACTTGCCACATACCAGGTTGTTGAACCATGAATATATTGTCCATTAGTCTCGTGCCCGCCTCCTACCTCAAGTTATCAAACAACATAAAATGTTCGACAAATGTAGCAGTCAATTCCATATCTTAGCAAAACAACAAGATTTGACAACAAATTATTTTTACAACTGGTCAGAAAATATCTATCTGAATTCAGAATTAAAGAATGGCATTGACAATGGCATCTCTTGTGTCTGAACTGTCATAAAGTATAAGTCCAACGAAAATAATAAACATACCTGTAGATTTCAGTTCACGATCTACGTGGAAGAAGCAAACTGCAGTTTGGCACGTCACCTTATTTCAAACATGTGGAAGTCCCTATATGCATCAAACATAACCTGCATTTTGCATGATGCCATATAATAAGTACCCAAGAAAAAAACCATGTTGCATTTACCAAATATAAGAAAAAGCTCGAATTCGCATGTTTGCAATTTGACATAGTGTGAGGATTATCTCACTTCAGTTACGCTGCTTTATATAATACCCAAGAAAGAAAGCATGTTGCCTTAACCAAATAAAAAGAAGGCTGGCATTCAAATGTCTGCAATTTAACATAGTGTGAGGATTATCTCACTTGAGATACGCCGCTTTATGAAAAATCAATATAATAAATCTAAAATAAAGGACATGGATGGATGGGGTGGGGGAGGGGGTTTCGATATTGCATATCACTTCAAAAGTAATTTCTTAAACAACATATATGACAGTTACTTGTTATATTCCAAATCTGTACCAAGTAAAGCGAACTAAAATTGTGAATGTGAACCAAAGTTTAGCGGAAATCAAGTAGCACCTCTTTCTACTATATGTGAACCAAAAGGTAACCAAAAACATAGAAATGATTGCACGTGTCTTCATGTCGTGAACTTTCAAATTTTTATCAGTTTGTCCTATCGTCTCAAAAAACATATGGATGATTTCTCCTGTGAAAAGCAAATACTTGATGCATGAATCATGTGAGCAGCTATCTTCAAGCAAGGTGTGTTTAAAGCAGCAGGACAAAGCTATAATTGGGTAAAAAATGTCTAAGTGCCAGTCAATGTAGATCGTTGTATGAAATACAATGGAGAATTAATTGTCAATTCAATTGAAGTGGTCAGGTGCAAATAAGCTAGGTTCAGTGATGCGGACAATACTCTAAAGAAAAGAAGCGGAGTCGTTATCTGCTGGCATGTCGTAGCTCTTCCTCGCTTTTCTACAACCATTGGTGCCGGCGACCGGCCCAGCTGACCCGCGGTTCATGGCGCACACTGGCTGACTGGCTCATTTGTCCAAATTAAATCTCTAGGTTCACTATAAACTTAAATTGCAATCTAGTAATACCAAATCTAAAAACAAGAATCGCTTAGTTTGATACCCATTTGAAAGTGCATGGTTGCCCCATGTGTGGTTTTGATAATTAATGACAATCTCTATGGACTAATGTTTGTTTTGAGCCCCATCTAGGTTGTGTTTATATGCGTTGCTTGATCTCTATTTGTTGGAGTCAAGGCTTAGGGAAGAAGATTATATGTTGATCAAGGCTAAGTGCGGGTTGATCAACACTCAAGTCCAGGTGAAGATATGCCGAAGAGGTGCTTCTCCCATATTGGTGTATGGGGGAGCAACATGTGAGTCTTCACCAAGCGAAGCGCAATCAAGAAAGGTGGTTCGTCTTGAGGAGATGAAGATCGTCCTCTTCGACCTCAAGTGGATTATGCGCAAGGCAAAGGTATGATCTTGATAGGCTTTCTATTTTACCGGTCTCATGATGTTTGTTGAGAGACCGGGTTTTAGGATAGATAACCGTACTATCAAGAGGGGCTCTCGAGCGAGTATCTGGATCGTATCGTCGTAGAGAGCACAAACCTTTGCATCCTTGCAATCATCTTTATTGGTTCTTATTTGGCTCTTATCGTGGTGTGGTCTTGGTGCTTGTCGTGCTTGTCATGACAAGCCCAAGGTCACCGAAAACGGTTTTCATATGCGTCCCCTATAGCGTTTTCGGTATTGGAGATTTTGTCGGTTCATCCTCGTGGAAGGTCTCACTCTTCCAATTATTTGAAAAATATCCTTTACTGGTTTTCAATATTTTCAAGGGTTGTATTTGTCGTTGATGCATCTAAAATGCATACATGAACTTTGCACTATAATAGTCATATTCCAATCATATTTGCATCATATAAGGGGTATATTACTGTTATTTAATGATTTTTGGTAATTTATGATGATATCCCCTTTTTATGGAATTAATCCTGCGCAGGCAGAAAACCCCTATTTCTTTCCTTATTTGTTTCAGGACCTTAACGACGTCATAATGAGCTATAAATTTACGGGGGTCATTATTTTGGAAGGAGAAGATTTCGGAGCGAAAGAAGTCAACGAACGGAGGCCGAAAGACCAAAAGGGGTCCCACGCGGCCAGGTACTGTAGCCGCGAGGGCCTATCCCAATTGGCCCTCGTGGCCCCGTTTGCGTCGATCCTTCACCCAGAAGCTTCCTCGTGACCTAAAAACGCTTATATAAAGAGCCCCCCAACGTTCTCCGAG
Organism: Puccinellia tenuiflora; assembly: GCA_012064385.1. Lineage (NCBI taxonomy): Eukaryota > Viridiplantae > Streptophyta > Magnoliopsida > Poales > Poaceae > Puccinellia > Puccinellia tenuiflora. The sequence continues at coordinate 299,213 of QRDG01000320.1, forward strand.
AGGAGAGCCGCCACATGAGAGAAACAAGAAACAGAGACCAGGAGGCTGCAGATTGGAGGGGGAAAACTCCGGCGGAGCCCTGCCGGAGAGGTCTCCTTCTTCTCCATCGACATCTCCACCGTATCCATGATGAAGAGGGAGTAGTCCACCTCTGGACTATGGGTTTGTGGCAGTAGCATATGTATCTCTCTCTCTCTTGAGCTTCACTAATTAGCACCGTATGAGCTGCTGAACATGATTACGGTCACCGTTGTATTACCATTGTGGTGGATCTTTCTATGAGTTAATATATGTTGAGATTGCAATGTTATATTTCAGTTATGAAAGTAGATGCATATTATGTACCCCGTTCTTGTATCGTTGTTATGATCAAGCATGTTTATGAGAGTGTGTGTGGGGGAACGTGTGTATTAGTTGGAGTAACGGGGGTGGTGAAGTGATAAGCTGACAACTTAATATCATGATCCATTGGGTGTTTACCTTACATTGTTACCTCACTAGGGATAAACCAAAATACCATGTTGTAGGGTAGGAGGAGTGACATGCCTCTACCTAAGACTAGATCCATCATGTGTTTATTTTCACTTCATGTCATTAATCTTAAAGCTATACTCTAATGTTATCTTAATTACTAAGGTGCATGATTTAGTTCACATCTTGGTGGAGTATAAGTGAGACTAATAATCAAAAGGTCTCTATGCTAGGACGTGATGCCCATATAATTAGTAACATGTCATTAACCTTGTTTGTAATCTCATATGTTAAATCTATGTCTACTCATTTGCCACACTATATTAAAGAGAGAGTGCATGTGTGAAACCATGAACCCCGGTCCATTTTTAATCATAAGAAACACTTTTCCAACCACTTTTAAGCATCTTTTACATTCAGCCATTTTAAAATCAGAAAATACAAAAACACTTTTACTTCTTGCATTCACATATAAAAACACCAAAAATACCATCCATCGTCATTACTATCATCCTTGCATACTTATTTACCACCATTGCATATTTATTTACTGTTTTGCATTCATTATCATCTTAATATCATTCTCACACCTTGTGCTTGACAACCACTTGGTGAGGTTGAGGGCACAAAGCAATCTATTTTGTTTGCAGGAAATCTAGAGAAGGACAAGAAGATAAAACCCACACTACTGATTCCCCGAGAGTTCGATATTAAACCCTCGAGTCACCTTCTTGGGGAAAAACTACCACTTCTACATACTCTGCACTTGGAGGCTCAACCTATCCTTAATATATTATCTTCCTTTCAGGGTATCAAGAGTATTTGTTGGCATTGTTGAGGGACAAGAACACTCTCATCAATCCCGTCATCAAAGGTTTTTCTGGCGCCGTTGCCGGGGAACGCACTAAGGATACATGAGAAGACTCTCCCCCGTCAACTCCGCCATCAGTCGTCCTCTTTCCAACAAAATTGGTTTCACGTCATTCGGACTTCATTTGCAAAAGATATAGCATTTCCGGTTTGCGAGAGAGAGTTTTTAACTTTATCCATTTGATTATTTTAATATCTTATTGGACTATGATGTTTCTCTGCATAATCTTGTTGTGCTCGTTGTGACGATTCCAACGAGTCCAAGATTATCGAAAACGGAGTTCGTGGGTGAAAGTTATGGCATTTCTCTCTCGGAAAGTTTTTTAGACAGGAATTAGAAAAGAAAAGAAAAAAAGGGCAGACTGGCCGGCCTGGCCGGCTCCAGGCCGGGACGAGGTCGGGGCCTTCGGGTGGCCAGCTGGCCCACCTCGCGCACGTGGCCGCCCCAGGCCGGGTCGGCAGGCTGGCCGCTTTGGCCACCTGCCCAGCCCACCGCGCGCCAAGGCCAGCCCAGGCCGGGGGGAAGGTCGGGCTGCCTGCGCCCTGCGCTCCTGCTTCGCTCGTTCGATCGGTGGACAGATTCCCGGCCGGCCTGGCCGGGCTGTCGGTTGGGCATCTTTTTGCCCCCAACAGCCACATTTTGTGCCCCCCCTATAAAAGGGGCTTCTTCCCTATTTTTTCCTGCAGCTCTTTTTCCTCTCTCTCCTCCATTGTTGCATATTTTGAGAGCTCGATTCCTACTCTTCCCTCCAATGATTCTTGTCCATTTTTAGGGAAACAAGAGAGGAGATCTAGATCTACCATTCCACCAATCCATTCCTCCTCTAAGTGAGGGGAACCTAGTAGATCTTGATTTTGGAGTTCTTGGTGATTCTCCTCTTTGTTCTTCCTCTTAAATCCCTCCATAGCATTAGTTGCTTTGGTTGGATTTCGGAGAGAAGGATTTGACCACTTAGTGTGTTCTTGCCATTGCATTTGGTGCATCGATTTGTGCTCTCCACGGTGACTCGTGGGATTGAAGTTCGAGAAGCTTGTTACTCTTGGGTGCATTGTGTTCCCGAGAGCTTGTGCCTCTTGGGTGCATTGTGTACCCTAGACGGTTGGTGGTGTCACGAAGCCTTCGAGTTGTGAAGCTTCGGGCAAGGTTTGGGAGCCCCCGACTGAGTTGTGGGTGTGTGCCCCAAGATCGTTGTAAAGGCTCCGGATTCTGCCTTGAAGGATTCCGATAGTGGAAGGTGAACCTAACCCTTGGGGTGAAGTTCATCGGAGAATAGGGTGAGGCCTTTTGTGGCATCTTGAGTAGGCCTCTTGTGGCGAGCTCAGACCCCTCCAACGAGACGTACTCCCTTAACAATGAGGAACTCGGGAATACATCCTCGTCTCCGCGTGCCTCGGTTATTTCTATACCGAGCTCTTTACTTATGCAATTTACATTGTGATAGCCTTTGTGCTTGATGTCATATACATTGATATCACCTTGTTGTTATATTGCTTAGCATAAGTTGTTGGTGCACATAGGTGAACCTAGTATATTAGGTTGTTGGCTTGTTAATTTAAACACCTAGTTTTATTCCGCAATTATCAAGCCTTAAACCGGAAAAGTTTTAATCGCCTATTCACCCCCCTCTAGGCGACATCGTTTGTTCTTTCAATTGGTATCAGAGCCTCGGCTCTCTTTTTGGGCTTTACCGCCTAGAGAGTAAAGATGTCGTTTAGAGAATTAGTGCACGATCCCACTTTTATATTTGATGGCACAAATTTTAATGTTTAAAAAACTCATATGCTTAGTCACTTACGGGTCTTGGACCCCAATATTGAGCGTATCTTAGATATAGGTTTTTCCTCCAAAGGATTACGAAAGTATGACTTTAGAGGATGAGAAAAACTTATATCTAGATGCTATAGCTTCTGAGTTTTGCAAATTTTTGAGTGTTGTAGTTTTTGAGTCAATCATGCCTCTCCGAAACGCTCATGAATTGTGGACAGAGATTCAAGATAAATACGGCAAGTCCATGACTATTAAGGATGATTGTTCTCCCTCCACCTCCGGGCGTAATGAGTTCTCAACTTCGTCTTCTTCACCAAAATGTGGTAAGCCACAAACTAATGTGATGGTGAGTAGTGATAGGTTGTGCAATAATGATAGTGAGCTCATTGTTGATGATCTTTTATTTCTATCTTGTTGCAATGCCTCATCTTTGGACCTAAACACACATAGCACTATAAATGTCATACATGCTAGTGTTGATAGTCCTTGCATATCATCCAAAAATTGCTTGGATAAATCTCTTGATGATATGTTTGCTTTATCTTGTTGCCATGATAAAAATGCTTGTGTTCCCTCTAACTCTTGTATGAATAATAATGTAGAGGAAACCCAATTAGCTATGGAACAAGATGCGAACTTGAGTAGTTCAAAAATTAATTATTCTTCTTCATCAACCATCTTTTGCCTTATTGCTAAATCTTCTAGTAGTGATGATAATGATAATGATAATAATGATGAAGAAGATGATGAGGATGATGAGGATGATGATGATGAATCCTTTCATAAGAAAGGTCTAATGGTTCTTAATGCCTTTCCTAAAAATAAAAATGCTCATGCTATCCTCTTTGAAATTATGGAAACCCTAATTGAGCGTGGGCTTACAATTAAGGCTTTGGAAGCAAGCCTTGTAGAAAAAGGAAGGATTGAAAGAGAGGATGCGGATGAAAAAGCATCTTTATAGGTGACCCTTGAGGAAGAGCAAGAGACTCGGGCTTCTCTTGAGGAGAAACTCGAATCTATTGAGGAGTCTCATAATGAAATAATTGCTAAACTCATTAAAGAACGTGACCATGCTCATGCTAAATATAAAGTCACGAAAAAGGAAAATGCTAGCTTTAAGGAAGAGCTTGCCAAGTTGTCTTCTTCCATTCCTAATGTTAATGATGCTTGTGCTACTAACTCCACGTCTTGTGAAGCATCTATTTTGAAGGAGAATGTTGAGCTAAGGGCTCAACTTGAGTTGCTAACTAGCAAGTATGGGAAGTTTAAAGAAAGTCATGAAAAGCTATCTAACTCTAATGATGATCTTCTAGCATCCTATGCTAGTCTAAAGTTAACTCATGAGGCTATCACTACCAAGGTAACATCTTGTGAGCCTCATGTGGATAATAGCACAACTTTAACTAAAAATGCTATATTGCCATGTGCTAGTCCTAGTAGTTCATCCACTCACAATGTTGGCACCTCTTGTGATGAATTACTTGCTTTGCCTTGTTACTCTAACAATGATGCATCTACCTCCTCTAGTACTTGTGTTGTCACTAACCATGTAGAGAAAAGAGGAGAGCTCAAGGCCCAAGCCACTTCTATGAAGAAAGGTTTGGAAAAGCGTCATGAAGGAAAGAGTGCACTTGACAACATGTTGAGTGTGCAACAATTCCCCAATGACAAGAGTGGACTTGGATTCAACTCCAACAACAAGAACAAGTCCAAGATTGATAAGAAGAAGGGCCAAGTACAAGTCAAGAATCCGGCCAAGATCATTTGCTTCAAATGCAAGCTAGAAGGGCACCATGTTTGGGATTGCCCAATGAAGAAGAAGCCTCTTAGTGAGATGCAACTAGGAAAGCGGCCTCTTGTTCAATCTCATGCTCAACCACGAGTTGCACAATGGCCACCTCCTAAGAAGACTCAAGTCAATGCTCCTCGAGTTGATGAGCCTATTAAGAAGAAAGAGAAGAGTCGATGTTGCTACCTTTGTCGTGGCAAGGGTCACTTTGCTTCTTCATGCACTATCGGTAACCTATCCAACCCCATCTTAATTGATGATGCGTATTTCCTTAGAAAGGATAGAGTTGGCAATGTGTTTGCCAAATATGTGGGAACTCAAAGTGGTGTCAAGAAAAATACCATTTGGGTTGCCAAGCCTATTGTGGCTAACCTCTTAGGACCCAACTTGGTTGGGGACCAACAAGCTCAAACTTGATCAATAGGTGTTTGTGGAGGACATTGGAGACTTGGCTATCTTTGAAGAATTAACGGATCTTCATGATTATTATTTCATCAAGCCAAGTCAATTGGATTATATTGCCATATCTCACATCCTATGTTCCTCCTTGCGGTAACTTGAATTTAAATCATGTAAACATTGAAAGTTGCTTGCTCTCTTGCATGTGTTAGTTTTATTCCTAGCTTGTGCTTGTATGTGATATGGTACTTTCTTACTTGTCTTGTTATTCAAGGTTGGGTATGTTAGTTGTGTATCATGTATGTGTAACTTGTGTGTTGAGCTTTATTGGATATTGTGTGGATTTCATTTGGCTATTTGAGATATTAATGGACTATCCCATTTTGGGGGAGTGATATGCTTTATGCACTTCACAAACCAACAAATGTGTGTACATGAGGCACACCACCTAGTATTGATATTTCAATATTATCTAGTTACTATGTGGTATGTCATATTCATGAGAAATTCAAATTCTACAATGTCCATTAATTTCTCTAGTTGGTTTTATTTGCCTCTTGATTAGATAAAATGAATTATCACATTATGGGGGAGTAATAATCTATGTGCATATTACAATCCCACAAAATGTGAACATTTGAGGTTTGCCACTTAGATTTGATATTGCAAATTGTCTTATTCCTATTTGGCATGTTGACTCGAACAAGTTCCAATTTTCTCTTTGGTTATCGTTTGGTTATTGTTTGTGTGAGTTTGCTTGGTGTGGTTTTCCTCTAATATGCATTTCCATATATTAATTGAGAAACCATTTGTTCCATATTATTCTAACCATGGCCTTGCCAGTTGGTTTGAATAGTTTGAACTACCAACAGACTTTATTAAAATATGATATTTTATATCTTATCTCTTGCCATATGTTTTATCTTGTGAGGATGACCTTCTATATCTCTACTCACCGGGAAAATATTTCCTTATACTCATTGTCCTTGGACAATTGATATTCACATTTGTAGTAGAATATTTTAGTTCATCCTCATATTGGCTCTTGCGTTGAATTGCCCTATTTATTGCCAAGTGTTTTTGTTTTACTCCCATTGCCTCCCTTGCCTCGTGCATGGATCCCAATTTTCAATTGGTAGTGTTTAGTGTTGTAAATAAAATATGGAGAGTAATGATCCCTTGTGCGTGCATTTTGTATTCAAATACAAATATCAAAGATAATGCATGAATTTTGGGGGAGCATTCCTTTTTATTTAGAACACTATCCTATCTATCAATATTTGATCCTTTCAATTGGCATTTTATCTTTTGCTTTGGTACCATCAATTGGTATCACTTGGAATTTGATATCTCCTCCATAGATATTTGTTTCAATTGATACTTATTGTGGGAGTTTTGATACCTTATTTCTTTATTTTACTCTACTTGATTTCAGTCAAGTATTATTCTCTTCTTGGTATCTTTTCTCCTAGTTGGTATCTTATTTTTAATTGGCGTCTTATCGATCATGTGTTGTTTTGATTCGATTCCTATTGATATCACACTTCATGTGTTGATGTGTTTTGGAATCAATCATATATTGATTTGATTTTTCCTCAATCATGTGTTGATTTGGATTTTGATATAATTTGGACAACCTTTTTGTGTCACACTTTGGTGTGCTCTCTTCTTGGTTTACTTGGTGTTTTCATCCAAATTGTATCTCGTTTGGTTCTTGAAAGTCTTTGCATGTATATTCTCTAATATATATATTATATGGCATGTTTGTCTTTCTAGTTCCAATATATAGGGGATACTCCACCAAATCCTAAATCGGCTAAGATGTGCATGAAATTCAATTTCATATCTATATGCACATATTTATGTGGAGTGTTTCCTATATATTGTAGTTTATCTAACTACTATACGACCCAATGAGTTTGGGAACCATTTTGTGCTTGAATTTTGTTTTAGGTACAATGGAGATGCATTGGATGCTTGCCTCATTCATAAGGAAGGTGTTCTCACCGTGTGATTATCGGAGTCAAGCTTTGATGATAAACAAACTCTCATCTTCTTCATCGTCAATGCATCTCGGTAACAAGTATCTATCCCATGCATACTTTTCTAGTCTCAACCTTGTGTAGGTTACTTCTTGGCATGAAAGCTTTTATGTGCAATTGTTGTGGTTTTGGATTTTTTTCTTCACTTGGTATATCTTTGTGATATCTATGATGAAAGTGCAAAAAACTTGTCCTCAATTGGTATTATTTCTTTGAGATACTTGTTGCTTATCTCAAAGCATCTACACTATCTCTTGTTTCCTTAGTGATTTGTGTGATGCATTTGATGTGTTTGAAGTTCATTTATATATAATGAGATAAATTTGAGCTATGTGCTATGCTTTTATGTAATAATCTCTTATGTATATTCAAGACTTCCCTTTTGGATACCTTGGTCTCCCCTTCATCGACCATTTCATATGTGCAAGTTTCTTTGTGGATGTATATCATCAACGATTTGTCTACTTAGAAACCTATATATATGAGAGAGGTCACCTTTTTGTTGGTATCCTATTTCTTTTTGAGCTACCTTGATTTTTATCTATAATTCTTTGGTGGCTCCAAATTTGTGTCATGAGTTCCTATCTTATTCTTATTTGCATCTTTGCACACTCATGTATTTGTTGATGATATTTTACCTCATGCTTACCATGGTGAGTGTGTTGATCCTTATTGGCTAGGTGCTTTCTCAAGCTTTTGTCCTTTTCAATTGTTTTTATTTTCCAATTGGTATCCTTAAGTTTGCGAACATCTCTTCTTTCTAAAGATCTTCTTTTATCTTGGTTGGGCCTATCTTATGATTGAATATTTGAAAATTGGTATGTTCTTATGGCTCAACCACATCTTTGGTGCACGTGCTTTGTTTTGATTTAGATTTTACACCCTTGCACTTGTTGTGTGTTCTAGATGAGTTTGGGGGAGTGAGGATTCCATATTCATGCACTACTTCAAATGGTGCATGAACATTGGGGAGCTTCTCCAATTTTATTTAGAACACTCGTTTGCTCAAATCATAAAACTTTGTGTTTTATTTGGTTTGTTGGATCTTCTCGATTGCTTTTCTCCTTTGTGGAGATGTTTAGAATGATTTCATCTTTTTGCAATCTTTGGATCCTCAATATAGTTTGATTTCCTCTAATTATTCGTCAATGGATATGTGCATTTGATTCCACTCACATCTTGAGAAATGCACACCTTTTTGAGGAACTAATATTATATTGGCCTTCTAAATTTTTTCTTCCCATTTCGGCAATCGATGCCTATGGGGGAGAAGTTTAGAGGGTTTGAGGGAATTCGGGTTTTATGCTTTTGTTGCATTTTGACTTTAATGCACTTGCATCCTTGCTTGTTTGTCTTGCAAGGATGTTTTATTTATTATATAAACCCTCTTAAAAGGGATTGTCATCAATTACCAAAATGGGGGAGATTGAAAGTGCATGGTTGCCCCCATGTGTGGTTTTGGTAATTAATGACAATCTCTATGGACTAATGTTTGTTTTGAGCCCCATATAGGTTGTGTCCATATGCGTTGCTTGATCTCCATTTGTTGGAGTCAAGGCTTAGGGAAGAAGATTATATGTTGATCAAGGCTAAGTGCGGGTTGATCAACACTCAAGTCCATGTGAAGATATGCCAAAGAGGTGCTTCTCCCATATTGGTGTATGGGGGAGCAACATGTGAGTCTTCACCAAGCGAAGTGCAATCAAGAAAGGTGGTTCGTCTTGAGGAGATGAAGATCGTCCTCTTCGACCTCAAGTGGATTATGCGTAAGGCAAAGGTATGATCTTGATAGGCTTTCTATTTTACCGGTCTCATGATGTTTGTTGAGAGACCGGGTTTTAGGATAGATAACCGTACTATCAAGAGGGGCTCTCGAGCGAGTATCTTGATCGTATCGTCGTAGAGAGCACAAACCTTTGGATCCTTGCAATCATCTTTATTGGTTCTTATTTGGCTCTTATCGTGGTGTGGTCTTGGTGCTTGTCGTGCTTGTCATGACAAGGCCAAGGTAACAGAAAAAGGTTTTCATATGCGTCCCCTATTGCGTTTTCGGTATTGGAGATTTTGTCGGTTCATCCTCGTGGAAGGTCTCACTCTTCCAATTATTTGCAAAATCTCCTTTACTGGTTTTCAATATTTTCAAGGGTTGCATTTGTCGTCCTCTTTCCAACAAAATTGGTTTAACGTCATTCGGACTTCATTTGAAAAAGATATAGCATTTCCGGTTTGCAAGAGAGAGTTTTAAACTTTCCCCATTTGATTATTTTAATATCTTATTGGACTATTATGTTTCTCTGCGTAATCTTGTTGTGCTCGTTGTGATGATTCCAACGATACCAAGATTATCGAAAACGGAGTTCGTGGGTGAAAGTTATGGCATTTCTCTCTCAGAATGTTTTTTAGACAGAAAATAGAAAAGAAAATAAAAAAAGGCAGACTGGCCGGCCTGGCCGGCCCCAGGCCGGGGCCTTCGGGTGGCCAGCCGGCCCACCTCGCGCGCGTGGCCGGCCTAGGCCGGGTCGGCAGGCCGGCCGCTTCGGCCACCTGCCCGGCCCACCGCGCGCCAAGGCCGGCCCAGGCCGGGGGGAAGGACGGGCTGCCTGCGCCCTACGCTCCTGCTTTGCTCATTCGATCGGTGGACAGATTCCTGGCCAGCCTGGCCGGGCTGCCGGCCGGCCCCTAGCCGGGCTGCCGGTCGGCCCTAGGCCGGGCTGTCGGCTGGGCATCTTTTTGCCCCCAACGGCCACATTTTGTGCCCCCCTATAAAAGGGGCTTCTTCCCCATTTTTTCCCGCAGCTCTTTTTCCTCTCTCTCCTCCATTGTTGCATATTTTGAGAGCTCGATTCCTACTCTTCCCTCCAATGATTCTTGCCCATTTTTAGGGAAACAAGAGTGGAGATCTAGATCTAGCATTCCACCAATCCATTCCTCCTCTAAGTGAGGGGAACCTAGTAGATCTTGATTTTGGAGTTCTTGGTGATTCTCCTCTTTGTTCTTCCTCTTAAATCCCTCCATAGCATTAGTTGTTTTGGTTGGATTTCGGAGAGAAGGATTTGACCACTTAGTGTGTTCTTGCCATTGCATTTGGTGCATCGGTTTGTGCTCTCCACGGTGACTTGTGGGATTGAAGTTCGAGAAGCTTGTTACTTTTGGGGTGCATTGTGTTCCCGAGAGCTTGTGCCTCTTGGGTGCATTGTGTACCCTAGACGGTTGGTGGTGTCGCGAATCCTTCGAGTTGTGAAGCTTCGGGCAAGGTTTGGGAGCCCCCAATTGAGTTGTGGGTGTGTGCCCCAAGATCGTTGTAAAGGCTCCGGATTCCGCCTTGAAGGATTCCGATAGTGGAAGGTGAACCTAACCCTTGGGGTGAGGTTCATCGGAGAATAGGGTGAGGCCTTTTGTGGCATCTTGAGTAGGCCTCTTGTGGCGAGCTCACACCCCTCCAACGAGACGTACTCCCTTAACAATGAGGAACTCGGGAATACATCCTCGTCTCCGCATGCCTTAGTTATTTTTATACGAGCTCTTTACTTATGCAATTTACATTGTGATAGGCTTTGTGCTTGATGTATACATTGCTATCACCTTGTTGTTATATTGCTTAGCATAAGTTGTTGGTGCACATAGATGAACCTAGTATATTAGGTTGTTGGCTTGTTAATTTAGACACCTAGTTTTATTCCGTAATTATCAAGCCTTAAACCGGAAAAGTTTTAATCGCCTATTCACCCCCCTCTAGGCGACATCGTTTGTTCTTTCGTTTGTTCTTTCACCAGTTTTGGGGGAGAAAATACAGTCCGGCCGAATTCGATTCCAGGATAGGCTACAATCTATTAAGGGAAATGAGGCTGGACTCACCTGCGAGGCAACGACGTGATCCAATAGTTGGGATGAAGAGGCGGTGGGAGGCGGCGCTGCTGCTGGCCCTGCCTTCCACCTCGAGGTCCAGCCCCTGCCTCTCTCGTCGCAATTTGGCGTCCGACATCTGGTTTGGCGCAACACGGGTGGAGGAGAGGAACGACAACGGCGACGGTTGGCGCCGTGCGTGTCTCGCCTCCAAGGCGGAGGGGATCAAGGGAGTAGCCGCGGTAGCTCCTTCGATTTCGCTTTATTATCTCTAATCAAGATAAAAATAACACGCTAACTACTTTAGCCTTTTTTTTCGTATACAACTCATGCAGAGGCAGATTTCTCTCAGGGCCAGTCCTGACTTTTCTGGACCCGGGGCAAACTGATAAAAATGGGCCCATCAACTAAAGGAGAATGAAAAAATTACTTAAGATAATGAACAAAGTCTTATTCAGCTAAAATAGGATTTCTAACAAGAGCTAGCAAAAGAAATAGAGAAACTAACAAGCTAATTAAGTCTTGAGAAGAAACACTTCAACAACGATCAAAAGATGAACATAGTTATCAACACATTCTTCTTCTCTCCAGGTCTTGCGTATGCATTCGTCTTCTCTCGATCTGTACCCGGTTCCTTTTCTCCTTCAAATCAAGTTGTACATATAGTAGATGTAGAAGTCTAAAATTAAACAAACCATGCCAAGATTATGATCAAAGGGAGAAAATGATTCGAAAATTACATGAAATCTTTGAGGTCTTGACCTAGCAGCCTGTAGCTTGTGCTTCAACTCCTGCGGACGCCGGCCTACCGCTAGGATGAGAGCAGGCCCTGGATGAGAGTACTTATAGAAGGGAGAAATCCATGGGGAGATGGAGAAATAAAGGCTGAATCAAAGTGATTAGCATTGTTTGTTGTGTGCTTTGAAGATGCAATCAATGGCAATTGGCGAACGATAGGGGAGAGGAAACAAAACGGCGGCGGCCTGCGGGCGTTAGTTTATCATCTGGTTCAGTGGCGGAGCCAGGAAAAAATAGGAGCCTGGGCGGACCGTAAGCTAAGTAAAAAAATCGAGAATCGCAATTGGATGATTGATATATATAAAATGCAAATATAAGTACCGAACTGAAGAACCATATGTTCGCGATAGTTCGGAAGAGCGTAATACATAACTAAAAATATAAAAAATATATAACTCACTAGACAATAAGAGTCACGAACAGAAAACGACATATCCAAATGTTAATTCGAACCCCAAAAGCATAACCTGCTAGATATAAAAAGAAAGTAAGAATTACTAATTCATAGACGTGCAAAGACTTATTCACATGAGAAATAGAGAAAGAATGACACATACCATTAAAACACTAATAATTCCTTGGCAAAACCCCTCTACGAGACTTGAAGGCATGAAATCGACGAATAGTAACGGCATCATCAAGTGATTTGAATATTTCCCGCTCGGTGTAACATATCATCAAGTGATTGAATCAGTCATCATTTATCTTGTTGCGCAATTTAGACTTGATAATTTTCATTGCCGAGAAAGCTCTTTCAGCAGATGCCGTTGACACATGCAATAACAAAGCCAACTCAATGATCTTGTAAACCAATGGGAACACTAAGTGCTTCTCAGTTTGAACCATTTTTGCAGCCAAGCTTTCAACATCTTTGCAAGCAGAAAAGGCAACGTGATTTCTCAAATGAAGAACATAAGTCTCAAGTTGATCCCTCAATATTGCACGATCACCATTAAAAAAATCAGCACTATAAATTTCAGCAATACGAGAAATCTTCTCTACATCAAACTTGGAGAATGAATTCTTGGGACGGGAATTGTGCTCCGACGAGTACCCGATCTGTCACTCTCAGCTGCTAGGCGATTGGAACGGGAATTGTGCTCCGTAGTCGAACCGTCAAGAAGGGAATAGGAAGAAGCAGAGCGGCGGCTTGATCCTAATCGATGTGAGATTCTGATTTTTTTTTAGAAGTATGTGAGATTCTGATGCGTTGTTTCATTTCTAATTTGGCGTGGTAACTCACTAGAGCAGGGGCTGCAGCCCGGAAAATTATTTACTACTACCTAACTGGGCTACTAATTATTTACTAGCTAGTTGGGTTGTTGGATCAAGAAAGAAGTGCCAAGGGAGGCCCAACAAAGTTTGCCCGTGCAAATCACGTCGTAACTAGCTGAAAAGTCAGCTAGCTGATCGATCAGAGTACGGGTGTGTTTGGTAGCCCGGTTCCGCTCAGATATTCTCAACTCGCCCCGCATGTGAGTGTTTGGTAGCCTGTTTCAGCCTCCTCAGCCATGCCCATCTCACCTAGAAAACACGCCTCAGCCAGGCCGAGGAGAGAAGCAGAAATCGAGCTTCGCACCTCAGCCTGGTTGAGCTCATACGGGAAAAATCCCACGCGTGGGTCCTACGCATGTGTCGTGCTGCCAGCCCCCTGCCGAAACCTCTCCCATTTCCCCCCCGACCGGCTCTCGCCTCTACTCGCGTCGCGTCCGTCCCCTCGCCCAGTTCTCGCGCTCGGAGATGAGCTCGCGCGTGGCCTCCTCGCACCGCCGCCACAGTCCACAGACGAAGACAACGACCAACAGCTCGGGGATCCTCGCGCCGGGGCGGACGACGACCACGGACGCCTCCTCGCGCCGCGGCGGAGGCAAGGAACCGCCGCCTCCTCACGCCGAAACGGAGGACGACCTCCGCGGCCTCCTCACCTCCTCGCGCCGCCAGCACAGACGAAGACCACGACCACCTCCTCGCACTAGGGTTGGCAATGGGTACCCTGTACCCGCGTACCTTGTGGGTAAAAACCCTATTAGGGTAAGGGTTTGGGATTATAAAATACCCATGGGTATATAAATATGAAAATCTTGTGCTCATCGGACAGAGCAGGTACGGGTATGGGATTACATAACTCGTACCCGTGTGCCCTTTACTCGTATAAATTATGTCAAGTGGGGCTTAGTTTAATTAAACCTAACCTAATTTTGTAATCACGTCATATGCACTAGGCAGGTCAACTTAAGGATTGTCACGATCGATCGGACAGTATACATACAAGCTTCAAATCTGTCCCATAATCTCATGATCTAAATGAGTAAATGATGCTAGATTAAATCCCTAATAGGTAATCGATGCATGTCATACGTAGATACGCTGCGTCGCATTGAGTTTATGAATTTAATAGTATAGATTATGTGTTGCTGTTTATGACTACGTATGGTCACATTATCTCAGTTTTTTTTCCTTAATTGATATGTGTTGAAAATATGAGTATTTTTTACCCGCGGGTATCCCTTTACCCTGTTGGGTGAAGGGTATGGGAAAAAATTATACCCGTTTACGGGTATGGATACGGGTGATGGGTAAGTTCGGAAGGCACGGGTAAGGATATGGGATGGCTCCACCCGCACCCATACCCTGCGGGTGTCATCCCTACCTCGCACCTCCTCGCGTCGTGGCAGACGACGACCATGGCCGCTTCCTCGCGCCTCCTCACACCGCGGCGGAGGCAAGGAACCGCCTCCTCGCGCCGCCATGGAGGACGACCTCCATCGCCTCCTCGCGTTGCGGTAGAGGACGACCACCGCCGCCTCCTCGCGCCGTCGCGAAGACGAGCTCGACCGCCGCCGATGAGCGCTGTCACGGGAGGAGCGCCTCGAGCTGCCACGGGAGGAGCACCTCGCGCCGCCAGGACTTGATTGCTTTTTATATTTTTGTTCAAGGTCCTTTGTGTAAAATTTTGGATCTAGTTGTAATTTCAATTTCTGGGAGCAGGGTCCAGTACATACAGTCTACCAAACAACATCTAATCCCAACCCAGTCCAGCCCATACAGGCTACCAAACACAGAGAAATATCTCAGCTCAACCCGTCTTAGGTCAGCATGTCTCTATTGAGAAACAGGCTCTGAGCCCATACAGGCTACCAAACACACCCTACATGGTCGCGAGGGAGCGAGCCCGGGCAGTTGCCCTGGGTCGCCGGGTGCTCTCTGCCCATGATCTGGATCGAAGGAGCACTAAAGTTGGAAGCGTGTAGATGATGCCTCACGTTCTCCTGGTAGGTTGGCCGGTTGGGCTTTTTCTCTTCTTGCTTCTTAGTCCATCTAGGCGTTAGGCCCTTTGACCATTGTTTTTTCCAAGCGTACCTAGTAGTCTAGTACATTAGCTGCACTAAATCTGGGCCCCCATTCCTCTGGGCCCTGAGCGTCACCCTTCTTGCCCCGCGCCAGGGACGGCTGTAACAGCCCGAACTTGGTAACGAAAAATACGAAGAATTTTTCCACTTTTTGCATCCTTGTTAGCATCATGGCATGTCTTTAAATTGCTAATGATAATAAGTAACCAAATGGAAAACAATGAAATGAGGGAAGCCAAACTTCCCAAAACTCTTTACTTCTTGAAATGCAAACTATGGTGTAACCCTTGTCATGGCAAGTGACCTTATGGTCTAGCAAGTTCACCTAAGTTCAACCAATGCTCAAGAAAACAAATGGTTTGTCCTCTAATTTTGTTCCAAGTCTCAAAACTTCTTTTGTGTTGCAAGGCGCTTCCTATTTGTGAACCATGTTATGTTGCCCTAAAAATCTCAAGGAAAATATGGGGAGCTTCCTTTTCTGGTTGGGAGCATCCCTAAAAATTTCTGTAATTTTTGGAGTTGTTCTTATGCCTTTTCAAAATCTGGCCTTTCTGCCAAATCTGTGGTCATTCGGAATGACCCGGAAATTTCCGGATCAATTCCGGGCCAGTCGGAATTTTCCGGACCCATCCGGAAAATTCCGGATGAAGCACAGTGGCGACAGGGCGCACTGGCGCCATGCCGCCACCTCCTCCGCGCCCATGCCGCACGCCGCCGTGGCAAATGGAGGGCTAAGGAGCCCGTGACCGTGCTCACCTGCCCCGCACTCCTCTCTCCTCCTCGTCCCTCCTCTTTTTCCGGATCGTGGCGATCTTCTTCTCTTCCCCGAGCTCCTCTTGCCGCCGTGGCTTGCCGAGCTCGCCGCCGTCGCTTCGGTGCTCCCCGTGTAGATCGAAGAGGATAGGGAGTTCCGCCTCGTCGACATACCCCTCCTGGAGCAAGGAATCGAGCCAGGGTGCCTCGGTCCCGACGATTTCATCCTAGACGCCTACCGCATCGGCCGCTCTCCTCCGGCCGATTCTTGTCGTTGCCGCCGCCCCCTCGCCTAGCCGACCACACGGGCGTGCTCCGGGTACACATGCGCTCCCCTTATCCTGCTCCCGTTTCCCCTCTCCCCCTCTTGCGTTTTCTTCGTGCGAAATCGCCGTCGCTGTCGAAGTTTTTCCCAAAATCGAGCCGTCCGGAATCGCCCGGATTATTCCGGATCGATTCCGAGTCGCCCGGAAAATTCCGGACCCTTCCGGACAGATTCCGGAACATTAACAGAAGGTTTTGGAGGTCACCTCGGATTTGGTTCGGATTTAGCCCGGATTATTCCGGACCATCCGGAATATTCCGGACCAATCCGGATGAATTCCGAACCAAGCTGAACAACTTGTGAACTTTGTAATTTAAATCCTTCTTGTTAAATCTTGCAAATGGCATACCATTTTGTTCAGTGTTTCAAATGCTATCTAAATATGCTAGTATCACCTCATGACAACAACTTGCCCTTGGATATAAATCTTTACTTGGTTAAAGGATATAAATCCAAATAATCTTTTAAATTGCTAATTATCCATCGGTACTCCGAAAACTACCAGTAAGGCACCGAAGTGAACATAAGAACCAAACCTCTTTAATCATGTCATGTTCATGCATATTTGAGCAATTTCTAAAATAATGGAATCTTTATGAACAATTGGACATTAAGTTAAATATGAGGTGTTTTCCAAATAATTTCCTTAATTATTTGGCTCCCCATTTAATTGTGCCTTTAATTTATATAATGATAGCCTTGTATCAACTTGACATGTCATCATGTGATTGAGCATTGCATCTTAAGTTGTGTGATTTATGTGTTCTTTGCTTTTCTTTTGGGTATCGATAGATTCCGGAGTCGAGGGTCTCTCTACTTACCCCGACGATCAGTACTTCACGACCGGGCAGCAAGGCAAGAGATAACCTAACCTTCTTGGCATCTAGCATCCTATGATTTTATCAAATTATTTTATCCACCATAATATTGCATGCGGTTCAAATGTCTCTTTTGGTAAAAAAAATAGAATATCCTATGAATGCATGTTCTTCCCTGAGCCAATCACATGTATCCCTACCTCTGAAACCTAGGGTTGAAGTGTTGGCCGAGATAAAGATAGAGTTGTTGTATTCATATGCTAGCTATGCTTAGCCATGCTTAAATAGGTGCTTTATGTCCGTTATTAATTCCGTAATTGTTGATGATGATGGAATGATTCGGGCATGGTGGATAAATGTGATGCTTAATGAAAATGCTAAGACGGCTTGGGTGAGTTGCCATCGGGGATGGTGTTTTGCCTCACTCTAGCCCCTAGGTGCGAGTTCTTTACCTCTTGAACCAAGACTAGCGTGCTGCCATTGGTGGGTGTATGGGCACCTTATTGACCAAATAATTTGTGAGGGGCTTGTCAAGGGTCCTCTAGTTTGCTATTTCCATTTGCGCGTGTGTGGTGTGAGTGGAAAAGGAACGAGGATGGTGATGTTTAGGACGTGACGGTGGGGCAGGGCGCTGGGAGCACTGAACCTGTCCTTCCGCCACTGATGGTCCTTGAGTAAGCCTCATGCTTTGTAAAGGTCTAACCGCGCCCGCTCGCCGGTCTTCCCCGGAAGAGGGCCAACTAGGTGAGCCGGACGGTACCAATGGGTAAAATAGTACACCCCTGCAGGGTTAATCTTTTCGAAAAGCCGTGTCCGCGGTTATGGACAACTTGGGAATAGACGATAAGATCATAAAGAATATTAACCTAATTGATATGGCAGCTAAAGGTTGCATAATCAACGTGTGATAAAGGTTCACTTCCTCGAGGGTGATTCGAGGGGGTGCCTTGGTGGAGATGAGAGTGGTTGGTTACAAAGGGGTTCGATGAGAACCAATGATGACAAATGTTACTCTCTTACCCTTTTGAAAAGTATTCTAAGTAGACGAATGCCATGTGTCAATTATATTTCTGTTTATAAAACTTCGCTTTATGCAAAAAGAAACACATATACAGCTTTAGAGCCTCCGTCAGTCATTGGGCCTATATCGCCCTACTAAACTTGCGAGTACATCATACTCAGTCTCTCTTTGCTGCCTCTATGATTTTGTATTTCAGAGGAGGACGACACCGAGCAACTAGGTGGGTTCTTCGTTGACGTCGACTACTAGTCTGGGGTTCCCAGGTGGCAGCTTGGGACCGTGGAACAAGCTGGCTTGGGTGATGTTTATTTGTAGGCCTCTTAGGCCATATATATTTGCTTCTTGTTGTTAGACAACACTACCCGTTTCCGCTTGATGACTTGTTGGATCTGTGATCCTTTTGTTGTGTAATATTTGTATTCTTCTTATTATATGAGTTTCTTTATATCTTGTGTCGTAGAGTCATGCAATGTGCCGGTTTGTTCCACAAGTCTCGATCTTTGTTTTATACCTTGATGGTTGTGCCGAATACATAGCCTCTCTGTATAATTCCGGGGTCGGGGCGCTACAAATTTGGTATCAGAGCAGGACTGCCTGTAGGAAACCCTTTCTTTTGGTCGATGTCGAGTCTAGTGAAAATTATTTTCAACCTACAAATGAGTTGTGAAAACCTTCTTAGGATTCTTTTTGCTTCTCATCCAACTCGCTCTACTTTGATTCTTACCTCTATTTGTTTTATGCTTGGTGTCGATGTTTAGGTTCTCGGGGTTTGGGTTCTTACCGTCCAGTTATGCCTCGAGTCTGTTATATCCGTTTGATATCGCCTCGATGACGTGATGTCACCGTGGCTGATTAAATCTGTCTTGGTGTTTATTGCTTATTAAATATCTATATCTGAGAGCAACCAATGATCTACCTTATCTGTCAGAATTGGTTATTAACTTGCCGTTGTTCCAATTCTTCAGGATGGCTCCTACCCGTCGTGGGGAGCATAGCAACCCTGGCCCACCGCCGCCACCCTCAATGGCGGAGGTTATGATGGCAATCGAACAGAACCGCCTGCGCAACGAGCTTCTGCTCGAGCAGCTGGTCCAGCAAGGGGCCAGGAGGAACACGGACTGCACCACTCTCAACCAGTTCTTGCGGTCCCAGCCTCCCACTTTCTCCGAAGCTAAGGAGCCGCTTGATGCGGATGATTGGCTTCGGCCGATCGAGCGCAAGTTTGCCGCTCTTCACGTTCCCGCGGCGGAACATGTCAACTTCGCCACCTACCTTCTGGAAGGAGCCGCCGGCTCCTGGTGGGAGAGCCACGTGGCCATGGTTGCCGCGGGCCATGTTGTCACTTGGGAGGAGTTCCGCACCGCCTTCCGTGTGGCGTACATCCCCAAGCCCATCCTCGAGCTCAAGAGGCGGGAGTTCCTGGACCTAACCCAGGGACGCATGGACGTCCAGTCCTATGGACGGGAGTTCAACCACCTCTCCCGTTACGCCCCTCGGGACGTGACGAATGATGAGGACAAGCAATGCCTCTTCCACAAGGGGCTCGCACCTCGTCTCCGATATGAGCTCCTACCCTTCAAGTTCACCTCCTACCAAGAGCTCTACAACCAGGCCCTCACCATGGAGCAGGGTAGGAAGGAGCTAGAGGCTTCTAAGAGGCCCGCTTCCACCGATCACCAGAGTTCCTCCTCCTCGGAGGGCAAGAAGCGCAAGATATTCGTTCATTTCAGCGCCGTGCCAAAGGCGCCCTTCGCGCCGAAACCCAGCGGGTACCTGCCACGTCCGCCTCGCCCAGCTACTTCGACCTTGGGTGCGGCTGGAGGCGGTTTTCGACCTCGACTTACTGCACCACCAGGGCTCACTTGCTTCGCTTGTGGCCAGCCGGGGCACTACTCCAGGGAGTGTCCCCAGAAGGCACCGGCTCCCTCAGCACCTGCACCAGCACCCTCTACTCCAGCCGCCAAGGCTACCACCGTCAGTCGTGGCCGCCTAAACCACGTTTCGGCGGAAGGTGTTGAGGAGGACCCCGGAGTTCTCATGGGTACGCTTCAAATCAGTACTTATCCAGCTTCAGTGCTATTTGATTCTGGAGCTTCGCATTCGTTCATATCCATATCATATGCACACAACCATCAAATACCGTTTGTGATGATGGATCCCCCGTTAGTGGTCAAGACACCGGGTTATAGTTGGCGTACCAATTGGATATTTCCCGATGTTCAAATAGCCATAGGGTCAGTCCCTTTTCCGTTCTCATTGATAGCCCTGAGGTCAGAGGGTATCGATGTTATCCTGGGCATGGATTGGTTAGTGAAATATCAGGCACACCTGGATTGTGCCGCCAAGACTGTCACAGTGTTCCACCCAAGGTATGGGGAAGTGCGTTACTGGTCCCCAACTTCTGCAACTCCTTCCGCAGCCACTCCTCTTTCACCGGAGATCAGTCTTTATTTCCTGGAAGGAGTCACCCCGCCTGATATGTCTGAAGTCGCTGTGGTGTGTGATTTCCCCGATGTGTTTCCGGAGGAATTGCCCGGCATGCCACCTGATCGCAGCGTGGAGTTTGTGATTGAGTTGGTTCCGGGAACCGCCCCAGTTTCCAAGACGCCCTACCGTATGCCAACGGAAGAGCTAGCTGAATTGAAGAAGCAACTTGATGAGCTGCTGGAGAAAGAATTCATCCGGCCGAGTAGCTCGCCTTGGGGCTGCCCGGTCATCTTTGTCAAGAAGAGGGATACAAATGTTCCTCGTCTGGTCGTTGACTACCGCCCTCTTAATGCGGTGACCATCAAGAACAAGTATCCAATTCCTCGAATAACCGACTTGTTCGATCAATTAGCTGGAGCCACTGTGTTCTCCAAGATGGATCTGAGGTCGGGTTACCATCAGATAAAGATCCGGAAGGAGGATATTCCTAAGACGGCCTTCACTACCCGCTATGGGTTATATGAGTACACTGTCATGTCTTTCGGCCTCACAAATGCTCCGGCTACATTCATGAGGCTAATGAACTCCATCTTCCATGAGTACCTTGACAAGTTCGTCATCATCTACATCGATGACATCCTTGTGTACTCCAAGACCGAAGACGAACATGCTGAGCATCTCCGACTTGTTTTGACCAAGCTCCGTGATCACCGTCTATATGCCAAGTTCTCTAAATGTGAGTTTTGGCTGAAGGAGCTCATCTTTCTCGGTCATGTGGTGTCAGCTGCCGGAGTAGCGGTGATACCCGACAAGATTCAGGCAATCCTGGATTGGCCGACTCCCAAATCCGTCAAAGATATCCGAAGCTTCCTTGGATTGGCGGGTTATTACCGCCGATTTATCGAGGGCTTTTCTAAAATAGCCAAGGCGCTGACTGAGCTACTCAAGAAAGGCAAACAATTTGTGTGGTCAGACAAGGCTGAAGAGAGTTTCCAAACCCTCAAGGTCAAGCTCACTACCACCCCGGTACTTGTCCTTCCCGATACCGCCAAGGACTTTGTCGTCTATTGCGATGCATCTCTACAAGGTTTGGGATGTGTCTTGATGCAAGAGGGCCATGTGGTCGCTTATGCTTCCCGTCAACTCAAGCCACACGAGCAAAATTATCCAACTCATGATTTGGAGCTTGCCGCCGTGGTACATGCTCTGAAGCAATGGAGGCCCTATCTCTTGGGCAACCGTTGCGAGATCTACTCCGACCACCAAAGTCTGAAATATCTATTCACCCAGCCGGATCTGAACTTGAGGCAGAGGAGATGGCTGGAATTGATAAAGGACTATGATGTGACTCTCAATTATCAGCCCGGCAAGGCAAATGTCGTGGCGGATGCTCTGAGCCGCAAAGCCTATTGCAATAGATGGTTGAAAAGGCGCAACCGGCTCTCCACGAGGAATTTGCTAAATTGAATCTGGAAATTGTTCCTTCGGGTTTTCTAGCTAACCTTGAGATCAAATCCACTCTCGAGGATGATATCAAGGCCGCCCAACAAAATGATCCTGAAATCCTTGAGATCAAAGAGAAGATCGCTAATGGAAAGGCCAATTGTTTCTTGGTGGATGACCATGGTGTGGTCTATTTTGGTGACCATCTAGTGGTGCCCAAGAGTGGAAATCTGAGGGAGTTGATCCTTTCTGAAGCTCATGAGTCACCCATCTCTATTCACCCGGGTAGCACAAAAATGTACCAAGATCTTCGCCCTCAATTCTGGTGGTCTTGCATGAAGCGCGAGATCGCCGAGTATGTTGCGGAATGCGACGTCTGTCGCCGAGTGAAGGCTGAACATCAAAGGCCAGCTGGTACCCTTCGCCCCATAGCCATTCCTGAGTGGAAGTGGGATGAAGTTGGTATGGATTTCATCACCGGCTTTCCGAGATCACAAAAGGGCAACAATGCTATTTGGGTCATCATCGACCGTTTGTCAAAGGTTGCCCATTTCCTTCCGGTCCGTGATGATATTCGAGCAAGCCAACTTGCCGACTTGTATATGGCCCGGATTGTTCCTTTGCACGGGGTTCCTTTGCGGATCATCTCCGACCGTGGAAGCTTATTTGTGTCCAAGTTTTGCCAAAGTTTCCAAACGGCGCTTGGGACCCGTCTCAACTTCAGCACCGCCTATTACCCTCAAACCTATGGTCAAACTGAAAGGGTGAATCAAGTCCTTGAGCACATGCTTCGGGCTTGTGTCATCTCTTTCGGCAAGAGTTGGGAAAAGTACCTCCCTCTCGCCGAGTTCTCCTACAACAATAGCTATCAAGCCAGTTTGCAAATGGCTCCCTTTGAGGTCCTTTATGGGAGAAAATGCCGGACTCCTCTCAATTGGTCTGAAACCGGGGAGAGGTCACTCTTCGGTCCTGATGTGATCAATGAAGCCGAAGAGAAAGTCCGTGTCATTCGAGAAAACCTCAAAGCCGCTCAATCCCGTCAGAAAAGCTACTATGACAAGCACCATCAAGAGGTCCACTATGAAATTGGTGACAAGGCCTATCTTCGAGTCTCTCCCCTCCGAGGCGTTCGTCGCTTTGGAATCAAGGGCAAATTGGCACCTCGCTTTGTTGGCCCTTTCACCATCGTAGGCAAGCGCGGAGATCTCTCTTATCAACTTGAGTTGCCCTCCAATTTCCCGGATGTCCATGATGTTTTCCATGTCTCCCAACTCCGCCGGTGTTTCAAGGATCCCATCCGTGGGGTTGATCATGAGGCATTGTACATTCAAGAGGATTTGACATATCGCGAGCATCCTATCCGCATCTTGGATGAAGCGGAGAGGAAAACCCGCAACAACACTATCAAGTTCCTAAAAGTTCAATGGTCCAACCATTCCGAGGAAGAAGCCACATGGGAGCGAGAAACTAGCCTTCATCAGGAATACCCCGCCTTCTTCACTCAAGCCTAGAATCTCGGGGCGAGATTCTTGTAAGGGGGGTAGATTTGTAACAGCCCGAACTTGGTAACGAAAAATACGAGAAATTTTTCCACTTTTTGCATTCTTGTTTGCATCATGGCATGTCTTTAAATTGCTAATGATAATAAGTAACCAAATGGAAAACAATGAAATGAGGGAAGCCAAACTTCCCAAAACTCTTTAATTCTTGAAATGCAAACTATGGTGTAACCCTTGTCATGGCAAGTGACCTTATGGTCTAGCAAGTTCACCTAAGTTCAACCAATGCTCAAGAAAACAAATGGTTTGTCCTCTAATTTTGTTCCAAGTCTCAAAACTTCTTTTGTGTTGCAAGGCGCTTCCTATTTGTGAACCATGTTATGTTGCCCTAAAAATCTCAAGGAAAATATGGGGAGCTTCCTTTTCTGGTTGGGAGCATCCCTAAAAATTTCTGTAATTTTTGGAGTTGTTCTTATGCCTTTTCAAAATCTGGCCTTTCTGCCAAATCTGTGGTCATTCGGAATGACCCGGAAATTTCCGGATCAATTCCGGGCCAGTCGGAATTTTCCGGACCCATCCGGAAAATTCCGGATGAAGCACAGTGGCGACAGGGCGCACTGGCGCCATGCCGCCACCTCCTCCGCGCCCATGCCGCACGCCGCCGTGGCAAATGGAGGGCTCAGGAGCCCATGACCATGCTCACCTGCCCCGCACTCCTCTCTCCTCCTCGTCCCTCCTCTTTTTCCGGATCGTGGCGATCTTCTTCTCTTCCCCGAGCTCCTCTTGCCGCCGTGGCTTGCCGAGCTCGCCGCCGTCGCTTCGGTGCTCCCCGTGTAGATCGAAGAGGACAGGGAGTTCCGCCTCGTCGACATACCCCTCCTGGAGCAAGGAATCGAGCCAGGGTGCCTCGGTCCCGACGATTTCATCCTCGACGCCTACCGCATCGGCCGCTCTCCTCCGGCCGATTCTTGTCGTTGCCGCCGCCCCCTCGCCTAGCCGACCACACGGGCGTGCTCCGGGTACACATGCGCTCCCCTTATCCTGCTCCCGTTTCCCCTCTCCCCCTCTTGCGTTTTCTTCATGCGAAATCGCCGTCGCTGTCGAAGTTTTTCCCAAAATCGAGCCGTCCGGAATCGCCCGGATTATTCCGGATCGATTCCGAGTCGCCCGGAAAATTCCGGACCCTTCCGGACAGATTCCGGAACATTAACAGAAGGTTTTGGAGGTCACCTCGGATTTGGTTCGGATTTAGCCCGGATTATTCCGGACCATCCGGAATATTCCGGACCAATCCGGATGAATTCCGAACCAAGCTGAACAACTTGTGAACTTTGTAATTTAAATCCTTCTTGTTAAATCTTGCAAATGGCATACCATTTTGTTTAGTGTTTCAAATGCTATCTAAATATGCTAGTATCACCTCATGACAACAACTTGCCCTTGGATATAAATCTTTACTTGGTTAAAGGATATAAATCCAAATAATCTTTTAAATTGCTAATTATCCATCGGTACTCCGAAAACTACCAGTAAGGCACCGAAGTGAACATAAGAACCAAACCTCTTTAATCATGTCATGTTCATGCATATTTGAGCAATTTCTAAATAATGGAATCTTTATGAACAATTGGACATTAAGTTAAATATGAGGTGTTTTCCAAATAATTTCCTTAATTATTTGGCTCCCCATTTAATTGTGCCTTTAATTTATATAATGATAGCCTTGTATCAACTTGACATGTCATCATGTGATTGAGCATTGCATCTTAAGTTGTGTGATTTATGTGTTCTTTGCTTTTCTTTTGGGTATCGATAGATTCCGGAGTCGAGGGTCTCTCTACTTACCCCGACGATCAGTACTTCACGACCGGGCAGCAAGGCAAGAGATAACCTAACCTTCTTGGCATCTAGCATCCTATGATTTTATCAAATTATTTTATCCACCATAATATTGCATGCGGTTCAAATGTCTCTTTTGGTAAAAAAAAATAGAATATCCTATGAATGCATGTTCTTCCCTGAGCCAATCACATGTATCCCTACCTATGAAACCTAGGGTTGAAGTGTTGGCCGAGATAAAGATAGAATTGTTGTATTCATATGCTAGCTATGCTTAGCCATGCTTAAATAGGTGCTTTATGTCCGTTATTAATTCCGTAATTGTTGATGATGATGGAATGATTCGGGCATGGTGGATAAATGTGATGCTTAATGAAAATGCTAAGACGGCTTGGGTGAGTTGCCATCGGGGATGGTGTTTTGCCTCACTCTAGCCCCTAGGTGCGAGTTCTTTACCTCTTGAACCAAGACTAGCGTGCTGCCATTGGTGGGTGTATGGGCACCTTATTGACCAAATAATTTGTGAGGGGCTTGTCAAGGGTCCTCTAGTTTGCTATTTCCATTTGCGCGTGTGTGGTGTGAGTGGAAAAGGAACGAGGATGGTGATGTTTAGGACGTGACGGTGGGGCAGGGCGCTGGGAGCACTGAACCTGTCCTTCCGCCACTGATGGTCCTTGAGTAAGCCTCATGCTTTGTAAAGGTCTAACCGCGCCCGCTCGCCGGTCTTCCCCGGAAGAGGGCCAACTAGGTGAGCCGGACGGTACCAATGGGTAAAATAGTACACCCCTGCAGGGTTAATCTTTTCGAAAAGCCGTGTCCGCGGTTATGGACAACTTGGGAATAGACGATAAGATCATAGAGAATATTATGTTGGGAATATGCCCTAGAGGCAATAATAAAATGGTTTATTAGCATATTCATGTTTATGATAATGGTTTATTATCCATGCTATAATTGTATTAACCGGAAACATAATACATGTGTGGAATATAAACACCAGGTGTCCCTAGTAAGCCTCTACCGGACTAGTTCGTTAGTCAAGAGATGGTTAGAGTTTCCTAACCATGGACTTGTTATAGTCACTTGATAACGGAGTCATATCATTAGGAGTAATGATATGATGGACAAGACCCAAATAATAAAGAGTTGCAATTGATCGTGTCACAACAGTTTTATTGCCAACACTTTTAGTATGCCAAGTATAGTTTCCTTAGACCATGAGATTATGTCACTCCCGTTTACCGGAGGAGTACTTTGTGGACATCAAACGTCACTTCGTAACTGGGTGATTATAAAGGTGGCTTTCAGGTATCTCCGATGGTATTTGTTGGGTGACATGAATCAAGACTGGGATTTGTCCTTCCTTGTGACGGAAAAGATATCTCTGGGCCCTCTCGGTAATATAGCATCAAGAAAGGTTGCAACCATGTGATTAAGTGTTAATCACGGAGATCCTATATTATGGACGAGTAAAGAGAATTTGCCAGGTAACGAGATGAAACTAGATATGGGGATATCGACGATCGAATCTCGGGCAAATTAAATATCGGTGAGACAAAGGGAATCGTATATGAGATTAAGAATCTCCGGCATCGTGGTTCAATCGATAAAGAACTTCGTTGAATATGTAGGAGTCAATATGGGCATCCCGGTCCCGCTATTGATTATTGATATGATCATGTCTGCATGTTCTCGAACCCGTAGGGTCACACACTTAACGCTCCGATGTAGCTAGGGTTCAGTGATGAGATATTTTGATGGAATGAACGAATGGTGATTCGGAGTCTCGGATAGGATCCCGGACATCACGAGGAGTTCCGGAGTGGTCCGGAGAATAAGATTCATATAAGGAAAGTGGTTTCCGGAGGTATCGGAAAAGTTCCGGGATTTTCTGGAAGGGTTCCGGAATATTCTAGAAGGTTCTAGAGGAGTCTAGAAGTGGGGCCCATAGGAGTATGGGGCC
This sequence comes from Puccinellia tenuiflora, assembly GCA_012064385.1. Classification (NCBI taxonomy): domain Eukaryota; kingdom Viridiplantae; phylum Streptophyta; class Magnoliopsida; order Poales; family Poaceae; genus Puccinellia; species Puccinellia tenuiflora. Next base: position 326,631 of record QRDG01000320.1, read on the forward strand.
CACATGGGATAAAAGGGTGATGGACTGGCCTAGGGCCAGCCGCACCACCCAGCCCCAAGGGGCCCATGCGTGAGGCCCATGCGTGAGGCCCAAGAGGGGGCGCCCCAACTTGGGGGCCAAGGAAAGGGGGGCCGGCCAGCCCTCCCCAAACCCTAGCCGCCCACTATATAAAGGGGAGAGGGGAGGGGGTGCGGCACACCCTTGGCTGCCCCTCATCTTGCCTAGCCGCACCCCTCCTCCTCCCTTGCCCTAGCCGCGCGCCATCTCTCCCCGGAGGGCTGCCGCCGCCTAGACCTCCACCTCTAGCCGCACCACCCCTTTGCCCTAAAGGGCTGCTGCGCCTTGTCCTCTCCCTCTCCCTCTCACATGGCTTGGCGAAGCCCTGTCGGACGGAGCACTACACCATCAACGCCACCATAACCGTCGTGGTGCCGAGATCCATCTAGCCATCTCCACCTTGCTTGCGGGATCAAGAAGGAGGAGATCTACATCGAGCCGTACGTGTGGATACCGCGGAGGTGCTACCCCTTGTGGCACATCGTCGGATTGGACTTCGAGGAAATACATCTCCTCGCGACTAGACGAGTCTAGTTGCGGGGATCGACTAGCCAACCCCTGCACCGACAAAACGCGTTTGTTGATCTTCAAGGGTAAGAGATTGGATCTCATCTTCGCTACCTCCATCTAGTAGGTCTAGATCCTTGGGGTTTATTCCGCTTGTTGCGTAGGAAAATTTTTGTTTTCTATGTTGCGACCCCTTCATATTAACCTAATTGATATGGCAGCTAAAGGTTGCATAATCAACGTGTGATAAAGGTTCACTTCCTCGAGGGTGATTCGAGGGGGTGCCTTGGTGGAGATGAGAGTGGTTGGTTACAAAAGGGTTCGATGAGAACCAATGATGACAAATGTTACTCTCTTACCCTTTTGAAAAGTATTCTGAGTAGACGAATGCCATGGGTCAATTATATTTCTGTTTATGAAACTTCGCTTTATGCAAAAAGAAACACATATACAGCTTTAGAGCCTCCGTCAGTCATTGGGCCTATATCGTCCTACTAAACTTGCGAGTACATCATACTCAGTCTCTCTTTGCTGCCTCTATGATTTTGTATTTCAGAGGAGGACGACACCGAGCAACTAGGTGGGTTCTTCGTTGACGTCGACTACTAGTCTGGGGTTCCCTGGTGGCAGCTTGGGACCGTGGAACAAGCTGGCTTGGGTGATGTTTATTTGTAGGCCTCTTAGGCCATATATATTTGCTTCTTGTTGTTAGACAACACTACCCGTTTCCGCTTGATGACTTGTTGGATCTGTGATCCTTTTGTTGTGTAATATTTGTATTCTTCTCATTATATGAGTTGCTTTATATCTTGTGTCATAGAGTCATGCAATGTGCCGGTTTGTTCCACAAGTCTTGATCTTTGTTTTATACCTTGATGGTTGTGCCGAATACATAGCCTCTCTGTATAATTCCGGGGTCGGGGCGCTACAACGGCCCTGATCTCTCTGCTAGTCTGCCGCCGCGGACGAAAAGTTCCGCCTGGTTATTTACTAATTGCACATTCGACGCTGGATTAGTCGATCATAGTTGTTAGATTTACTTAAGTGGGGCTGATCCGATGGTGCTGATTAATCTGTGTACGCTTTGTGGGATGTCCATAGGGATGATTAAGTTCGCTTGTTTAATAGTAGTAGAGATGCACAAAAGGTAATGCAACTTGCCCAATTCTACCCCAATGGCATATCAAGAGTGGAGTTGATAAGACTTGAGTTCCACCTGGACCTTTATTGATGATACGAGAAAAGATTATAGGTTCAAATGTGTAAATCATCTTGGTGAGCTCTCTGTTATGCTTGTTGAAACGAAAAACATCTTGTTTATGATTTGGTCTACTTACTTCTCAAATTGATATTGCTCTTACCGGATGCCATAGTTGAAGCCTTCATGGGAATGCGACGGCGTAGAATTCCCAAATGATAGTGATGTAATTTTTTATTTATGCTATAGTTGATCATGTAAAACTTTGTTCATGTGTTGAACTATTTTGTATTGGGATCACACACATTTGAAACATATGTATAATCTATAATGTCATGAACCGATTTGCTATTTATATTTGTCCATTTGGTGCACGGGAAAAAAATAGAGAGTGTGCCCACGCTACAATTTTTTCCTACATCCGTCACTGCCGCCAACAGAATCCACCTTATACTTTGAGCAACTCATACATCAAAATACATCCACTCACACATTAGAGTTGTCACCGGCGACCAGCCCGAGGCTTGAACCTATGCATTTTTTTTTTTTTTTGAAATAGAACCTATGCATATCTTAGTGTGCTTAAGATTGTTAACCCATCCTATCTTGGTCACAAGTGTTATCGTATATATAAATTCACTAGACGGTTAGAATTCAGCCGAACACGGTCATGGTCACCAGGAGCGCGGATCGGAAGACGGGCAAGCATGTGCGGTCGGTTGTGTCAAAAAGTATATAGGGCTACAACTTTCGAGTAGCCCGGGGGAAAAAAATCGCGAGGCAGGGCAACCCTAATCCGAAGTCCGAACATGCCCCTCGCCTACTTTTGCCGAAAATGTGTAATGCGCGTGGCGGGCTGGATTTCCGCGTCCCCCATGTGACCTCCTCCTCCTCCCTCCTCACACCACCTCTGCCTCCTCTCCTCTCCCTCCCCTCCCAAAATAAGCACCGCACCATTTCGGGAGGGACGAGAGGAATCGGGAACCGCGCCTCTACAGCGGATCGGCGCGGCGGTGGTGGTACGGGAGGGGGATGTCCACGCGGTCGAAGTCGGTGCCGGGCTCCCTGGGCGGCAGCGCGGCCGGGGGCTCGGCCGTACCGCTCGCCGTGCTGCTGCGGCGGGAGGTGGTCAGCGAGAGGACCGCCGCGGAGCGCCCGGAGCTCCAGCACGGCCTCTTCAACCAGGCCAAGAAGGGCGAGGACTTCTTCCTCCTCAAGCCCGACTGCGAGCGCCTCCCGGGCGTCCCCTCATCCTCCTTCTCTGCCTTCGGCGTAAGCCACCGCATTCCTGCGTGCTCGATCCGTTACATGGTTGGTTGGTTTATAATTCTAATGGGGCCGTGATGCTTGAAATGTGAGCTCGTTCAATTTTTGTTGGTGGCGAATTCTAAATTCTGGAATCGTTTGTGGGGAATGCCTGATTTGGCGACCCTCTATGGTTGGTTTAAGATGACTAATGGACACTATTTTCATCAGGGTAATTTGTGCTGTATGTATGAGACCTCACCCCGCAAAAGAAAAAAAAAAATATATATATATATATACTAGCTTCACAAGGGTAATTTACACAATGAATGGATGCACGTGTCCAGCGAAATTATGTGATGCTGGAGATGGACTGCTGGATGCTGGTTACAGAACAAAGTACCGATAGTTGTTATCGTTCCAGTTTTTTATAGGCAATTTGGAAGCCATGGTTTTGACGAAGAATGTTTACTGTTAGAAGCATTTATTCAGAGCCTCTCAGCGCTGTGATTTAATTGCAGATATTTGATGGGCACAATGGGAGTGGAGCCGCTATATATACTAAGGAGAATCTCTTGAACAACATCTTGAGTGCAGTCCCTGCTGATCTCAACAGGGAGGACTGGCTTGCTGCGCTTCCAAGGGCGATGGTTGCAGCATTTGTCAAAACCGATAAAGATTTCCAAACAAAAGGTCTGTCAAGTGAAAATTGAAAATTTTGGCTACAGTATTTTGAATTAACTTAGAAAAGGTGGCTTGACATGTCACCATATCAATCAAAAGGAGATCTTTTAATCGCTCAGTGAAAACTACCTGTAATGGAGAATCTTGCATACATTGACATGGATGTTGTTTATTCCTTTCCTTATATTTGCTGATGCCATGCATATATGAGACATTTGGACTAGCTCACATTGTTAATATTGTTGGCATCAACCAAAGTTAGTTGTTTTACTGGATTGTATGGCCATAGTGTTTGCCATGGACTTTTATGGCCATCCATAATTTTCCAGTAGTTGGTCCATTTAGCATATGTAATGTGACTACTCATTAGAGCTGACCCTGACATGTCTATATCATTTATTCGTTACAGCTCGCTCTTCAGGAACAACAGTGACATTTGTGATAATAGATGGATTGGTTGTTACTGTTGCATCTGTTGGTGATTCACGTTGTGTATTAGAAGCTGAAGGTTCAATCTATCATTTGTCTTCTGATCATCGATTTGATGCTAGTAAAGAGGAGTAAGTTTGTTTTGTCCTGATTTGTGCCCAATCAATTCTCTCATTGCAACAACTTATCTGTCATCGCTTGATGTGCAGGGTTGATCGTGTAACAGAAGCTGGAGGTGATGTTGGGAGGCTAAATGTTGTTGGTGGTGCTGAGGTTTAAACTTCGCTTACTTTTATCGTTCAAGTTAATTTTCTTGTTCTGAGGTTCATTGTTGCCATTTTTACTGCTTCAGTTTATTCCATGTGATACTCATACTCATGCCTGGGATAGTTGTATATTATGTTGTCTGTTAGAGACAGACTAATCTCTTCTTTACTGCTGCAAAAGTTATGCAGTCTTTGGTGACATTAGTTTATACTGGCCACCAAATATATCTAGCATTCTAGTTGCTTATGCTAATTCTATGTTGTTCCTTTTTCTACTAGTTTATTATTTTATTTTCGTGTTAAATATATCTCCTAGTAACTAATTTGCTTTTGAACGTGATGTCAAGTGTTGGATACATGAGCTATTGAATGTTGACTTTGAGAACCTGGATTAGTATATTTTAGAGTTCGAATGGCATAGATCATATTAATATATGCAAGAAACATGGTATCTAATCTTGCATTCATGGTAGGAGTGACAAGGAGGAGTAATGTCCAGTGTAGGTGGATGTATAAGAAGGGACATTGGCTAATTTTTTATTGATAAATTTTATGTTAGTATCTCTGCTAGTTTTCATCTTTTTTCACTTGTTTTACTCATTCTCTTTTTTGTTGTACCTTCAGATTGGCCCCCTTAGATGTTGGCCGGGGGGGTTGTGCCTATCAAGGTCAATCGGAGATCAAGATGTAGGTGAATTTATCGTTCCTGTTCCTCTCGTCAAGCAAGTAAAGGTATGTCCTGGAAAATAAGGAGCACTTATTAACAGCTTTACCTGAAGGCTGAAGCTAAAAGTTTAATTATCCAAGTAAATAGTAGCATATGAGCAGTTGTATTGCTTTGTGATATTTATTCCCCTTTTCTGTGTCTCCTGCTTAGATTTCATATCGCAGTCTATAACTAGCTAATTATGTATTCTTTTGCACAGGAACTAGTCCATCCCCTTACTATCAAATTCATATGTCTAATTTTCACAAAAGTTGTCGGTTATTTTCCTTGATTAGAGTTCATTGACAACCATATGCCTAATCTCTCTCTCTCTCTTCTCATCATCATCATCATCATCATCACTAATTACATGATTTCTTATATTTGAGGTTTTGTTCATGTTAGTTTGATTCATGGATTATGAGAATACTAATGTTCTTTCCAATATGCATAGCTATCTACTGCTGGAGGCCGCCTTATTATTGCAAGCGATGGTGTTTGGGATGCCTTGACTGCAGAACAGGCTCTAAGCTGTTCACGAGGAGTTCCTCCCGAGGCTGCAGCTGAGCAAGTTGTGAAAGTACAACTCTCTCTCTCTCCCTCCCTGAGTCTTCCATTATACTATTTTTTACACAGTTAAGATCTATTTCAGGAAGCAGTGCACTCAAAGGGACTGAGGGATGACACCACTTGTATTGTCGTTGACCTAGGACAAGAGAAAGGCAACTCAGCTATGCCAGCTCCTAAAAAGCAACCAGGAATGGGTGTTTTCAAAAATATGTTTCGCAAGAAAACATCTTGTGACTCATCATCCCATTCAGATAGAGAATATATGGATCCAGATGTTGTAGAAGAAATATTTGAGGACGGATGTGCATTCCTCTCTAGACGGTTGGTTCTAAAATTCCATTTTCAATAATTAAGGGAGCAAATGGTTGTGAAGTTAAAGTGCCAACAAACTGAGCCCATGACTCATTCAAACAGCATAAAGTTGTCATGTTTGGAGTATTTGAATCTGACCTTCCTGTCTATTCCATGCAAAACTCTCAAAATAACTTTTTCATTCACATCCTCTTCTGCAGGAAACAAATTTGCACTATACTTTTGCTAAAGTAAATATAGAAATCCATACCACCGACTGCAACCTTGTTTGATCAAACATTTCGACAGTTAGTTTTAAGACTTATAAGGTTCAAATTCTGTTTGTTTTGACTGCAGGCTTGATTCTGAATACCCTGTTCGAAATATGTTCAAACTCTTCATCTGTGCTGTCTGTCAAGTAGAGTTAAAGCCAAATCAAGGGATATCTGTACATGAAGATTCGTCGCAACCTGGGAACTTGCGTCGCTGGGATGGTCCGTTCCTTTGCCAGAGCTGTCAGGAAAAGAAAGAAGCTATGGAGGGAAAGCGCCGTTCACGAGGTCTTGTTTGCAGAGCTGTTTTATCTACGTATGAAGTATCAAAACGTTTTTCTTATATACTCTTTAACTTACTGCAGATTCGTCATCGAGAAATAGCGGATCCAGTGAATAATCCTCAAGTTTAGAGTTATTTGGCTTTAAAAAGGGTTAGTGATACCAGGGAGCTACGGATCTGACAATGACTCAGTCACCCAAGAGACAGTCATTTTGCAGTATGTCCCATTGTTACGGCACTTCCCTGATCACATGGACTGTCTGAGTTTTTTGATCTAAGATCGAAATACGAATTATCGTCAAGCAGTTGGTTACTGTTGAATACCTAACATGCCATTTGAAGTGGCAAGCATACCTTGGCTTTGATTAAAGGGACAAGAAGCTTTTTGCTTGACCGTTCTACTCAGATCATTTGACCGTGGTGGCACATACAGGTCCAAAGATCGTTGGCGAAGAGTGGCTTGACATGTTGACATATCTATTTTTAGGTCAAACTATAGTGTGGATTACTGATCATATAGAGCTCCGGTGAACAGAAAAGGCATTGTAATCCTTGATACGGGTAGGTGAGTTTCTTCAGACCGACCTTGAATTTTGGTCCAGAAGTACTCCACCCCTGTTGCAGCCCAGCTTTTCCTAAATCCTTTGTAATTAGCATATAAAGAAATTCTTTCAACTAGCTGCGGCCTGATTCATCCGAAAGACATTTCTGTGCTTGTGTACAATGTACAGAATGTTGCCAACTAGGCATATCTGTTTCTCCATTGTGCCTTGTGGCCACTGTTACTAACTGTGAGCTAAGTGCTAACGATTCCATTGTTGACCAATTGGAGGAAATGACTAGTATTGTTTGTTAACTTAAGATTTAAACGTGAAGATCATGTGTCCTGCATGAGTTATGGATTGTAAGAATCTCTATCTGCCGTGGAAATTCATCAATCAACGTAACTCCATACTGTCTGAAGATTATAGAAGAATATTTACAACACGGAGATGCAGTCATCTTGGAAAATAAACCATTATGTGATATGGCAAGCTCCAAACAATATATTTGGTGAACAAAGCAGTCGCATAGCGGCTGTTAACGAAAGTTTTGCCTATAAGTCGTAATAGGAATACATACTCTTCATGGGTTGTTTACTTGGGCAAGTTCAGCTATTGATTCCCTAGCTTTCCAATAAATTTGGAGAAGAGTTACTGAATATCCAGCAATAGTTGTTTGTCAAAAAAAAAAAAAAATCTTGAGAAAAGACAGCCGAAAATATCAAAGACCTCGCGCACACTCGCCAACCAATCTCAGCCACAGATGAAAATCTTCTTCCTTCCTTCTCTCTGGAGCTAAACCAGAATGCAGCCATGATCACCTCCTTCCTCCCCCTCCCTTCCCTCCTCCATCTCCCCACAACCACCTCCGGCCGCTCCCTTCCGCCCCGCACCACCCTCCCCTTCCCCCAAACCCCACTCCGTCGCCGCCAGATCCACACCTCCGCGTCGACGGAAAGCAGCAGCGCAGGCGAGGAGGAGCGGGGCAGCACGAACGGCTCGCTGCCCGGCCTCCCTCCCGTGGAGGAGGAGGACGAGTTCTGCCCGGTGGAGTGCGTGACGGAGTTCAAGACGGACGAGGAGTTCACCCGCTTCCTGGAGCGGTCCAAGGCGACGGGCGCGCTGGTGGTGGTGGACTTCTTCCGGCCGTCGTGCGGCAGCTGCAAGTACATCGAGCAGGGGTTCATGAAGCTCTGCAAGGGCTCCGGCGACGAAGACTCACCCGTCGTCTTCCTCAAGCACAACGTACGTCCGGGGTGAACTCGGCAACACACGCGCGCGCCATTGTTACGCGCGCCTGGCCGTGTTCTTGATTAGCCCAATGAATAAGTAATAATTTGCACTACGCGTGCAGGTTCTCGACGAGTACGACGAGCAGTCGGAGGTGGCTGACCGGCTGCGCATCAAGGTGGTGCCGCTGTTCCATTTCTACAAGGACGGGGTCTTGGTGGAGTCGTTCGCGACGAGGGACAAGGCGAGGATCATCGCCGCCATTGCCAAGTACACATCTTCTGAGTAAGCCATCATCTCGTCACACAAACTCATTGTTTATTTTTTCGGAGCTGCTGTAGACCACACGAATCCATTATTGTACGTATTTGGAGCTATACTGAAGTGACCAAGAGCTCCTCAAACACGCTCCTAGTTGAAACTATGAATCCCATGATTTATTCCCATGTAATGGGAACTGCAGAACAAGTTATCTAAATAATCAGTACATGATCTGCGTCACTCTATCTGCCGGCCTCTCTATTCAGACTGATCTAGGTTGGCATTCCCCTTCTGCAGGCCGGAGACGCAAGAGTAATTTCCAATCCAACATTCCAACTGCATGATCAAGACTCGAGAGCTAGCTAGCTAGAACGGCCTGACGCTCTTTCGAGTGATGCTGCCCATCTCTGCAAAAATCTAAATGAAGGTGTACTGTAATAGGGACGATTGGAATTGATGATTGTAATAAAATAGAGCGCGTATCATTGAAATTATTCTGTACTACAAAGAGTATCCATGAGAAATTGAGAATGGGGGGTGGTCATCTCACATCTATGTGCTGCTACGCGCCTACATACGCCATACATGGAAGCTGAGATTAAGAAAATCTAACGGATTTTCAAACCTTATAAATTTAGTCTTATTGGCTCTAGAATAGAGGACCGTGAACTTTCTTTTCTAGAACTGGAATAAGCAACCTTTCGTGAAGAGTAATTAAGAAGTGAAGAGTATAAAGTCATTTACCCGTGAGAAAGCAACAATTTTTCTCTGAAACGAAGGCACAAACTTTACATCATCTCATTAATTAAAAATAAGAGAATTATCCGGTTAATTAACAAAAAATCCGTCACAAACACCCTCGTCGACCGCTCTGGATTGCGGCAACCGCGTGGTCACACAAGGGCAATCTGGCTACCAACAAAAACCGCAAACACACCTCCCGCACCACACCCGTGAAGGCCAAGCGTCCCAAGGGTTGAGCGCCCATTTCCATTTGATGTGTACGGAGGAAGCTACAATCCCTAGGTCCTCTACATGCTTCGAGCTCGAGGACCATGGAAAGGCCGAGGGGGATGGCTCTAGGTTTGCCGGATTCGGCTCCACCGAGTCAGATGATGGTGGAGGTCACTGTTTTTTTAATTTGAAATATGTTTTATTGTAAAAGGTGTTTCAAAATGGTACAAATGATTTCTAGGTGTATGCTACAAAGATATTTCTTTAATTATGTAAACGATGTTTCTATGATGTTGGATGGGTTGGATTATTTTATCAATGTTTTGCTGTAATCAAATGGGATTTTTTTCATAAGTTGTTATTTATTTGCTACATTGATATGTTCAAAATGTTACAACATTTTTCGCAACACAATATTGCAAGTGATGTTACATACAAAAAGTTACTCTCGGGTGTTTATGTTGCGATGATCGGACGCTCCAAAATCATTCCCTTAAAGGGATTGACGGTGGGCAAGCTGGGTGATTTTACCCTCGCTAGACCTTTTTAGATTATTGCCATAACTGTTTTTTATAAATTTTAGAAACTTTTTATTTTTAGGGGATTTAGAACTGTTTGCATGTTCTTGAAAATAATAATTAACGTGTGTGCACGGCAAAAAAATATTTAACGTGCGCCATATATGGGCCATATTTCAAACTGGACTCGCAACTGTCCAAATGAGGCCCATTTATGTCCCGAGTTAGGACTGGTGCTATTAACCAGATGAGCCCACATCCTTCGCAAAACTTATTCTTGGATCAGAGAACAGAGATGCGGGGAGTTGGAGGCCCGTTGCTCACCGTGAGCGATCTCCTCAGCGACCTCGCCGTCGACGGAGGCGACGACCACCTCGACGGCGGCGACGCATCTGTCCCCTCCTCCCCGTTGGCAGCGCAACAGGTGGAGGAAGCCGACCCGTCCGACCTCCAACGGCTCTTCGAGGTGAGGGCTCCCTTCGTACCCTCGTTCCTGATTTTCGTCCGCATCTGTTGATTCCCTCGTCATGTCGTTGCTCGCGCCTTCGAATTCACTCGCTGAATCTTGCGTCCAGCCATTGATTTGTTTCGACGAATGCGTGAACTACTCAATTGTTCTGCGTGAAGGATCTTGCTGCCTTAGGTTAAATTTGGGTACAAAAAAAGTGCACGCCTTAGATACAGGGATTAATTTAAGTTGTCCCATCTAACCTAAGTAAGTTAGGCTCATACTTCATATCTTGTGGTAGGTTAATTGATCCATGGTGATCAAGATTGCTGAGATGCTGATGTGCTTGCTCGTGTTTGTTGCTTGCTTTTTTAAACCAAAGGCCTAAGCTCAGCTTTATAAATAAAGCAAACCACTTTTTTTTGTGTGTTTGCTTAGTCCTAAAATTCAGTGTTTAGGACAAACGAGACCACCAACAGGCCACATAAAGCTGTTTTGTTCATCAATCCAATGCGGTGTGCTACTCTGTTAATGTTATTTCTGGCTATCTCGGCTCTGTTCAGAAATGTAATTCATTTGCGTGTTCATCATTAATCAGGAAGATTATGACAAATTGATGAAGTCACTACGGGAGAATGACCCTTCATGGCCTTCCTTGATGCTGAAGGTGTGGTTCTTGCCTTCCCTTTCCTTTTCCGGTCGCTGTACCCGGTGGCTATCTACTGCAATACGTGTCTGAACTGCAAACTAACGACTCTGCTCCCTGTTCTCTGCACCTCAAACCCTAGTTGTGCAGGGCGTTGAAGACTTCAGATAAGCTTCTGAGCTGCGCGAATACAAATGCGCAACAGCTGCTGGAGAAGGTGGAGGCGCTGGAGCAAGTCCTAGAGAGGGGAGATCACGCAGTGGGGGCGATTGCAGAGGGTATCCAGAAGCGCATCTAGCAACTAGCTAGTGCTGTGGAGGATAATCGCACATTGAAATCAAATGCACCTAGCAACTAGCTAGTGTTGGGGTGTTGCAGCTATTGTCTTTGATTTATGTAAATCAGGAGCGTTGTCACTGTTTATTTTGGAGATTAAAGGAGCTATGTGTTGGCACTTTCATGAATTTTGACAATGTATGATGTGCTTATCAGCTTATGTCTGAGCATTGTTGAAATTTCGGCCTATCATATAATTGGTGGAGGGCAGTCTCCACAACTTGACGCATAAATTGTCAAGGTTAGGCCTAGTTTTATTCGGCTTTCCCTAGAAGCTACCCTCCACTTTCTATAGAAGCCAACCTTCATGTTTGGGCTTGCAAACTAGTTTAGGCTAAACTAATTTGAAAGCCTAATCAGATTTTGAGCCGGCTTCTCTAGGAAGCTGGGAGGGTAGCTTTCTGGAGAAACCCTCAAATTTTGACCTGAAGCTTGTAGAACAAATTATCCCATGACTAATTTAGAAACCCAAGTAATAAGCTGGACGCCTATTATAATCATTGTGCATCAACATCTCTCCAACAGAGAGTAGCTTAGGTTGGGAGGTGAACTTTAGAATAAATCCTCACGTTCATCGTGTGGTTATTTATAAACGGTTTACTTACTCGCATCTAACTTATTAGACTGTTGCTCACGTCTAGTTGCATTATTTAGAGAAACTATATTCTTGTTAATCTCGAATTATTAAAGAAAACAGTAAATTTGTACTCGTCTATTCACCCCCTCTAGTCGACATATTTAATCTTTTCACTAATCCGTCGGAGCTCGGTGTGTAGGCCGCCCCATCTTAACATCATCTGTTAAGTATTACTCGTATAAGAACACTCTATGCTCTCTGGCCCGACCTATGGCTAGGTTTAAATTTTCTCGTGGCGGCGACTTCTACGACTTAGAAAAATGTTCCCAGGCTCCAACCATACCTAGCGATGGTCGTTGTGGCAACGTAGAGGAGCCTGTGGGTGGTGGTGTCTGGGACGAGTTCAACGATGTATGATGTATGCTTGTGTCTCAACATTGTTGGAATTTCGGCCTATCATATAATTGGTGGACCCGACTTAGGGGTGGTTTTTTTGGTGGCTTAAAAAATAAGCCGTCCAACTTATTACTTGAGCTTCTAATACCTTCGAAGACCTGATTCTTTTGACATCTTAGAAAAACAAGCCATTTTTCCCAACTTTTTCTATAAACCATCGAACTTATTACTCCCTCTGTTATGATATTTTAGCCTTTTCTCCTTAATTACATGTATCTAGATGTGCTTTAGTGTATATATTCACTCATCTCTTAGCCTCTGTTTGTTTGGGCTTCTGCTTCTGCTTTTGGGATCCAAAAGCAGCAGCCCAAACAAACAACATGCGGTGGAAAAGCACTTGTAAAAAGCGCTGTGACAAAATGCACTGGATGACCGAACAACACCGGAAGCAGGGCGGGAGCTGCTTCCCGCAGCTTTCTACTTCATTACCGAACCGTTTTTTTGTTGTTACCCATGGCGTTGGTCACAATTACAAGTGCACTGCCACTGTGAGCTCCCGAATCCGTATACTCGAGCTCTGGAACGGACGAACCTGTACACTCGGTGTATGTCAGCTTGCCTTCAGCTTCGTAGGGCATCTACGTACACGTACGACAGCAAAAAAACAAAATCTACTTGTACGAATGTCAGAAAAAAATCTAACCACCTCCAGGCATATCTGTATAAGAATCAAGACATACTCCATCTCATATATGTTCCGATTCGAAATAATTTGTACACGAAATATGGGCGCGTCGATGAGTAGGTTTCATTCCCGTAATCGGTTTCGAGTTTCGTGGACTGTAGCTTCGTAATTTTATACCGAAGTTCGCACTATTTTTAGACGAATTTTGTCAAAAAAATTGCACTCGGATGACCATTTAAAATTTCTTTTCACGAGTAGATTGATCTCGACCTTTTGCATAACTTTTGTATTGTAAACTTTTCATTTAGGAGGACATATATGAATAGATTTTGCATATACGCGTTTACAGTATGCTTGTTGAACTCGCTCATGATGTGGTCGTGTTTGATGCGGCTCCAAACTTCGCCTATGTCTAAAAACCTATATTTGATGAAATATTTAGTGTGCATATCCAGGGCATTCCAGACATTTCATCTTTCAAACCAACAGCAGCCGTCATCAAAAGCACATCTACCAAACATCAAATCTCTGCTTCAAACAGCTGCTTCTCACAGCTGCTTTCTAACAGCCCACCAGCTACAGCTGCTTTTCAACAGCAGCAGTCCATATCTAGTCTATGTTTAAAAAACTAAAACACCTTATATTATACTCCCTCCATTTATTAATGTAAGACGTTTTAGCTAACTAATTTAGTTCACTACAAGGTCTTATATTAGTAAACAGAGGAAGTACTTAGGAATGGAGTTAGTACAGCTTTTAATCCAGCGTGACTTATGCACGAGCTGGAGCCGAAAAGAACTTAGCCTAAGACGTCGGCTAATAAAATATGCAAATGCAAAAACTTCGAAGGAGGAGCCAAAGAAGAAACGCCCAGTTACTCGTTCCCCTTCCCGGCGTCGGAGAAGGCGGCGTGAGGCGCAGGTCAGCGTGCGGCGGGATGGATAACAATAACCTCCCAGCGGTGTGGGGAGCCGTAGGTCCTGGTGTTTCCGGCGCCGTCTTTGGCGCGGCTTGGTGGTTCTGGGTCGACGTCGTCGTCTGCACCCTTTCCTCCACTACCTCCCCGGTATCGCCTTCCCCCAAGCTTCGCCGGTCGTCCCCTATGATCTCTATTCCATGGAATCTAGCAGGTTTGAAAATCGTTCTGTGGTAGTGGGTTTGAAAATCGGTCTGTTGTTCTGGGTTTGAATATTTATCTAGGGCTCTTCGCATGAGTAAATGGCACTGGCGGTCATACAACTTGTCCGGTTGGTGCACTTAAGTCACACAACTTTAAAAACGGACAAACTGGTCACAAAACTTGACTTTCGGGTGCACATTAGTCACAATTGACTGACACAGTTATAATTTTTGCAACAAACCCCCTGAACTAATTGACATGGGATTTTTTGAAGAAAAAAACACCCTGGAGGACGCACGTAAAGTGTTCGACCGAATGTCGGAACAGTACCTCGAGCTGCCACCAACGGGCATGGCCTCCGCAGCTCTTCGCTGACCTCCTACGTCGCTAAAACGCCTAGGCGTACGTGTTCGATGGCGTCCCGTGGGCTGCCACCGCCGCGCCCGAGCTCGGCGTCTCGTGCGCCTTCACCGGCACAGGCTGCTTCGCGCTCTCTATGCAGCGGCTCTCCTGCTCCACATCCCGCAGGACCACGTAGCGTCGCTGAAAGTGCATGGTTGCCCCATGCATAGTTTTGGTAATTAATGACAATCTCGATGGACTAATATTTGCATTGAGCTATATTTGTAGGTGTCCATTTGCTTGCTTGTCTCCATTTGTTGGAGTCAAGGTCTTGCTTGCTCTCCATGTGTTGGAGTCAAGGTTAAGGGAAGAAGATCATTTGTTGATCAAGGCCAAGGTGTTCATCATCGAGAGAAAGGCCAAGTGAAGTTATGCCGAAGAGTGCTCTCCCCATCTTGGTGTATGGGGGAGCGTCATGTGAATCTTCACCAAGCAAGGCGCAATCAAGAAGATGGTTCGCCGTGAGGAGATGAAGATCGTCTCCATCGACCTCATGTGGATTAATGCGCAAGGCAAAGGTATGATCTTGATAGGGTTTTTATTTTACCGGTCTCATGATGTTTAGTGAGAGACCGGATTATAGGATAGATAGCCGTACTATCAAGAGGGGCTCTCGACCGAGTATCGTGATCGTATCGTTCGTGGAGAGCTCAAACCTTTGCATCCATGCAATCATCTTTGTTGGTTCTTATTTGGCTTTTATCCATGTGAGAATTTAGAGCTTGTGTTCATCTCCATACCAAGCTCTAGTTCATCAAAAACGGATCTCATGAATATCTTCTTGCGTTTTTGATATCGGAGGTTTTACCGGTTTATCTCTTCTACGAGAGGTCAAACTCTCTCCTTATGTTTTCCTCCTCACATGATAGACTATGATGTGTATATGCATGATCTTGTAGGGCTTGTGATTATCTTCGAAACAAGCCAAGATCATAGAAAACGGAGTCTTGATGAACATCTTATTGCATTTGTGATATTGGAGGTTTTTCCGGGTTGTCTCTTCTAAAAGAGGTCAAACTCTCTCTTCATGATTGCCTCCTCACATGATGGACAATGATGTTTCTCTGCATGATCTTGTAGAGCTCTTCGTTGCGATTCCAACGAGCCCAAGATCATCGAAAACGGAGTCCGGATGATTAAGTTATGTTTTTTCTCGTACCGGTTGTTCTGCAGTTTTTTTGTCCGGCGGTAGTACCGCTGCGGCAGCGGTAGTACCGCTACACCTGGAGCGGAACTGCTGCTGCACAGTGCCCGGTACCGTTGGTGGTACCGCTGGTGGTACCGGTGCGCCCTTTTTGCGTACTGGTATCCCCCCCGGTACCCCGGCGGTAGCAGCCACGTTCTACCGCTGGAATCGTCATTTTCAGTCAAAAAGGGTCCCAGAGGTAGTACCGCTGGCGCAGAGGTAGTACCGCCCCAGCGGTAGTACCGCCAGCCTAGAGGTAGTACCGCTAGGTACGATTTTGCACATAACGGTCAGATTTCGGGGGACCTATTTAAGGGGCCTTCTTCCCCAATGGTTCCCCATCTAAGGCAGCACGTTTTCCTCTCTCTCTCCCACCATTGTTGACCTTGAAAAGCTTGCCCCCCTCTCAATCCCTCCAATGAATCTTGCATATTTTGAGGGAAAAGTGAGAGGAGATCTAGATCTACATTTCCACCAATCAATCTCTCCTCTAAGTGAGGGGAACATAGTGGATCTAGTTCTTGGAGTTCTTTTGTGGTTCTCCTCTTTGTTCTTCCTCTCTCATTCCCCCCAAAGCATTCGTTGCTTAGTTGGAATTTGAGAGTGAAGGATTTGAGCACTTGTGCTCTTGCCTTTTGCATTTGGTGCATAGGTTTGAGTTCCCCTCGGTGATACGTGGGATTGAAGGTTCGAGAAGCTTGTTACTCTTGGGTGCATTGTGTTCCCAAGAGCTTGTTGCCTCTTGGGTGCATTGTGTACCCTAGACGGTTTGGAGGTGCCGCGAAGACTTCGAGTTGTGAAGCTTCGGCACGTTTGGGAGCCCCCAATTGGGTTGTGGGTGTGTGCCCCAAACAAGTTGTAAAGGGCTCCGGAATCCGCCCCGAAGGATTCCGATAGTGGAAGGTGAACCAAACCTTTGGGTGCGGTTCATCGGAGAATAGGGTGAGGCCTTTGTGGCATCTTGAGTAGGCCTCTTGTGGCGAGCTCACACCCCTCCAACGAGACGTACTCCCTTAACAAGGAGGAACTCGGGAATACATCCTCGTCTCCGCGTGCCTCGGTTATTTCTATACCCGAGCTTTACTTATGCAATTTACATTGTGATAGCCTTCGTGCTTGAAGTTCATATCTTGCTATCTTCTTGTTGCTTGAATTGCTTAGCATAAGTTGTTGGTGCACATAGGTGAACCTAGAATATTAGGTTGTTGGCTTGTTAATTTAAACACATAGTTTTATTCCGCAATTATCAAGCCCCTAATTAGAAAAAGTTTTAATCGCCTATTCACCCCCCCCTCTAGGCGACATCCGGGCATTGTTTGTTCTTTCAATTGGTATCAGAGCCTCGTCTCTCTTGTTTGGCTTTACCGCCTAGAGAGTAAAGATGTCGTCTAGGGATTTAGTGCACAATTCCATGTTTATATTCAATGGCACAAATTTTAATGTTTGGAAAACTCATATGCTTAGACACTTACGGGTCTTGGACCCCAATCTTGAGCGTATCTTAGATATAGGTTTTTCTCCTCCGAAGGACTACGAAAGTACGACTTTAGAGGATGAGAAAAACTTATATCTAGATGCTCTAGCTTCTAATGAGTTTTGCAAATTTGTGAGTGTTGTAGTTTTCGAGTCAATCATGCCTCTCCGGGATGCTCATGAGTTTTGGACCAAGCTTCAAGATAAATATGGAGGGTCCAACTCTATTGAGGATGATTGCTCTCCCTCCACCTCCGGCCGTGACGAGTTCTCGTCTTCGTCTACTTCACCAAAATGTGGTAAGCCACAATCCAATGTAATGGTGAGTAGTGATAGGCTTTGCAATTTGGATAGTGAGCTCGTTGTTGATGATCAATTATCTCTATCTTATTACAATGCTTCATCTTTGGACATAAACACACATAGCACCATAAATGATTTACATGCTAGTGTTGATTGTCCTCGCATATCATCTAAAACTTGCTTCGATGAATCTCTTTATGATATGCTTGCTTTATCTTGTTGCCATGATAAAAATGTTTATGTTCCCTCTAAATCTTGCATTGATAATAATGTAGAGGAAACCAAATTTGCTATGCAACAAGATATGAACTTAAGTAGTTCAAAAATTAATCTTTCCTCTTCATCCACCTATCATTGCCTCATGGCTAAATCTTCTTCTAGCAATGATAATAATAATGATGATAATGATGATGATAATAATAATGAAGAAGATGATGTGGAAAAGGTTAATGCTA
The DNA here is from genome assembly GCA_012064385.1 of Puccinellia tenuiflora. NCBI lineage: Eukaryota > Viridiplantae > Streptophyta > Magnoliopsida > Poales > Poaceae > Puccinellia > Puccinellia tenuiflora. Next base: position 344,671 of record QRDG01000320.1, read on the forward strand.
TGCTTCAAAATAAAGGTCTAGTGATTCTTAAAGCCCTTCCTAGCAATAAAAGTGCCCAAGCTAACCTCTTTGAAATCATGAGCACTCTTATTGAGCGTGGGGAAACTATTGAGGCTTTGCAAGCTAGCCTTAAAGAAAAGGGTAAGATTGAAAGGGATGATGCTATGAAGAAAGCATCGTTAGAAGATGCTCTTGAGGAAGAGCAAGGGACTCGTGCTTCTCTTGAGGAGAAACTAGATTCTATCGAGGAGTCTCATAACGAAATAATTGCTAAAATCGTTAAAGAACGTGACCATGCCATTGCTAAATATAAGGTCACGAAAATAGAAAATGCTAGATTAAATGAAGAACTTGCTAAGATTTCTTCTTCCATCCCTAATGTCAATGATGCTTGTGCTACTAACTCCATTTCTTGTGAAGCATCTATCTTGAAGGAGAATGTTGAGCTAAGAGCTCAACTTGAGTTGCTAACTAGCAAGTATGAGGAGTTGGAATCAAGTCATAAAAAGCTATCTAGCTCTAATGATGATCTTCTAGCATCCTATGGGAAGTTGGAAGAAAATCATGAAAAGCTATCTAGCTCTAATGATGAACTTCTTGCTTCCTATGCTTGTCTTAAGTTAGCTCATGAGGCCATCACTACAAAGGTAACATCAAGTGAGCCTCATGTGGATATTAGCACAACTTTAATTAAAAATGCTATATTGCCATGTGCTAGTCCTAGTAGTTCATCCACTAAAAATGTTGGTACATCATGTGATGAATTACTTGCTTTGCCTTGTTGCTCTAACAATGATGCATCTACCTCCTCTAGTACTTGTGTTGTCACTAACCATGTAGAGAAAGAGAGGAGAGCTCAAGGCCCAAGCCACTTCTTTGAAGAAAGGTTTGGAAAAGCGTCATGAGGGAAGAGGGCACTTGACAACATGTTGAGTGTGCAACAATCCCCAAATGACAAGAGTGGACTTGGATTCAACTCCAACATCAAGAACAAGTCCAAGGTTGAGAAGAAGAAGGGCCAAGTTCAAATCAAGAATCCGGCCAACATCATTTGCTTCAAGTGCAAGCTAGAAGGGCATCATGTTCGTGATTTCTCAATGAAGAAGAAGAAGCCTCTTAGTGAGAAGCAACTAGGGAAGCGGCCTCTTGTTCAATCTCGTGCTCAACCACGGGTTGAACAAAGACCACCTCCTAAGAAGACTCAAGTCAACGCTCCTCAAGTTGAGGAGCCTATTAAGAAGAAAGAGAAGAGTCAGTGTTGCTACCTTTGCCGTGGCAAGGGTCATTTTGCTTCTTCATGCACTAACGGTACCCCATCCAACCCTATCATAATTGATGATGTTTATTCTCTTGGGAAGGATAGAGTTGGCAATGTGTTTGCCAAGTATGTGGGAGCTCAAAGTGGTGTCAAGAAAAGCACCATTTGGGTTCCCAAACCTATTGTGACTAACCTCTTAGGACCCAACTTGGTTGGGGACCAACAAGCTTCAACTTGACCAATAGGTGATTGTGGAGGACATTGGTGACTTGGCTATTTTTGAAGAATTAAGGGATCTTCATGGTTTTATTTCTCAAGCCAAGTCAATTGGATTACCACATACTTATCTCATATCCAATGCTTCCTCCTTGCGGTAACGTGTATTTAACTCATATATTCATTGAAAGTTGCTTGCTCCCTTGCATGTGTTAGTTTTGTTCCTAGCATGTGCTTGTATATGATATGCTACTTTCCTACTTGTGTATGTTAGTTGTGTATCGTGTATGTGAAATTTGTGTGTTGAGCTTTATTGAATCTTGTGTGGATTTCATTTGGCTCTTTGAGATATTAATGGACTATCCCATTTTGGGGGAGTGATGTGCTTTGTGCACATCACAAACCTAAAAATGTGTATACATGAGGCACACCACCTAGTATTGATATTTAAATATTATCTAGCTACTATGTGGTATGTTATATTCATGAGAAATTCAAATTCTACAATGTCCATTAATTTCTCTAGTTGGTTTTATTTGCCTCTTGTTTAAAAATAAAATGAACTATCACATTATGGGGGAGTAATAAGCTATGTGCATATTACAATCCCACAAAATGTGAACATTTGAGGTTTGCCACTTAGATTTGATATTTTATATTATCTTTCCTATGTGGCATGATTGCTCGAACAATTCCAATTTCCTTTGGTTATCTTTTGGCTCTTGTTTGGGTGTGTTTGCTTGGTGTGTTTTTTTCTCTAATATGAATTTCCATATATTATGTGAGAAACCATTTGTTTCCTTTTATTCTAACCATGTCTTTGCCGGTTGGTTCGAATAATTGAAACTACCAACAAACCTCTTTAAAAATGGTGTTTTAATTCCTATCTTTTGCCGTTTGCTAGTTTGTGGTGAAGTTGGTCTTGTACATCATTCCTTTATACCACCGAGAAATATCTCTATATACTCCTTGTCCATGACAAGTGTTTCTAGTAATTGTGGTGGATTTTGTAGATCATCTTCACATTGGCTCTTGCTTTAATTTGCTCTATCTATTGCCTTTCTTGCCTTTTGAATGGATCCTATCTTTCAATCGGTAGTGTTTAGTGTTTTAGATAAAATATGGAGAGTAATGATCCCTTGTGCAGGCATTTTGTATTCAAATGCAAATATCTAAGATAATGCATTAATCTTGGGGGAGCATTCCTTTTTATTTAGAACATTATGCTTTCTATCAATTATTGATCCTCTCAATTGGCATTTGATTCTTTATCTTGTGTTGGCACCTTCAATTGGTATTAATTGGAATTTAATATCTCCTCCATAGATATTTGTTCCAATTGATATTTATTGTGGGAGTCTTGATACCTTTTTGTCTTAATCTTCTTTACTTGATTTCGGTCAAGTATCATCCTCTTCTTGGTATTTTTTCTCCTAGTTGTTATTTTTGTTTTAATTGGTATCTTATTTTCAATTGGTGTCTTATCGATCATTTGTTGTGTTGATTCGATTCCTTTTGATATCACACTTCATGTGTTGATGTGTTTTGGAATCAATCATTTGTTGATTTGATTTTTCCTCAATCATGTGTTGATTTGGATTTTGACATAATTTGGACAACCTTTTTGTGTCACACCTTGGTGTGCTCTCTTCTTGGTTTACTTGGTGTTTTTGTCCAAATTGTATCTCGTTTGGTTCTTGTAAGTCTATGCATGCATATTTACTAGTATATATATTTTATGGCATGCTAGTCTTTCTAGTTCCAATATATAGGGGATACTCCACCGAATCCTAAATCGGCTAAGATGTGCATGAAATTCAATTTCATATCTATATGCACATATTTATGTGGAGTGTTTCCTATATATTGTAGTTTATCTAACTACTATGGGACCCAATGAGTTTGGGAACCATTTTGTACTCTAATTGTGTTTTAGGTACAATGGAGATGCATTGGATGCTTGTCTCATTCATAAGGAAGGTGTTCTCACCGTGTGATTGTCGGAGTCAAGCTTTGATGACAAACCAACTCTCATCATCTTCATCATCAATGCATCTCGGTAACAAGTATCAATCCCATGCTCACTTTACTAGTCTCAACCTTGTGTAGGTTGTCCTTTGGCATGAAATCCTTTATGTGCAATTGTTGTGGTTTTTGGCTTTTTCCTTCACTTAATATATCTTTGTGATATGTGTGATGAATTTGCAAAAACCTTTCTTCAATTGATATTATTTCCTTGTGATACTTGTTGCCTATTTCAAAGCATCTCCACTATCTCTTGTTCCCTTAGTGATATGTGTGATGCATTTGATATATTTGAAGTTCATTTATGTACAATGAGATAAATTTGTATATTTATGACTTCCTTTTGGATACCTTGTTATCTTTTTCCCGGACCATTTCGTATGTATATGTTTCTTTACGGATGTATATCTTCAATGGTTTGTCTAATAAGAAACCTATATATATGAGAGAGGTCAATTTTTAGTTGGTATCCTATTTCTTTTGAGCCACCTTGTTTTTCATCTATAATTCTTTGGTGGTTCCAAATTTGTCTCATGAGTGCTTGTCTTATTGTTTATTGGTATCTTTGCACACTCATGTATTTCTTGAAGATCTTTGACTTCATGCTTACCATGGTGAGCATGTTGAATTTTTATTGGCTAAATGCTCTCACTAGCTTTTGGCATTTTCAATTGGTTTTAGTTTCCAATTGGTATCCCTAAGCGTGTGAACATATTTCTTTAAAAGATCTCTTTTCTCGGTTGGGCCCATCTTACGATGTATTTTTGAAAATTGGTATCTTCTTATGGCTCAACCACATCTTTGGTGCAAGTGCTATGATTTGCTTTTGCATTATGCACTCTTGCACTAGTTGCGTGTTCTAGATGATTTTGGGGGAGCAAGGATGCCATTTTTATGCACTCCTCAATTGTGCATGAAAATTGGGGAGCTTCTCCGTTTTTATTTAGAACTCTCGCTTTGGATTTTTGATTGCTTTTCTCCTTTGTGGAGATGTTTAAAATGATTTCATCTTTTTGCAATCTTTTGATCCTCAATATAGTTTGATTTCCTCTATTTTATTCGTTAAAAGGGTTTGCCATCACCTTTATGGAGGAACTCATATTATATTGGCTCTCTAAATTTTTCTTCCCATTTCGGCAATCGATGCCAATGGGGGAGAAGTTTAGAGGGTTTAAGGGAATTTGGGTTTTATGCTTTTGTTGCATTTACCTTTAATGCGCTTTGCATCCTTGCTTGTTTGTCTTGCAAGGATGCTCTATTCCTTATATAAACCCTCTTGAACGGGATTGTCATCAATTACCAAAATGGGGGAGATTGAAAGTGCATGGTTGCCCCCATGCATAGTTTTGGTAATTAATGACAATCTCGATGGACTAATATTTGCATTGAGCTATATTTGTAGGTGTCCATTTGCTTGCTTGTCTCCATTTGTTGGAGTCAAGGTCTTGCTTGCTCTCCATGTGTTGGAGTCAAGGTTAAGGGAAGAAGATCATTTGTTGATCAAGGCCAAGGTGTTCGTCATCGAGAGAAAGGCCAAGTGAAGTTATGCCGAAGAGTGCTCTCCCCATCTTGGTGTATGGGGGAGCGTCATGTGAATCTTCACCAAGCAAGGCGCAATCAAGAAGATGGTTCACCGTGAGGAGATGAAGATCGTCTCCATCGACCTCATGTGGATTAATGCGCAAGGCAAAGGTATGATCTTGATAGGGTTTTTATTTTACCGGTCTCATGATGTTTAGTGAGAGACCGGATTATAGGATAGATAGCCGTACTATCAAGAGGGGCTCTCGACCGAGTATCGTGATCGTATCGTTCGTGGAGAGCTCAAACCTTTGCATCCATGCAATCATCTTTGTTGGTTCTTATTTGGCTTTTATCCATGTGAGAATTTAGAGCTTGTGTTCATCTCCATACCAAGCTCTAGTTCATCAAAAACGGATCTCATGAATATCTTCTTGCGTTTTTGATATCGGAGGTTTTACCGGTTTATCTCTTCTACGAGAGGTCAAACTCTCTCCTTATGTTTTCCTCCTCACATGATAGACTATGATGTGTATATGCATGATCTTGTAGGGCTTGTGATTATCTTCGAAACAAGCCCAAGATCATAGAAAACGGAGTCTTGATGAACATCTTATTGCATTTGTGATATTGGAGGTTTTTCCGGGTTGTCTCTTCTAAAAGAGGTCAAACTCTCTCTTCATGATTGCCTCCTCACATGATGGACAATGATGTTTCTCTGCATGATCTTGTAGAGCTCTTCGTTGCGATTCCAACGAGCCCAAGATCATCGAAAACGGAGTCCGGATGATTAAGTTATGTTTTTTCTCGTACCGGTTGTTCTGCAGTTTTTTTGTCCGGCGGTAGTACCGCTACACCTGGAGCGGAACTGCTGCTGCACAGCGCCCGGTACCGTTGGTGGTACCGGTGCGCCCTTTTTGCGTACTGGTATCCCCCCCCGGTACCCCGGTGGTAGCAGCCACGTTCTACCACTGGAATCGTCATTTTCAGTCAAAAAGGGTCCCGGAGGTAGTACCGCTGGCGCAGAGGTAGTACCGCCCCAGCGGTAGTACCGCCAGCCTAGAGGTAGTACCGCTGGGTATGTTTTTGCACATAACGGTCAGATTTCGGGGGACCTATTTAAGGGGCCTTCTTCCCCAATGGTTCCCCATCTAAGGCAGCACGTTTTCCTCTCTCTCTCCCACCATTGTTGACCTTGAAAAGCTTGCCGCCCTCTCAATCCCTCCAATGAATCTTGCATATTTTTGAGGGAAAAGTGAGAGGAGATCTAGATCTACATTTCCACCAATCAATCTCTCCTCTAAGTGAGGGGAACATAGTGGATCTAGTTCTTGGAGTTCTTTTGTGGTTCTCCTCTTTGTTCTTCCTCTCTCATTCCCTCCAAAGCATTCGTTGCTTAGTTGGAATTTGAGAGTGAAGGATTTGAGCACTTGTGCTCTTGCCTTTTGCATTTGGTGCATAGGTTTGAGTTCCCCTCGGTGATACGTGGGATTGAAGGTTCGAGAAGCTTGTTACTCTTGGGTGCATTGTGTTCCCAAGAGCTTGTTGCCTCTTGGGTGCATTGTGTACCCTAGACGGTTTGGAGGTGCCGCGAAGACTTCGAGTTGTGAAGCTTCGGCACGTTTGGGAGCCCCCAATTGGGTTGTGGGTGTGTGCCCCAAACAAGTTGTAAAGGGCTCCGGAATCCGCCCCGAAGGATTCCGATAGTGGAAGGTGAACCAAACCTTTGGGTGCGGTTCATCAGAGAATAGGGTGAGGCCTTTGTGGCATCTTGAGTAGGCCTCTTGTGGCGAGCTCACACCCCTCCAACGAGACCTACTCCCTTAACAAGGAGGAACTCGGGAATACATCCTTGTCTCCTGCGTGCCTCGGTTATTTCTATACCCGAGCTTTACTTATGCAATTTACATTGTGATAGCCTTCGTGCTTGAAGTTCATATCTTGCTATCTTCTTGTTGCTTGAATTGCTTAGCATAAGTTGTTGGTGCACATAGTGAACCTAGAATATTAGGTTGTTGGCTTGGTATTAAACACATAGTTTTATTCCGCAATTATCAAGCCCCTAATTAGAAAAAGTTTTAATCGTCTATTCACCCCCCCCCTCTAGGCGACGTCCGGGCATTGTTTGTTCTTTTAGTCGCCCACCGAGTTGTTCCTCGCGCCGGGGCTCCGAGACGCGGTGCACCTCACCAGGTCGAGGCTCGTCGAGGCGACGCTCTCCGGCGTTGACTCGCGGAAGTTCCTGAACCGCGCGTACGACATCAAGCGCGCCACGGCCAGATGGGGGATCGCAGCGCTTGCCATGGGGCTACAGTCTACGGCAGGGGCGGACCTAGAGGGTGGGCCAGGTGGGCCGTGGCCCACCCAGAATTTTGGCTAATTTTTAACCCCCTTGGCATATCAAACAGATTTAAGCCTTTCTGGGCCTTTTTTTTTGCAATCGAGTTGAGGACCGAAACGTCGTGGACTCGTGGTCGACCTAGCTCTGCTCTCTCCGTATCGCTCGACCTCGTAATAGAACAGATCAATTCGATCTTAGCTCCAGCCGCTGGCTTGCCCTGCTCGCCGGACCACACTGTCGCGCTCCGCTCCGGTGCACACCCGTCGCCGCCCGCTAGGTCAGCCCAGCCACGAGCTAGCCAGCCAAGTTCGCGGCCACCGCTGCCGGCTGCCCGGCCGCCTCAGCAGAGAGCTTCTCCAGGCCGTCCCCCATGAGGCCATGATGGATTTGAGCTTCTGGCAGAGATCCTAGTCTAACCATACTAATACTGCCATGTGTTAGGGTAATAGATGCTTGTATTACCAGGGGCCAAAGGCCACAATATATAGTACATGTACAGGTGCAAATATACAGGAAACCCCCTAACACATGGGGAAACTACAATATACAAATATATACTCTAACACCCCCCCCCCCTCAAACTCAGGGTGGATCCAGAACACTGAGTTTGGAGAGTAAGAAGTCATGTTGCGCTCGGGTTTGTGCCTTTGTAAAGAAATCCGCCAACTGCAAGTCTGAAGGCACATAATGAAGCGCAACAACCTGATCCTGCACCTGAGCACGTGTATAAAAAGCATCAACACCAATATGCTTGGTCAGCTCATGCTTGACTGGATCACGTGCAATACTGATAGCACCTGTACTGTCACACAAAAGTGGAGTGGGTGTCGTAATAGAGACCCCAAAATCTGCAAGCAACCACCGTAACCAGGTCACCTCAGCAATCAACGAAGCCATAGCCCACAGCTCAGCCTCAACACTCGAACGGGAAACCGCGACCTGTTTCTTCGTCTTCCAAGCAACAAGCGAACCACCAAGAAACACACAGTAAGCAGAAAGTGAACGACGATCCGAAGGATCACTCGCCCACGTAGCATCCGAGTAGCACTGGAGCTGGAGAGAGCTGGAGCTAGGAAAGAAAAGACGACGAGTAATCGTGCCACGAAGATAACGAAGGGCACGAAGGAGATGACTATAGTGAACGGTGGTAGGAGCTGAGACAAACTGACTCAGAATATGAACAGGATAAGAAATATCAGGACGAGTGACAGCAAGATAAACAAGACTCCCAACAAGATGGCGATAACGTGTGGGATCCGAAAGAGGATCACCATCAGTAGGGCTAAGCTTAACATTAAGCTCCATAGGAGTCTCAACTGTGCGCTCATCCACAAGGGCAGCACGAGTAAGGAGGTCCTGAATATACTTTTCCTGTGAGATATAAAAGCCATCAGAAGTGGAGGAGATCTCAATCCCAAGAAAGTAGCGAAGAGGATCAAGATCAGTCATAAGAAACTGATCACGAAGACGAGCCTTGACAAAGGCAATATACTCAGGATCATCACCAGTAATGATCATATCATCAACATAAAGAAGGAGAAGAGTGCGTCCACGAGGAGAAGTGTGAACAAAAAGCGCTGGATCATGAAGACTAGGAGAGAAACCAGCAGCAGTCACCACAGAAGCAAAGCGCTCGAACCAGGCACGAGGGGCCTGTTTCAGGCCATAAAGAGAACGTCGAAGACGACAAACCATCCCATCAGGTACAGAATACCCAGGAGGAGGCTGCATGTAAACCTCCTCACTCAACTCGCCATTAAGAAAAGCGTTCTGAACATCAAGCTGGGACACAGACCAGCGTCGAACAGAAGCAACAGCAACAAGAGTACGCACAGTGGTCATATGAGCCACAGGAGCAAAAGTCTCATCATAATCACGGCCGTGCTCCTGCTGAAAGCCACGAGCCACAAGACACGCTTTATAGCGCTCAAGAGATCCATCAAAGCGGGTCTTAATCTTATAGACCCACTTACACGTAATAGGACGGACACCAGGAGGTGGAGAAACAAGATCCCAGGTGTCGGTGCGCTCAAGCGCAGCAATCTCCTCAGCCATGGCAAGCTGCCATTCGGGATGTTGCTCAGCATCCCGATAAGAAGTCGGCTCGGAGACAACAGAGAGACCATACTGACTAGGAGAGTAACGGTTTGGAGGACGACGCGAACAAACAGGCGGAAGAGGTGGAGAACTAGGAGACGCATCAGCAGAAGACAACTCATCAGAAGAGGAAGAATCCGAAGCCGGAGAACGAGGAGAACTAGGAGAACTAGACGGAGGAGATGATGGCACCAACGAAGGGGGCGCATCAGAAGGAAGAGGTGGAGGAGAAGGGACAGCAGGAGGTGTGTCAGGAAAGAGAAGAAAAGAGATATCATCCACCGGGTAAGTACCAGAGGTGGGGGGAGGATAGAAGGAACGCATCTCATCAAACATAACATCACGAGAGATGCGCATCCGACGACCAACAGGGTCCCAGCAGCGATAGCCTTTATGCTCATCACTGTATCCAAGAAAGACACACTGAACAGACTAAGCAGTCAGTTTGGTGCGTTCGCGAGGAGGGAGAAGGACATAGCAAACACAACCAAATAAACGAAGAGTCGAGTAGTCTGGAGAGCTACCAGAGAGACGCTCGAGCGGAATGCCACCGTGAAGAGCAGCAGAAGGCTGAATGTTAATGAGGTAAGTCGACGTAGCAACAGCCTCAGCCCAGAAATGTGGCGGAAGAGAGGAAGCAATCATCATAGCACGGGTAGTCTCAAGAATATGACGATGCTTACGCTCGGCGACACCATTTTGAGCATGGGCGCCGGGACACGAGAACTGGGCAAGGGTGCCCTGCTCAGCAAGGACACCACGCAGGTGCTGGGAGATATACTCTCCTGCAGAATCAGCATGAAACACACGAATAGGAGTGGAATACTGAGTACGAACCATGGCCACAAAGCGCTGATAAATAGCAAGCACCTCACTTCGAGAACGCATAAAAAACAACCAGGTGTACCGTGAAAAATCATTAATGAACAAAATATAGTATCGATGGCCCCCTTTAGAAGCAAAGGGTGCCGGACCCCAAACATCTGAATGAACTAAATCAAAAGGTCGCTGAGATACAGACGCACTAGTAGGATAGGGAAGCTGAATCTGTTTACCTAACCTACAACCCTGACATGAATGTAAAGACACATCTCCTGAGACAGACCCCAGAAGACCACGACGAACTAATGACGATAAACGGGAGCCACAAAGATGACCCAGCCGATGATGCCACTGCTGAAAAGAGCCAGTGACAGAAGCAGCAACCGCAGGAGGACTGGCTGATGAAGTGTCAGCGGAAGGAACGCGAAGCCAGTCTAACTCCCATAGCCCCGGGGACTCAAGGCTGCGAGGGCCAGCTCCAACCAGGGCCTATGTACGACGGTCCGGAACAGCACAAGAATCAGCGTCAAGAATGACGCGACAACCAGAATCAGTAAGCTGACTAGCAGAAAACAGGTTCATCTTAAGACTAGGAACATGAGAAACATCAGGAACAGAGAAAGAGGAAGTAGAAAGGGTGCCTCGACTGGAAACAGGAAGAGAGGTACCATCAGCCGTGATAACACGGATAGTAGAAATAAAAGAGCGAAGAGCAGAAAGAATAGAAGACGCAAAAGTCATATGAAAAGAAGCTCCAGAATCCAGATACCACGGGGATGACGTACCTGACTGTGTAGAAGGTGGTGGTCGCGCGGTGCCCGAAGAGCTAGGCACAGAACCAGCAGTACCCATCGAGGAAGAGCCTGTAGCAGCGAGCAAACTACGAAGACCTCGGATAATGTCCTGATCAGACAGTGCAACAGCAGAAGATCCTGACAATCCAGCCTGGGCAACAGCAGAAGATCCTGAAGAACCAGCCTGCCTACGAGCATGGTACTGCTGACGTAAGCTGGGATCCCTCTTGCAGCAGCTCGAGATATCATGACCAGACTTGTTACAGTAGGCGCAGGGAGGACGAGGAGGTGCACGGGGCTGCTGAGGCTGACCCTGACCCTGGGCCGGAGGAGGAGAGAGTATCGGCGGACCTGGAGACCGCAACGAGGCTGGCGGCACAGAAGGACCACGAGCAGACGGCACAGGAGGACCACGAGCAGCAAGTACAGAGGGAACCTCAAGAAGACCAGCACCACCAAGACGAGTCTCCTCAGCCCGAAGCTCATCTAGTACCTCAGAGAGCGGAACACGACCACGGGCAAGCAGCTGGGCACGACGCGGCTCAAACTCCTTGCGGAGCCGCGACAAAAACTCATAGACGCGCTGAAACTCCAGATCCGCGCGCACAGTCAGACAGCAGGGACAGGTGCCACACACAGCAGTACGAAGAGAATCAAGCTGATGCCATATAGCAGCACTCTGAGTGTAGAACTCATCAATAGTGGAATCACCCTGCTGAAGATCATGCTCCTGACGAACCACGGACAGGTAAAGAGCATCGCCAGACGGCTGATAGCGCTGACGAAGAAAAGTCCACTGAGCAGCAGCAGTGGGAAGACCCATGAACTCAGCAGCATACTGAGGCAGAACACTAGAAGTGAGTACAGCAGCAGCACGAGCATCCTCATCTATCCACTGAGCGTAGTCAGTCAGATCCAGCCGGTACGTCGCAACAGCAGTAGAATGCTCCTGGACCTGCCCGTTATAATCAGCCAGAGCAGTATCATAAGCACTCTGGGCAGCATCCTTGACCTCCTGAGTAGCATCGGAAGCAAGGGCAACAGGCGGCGGCGCAATGGGTGCCAGAGGAGCAACGGGGCGCGGCGGACAGGAGACCTCGCCAGAAAGCACACCCCAAAGACGAAGACCGCGCATGCGGACGCGCATGAAGACAGCGAAATCAGGGTAATTCGCGCCATAAAAAATCACCGGGCAGCGAGGAATCGCAACATAGCCCGACGAGGAAGACATTGTACCTTTTTTTTTTTACCGAATCAAAAAGAAGCAAACCGACAGGAAGCAAGCCGACGGGAGAGCCTCACCCGAGCCAATCACCAGATCGAATCGATCTGGAATCGATCCCGTGGGCAGAGGGCAGCGGCGCAGCGCGGGACGGCGGAGGCGGACAAGGGCAGCGGCGCGGTGCGGCCAGGCGAGGGCGGCGGCGCGGCGCGGCCAGGCGAGGGCCAGAGGCGGAGAAGAGGGTGCCGGCGATGAGGGAGGTCGACCGGGAGCGGGGTTGGGGGCGAGGCAGAGGCGCGGAGCTCGGGAGCAAGCACGCACGGGTGGAGAGGCGCGGGTGGAGGGGCTGGGGGCGAGCTCGGGAAGAAGGCGACGGGGACGGAGGAGCAGAGGCGCGGGGCGGGCGCGAGGAGTCGGGCCGGCGCGGGATGGGGAGCAGGCCACGGCGGGCGACAGCGGGAGGCAGGGAGGTAGGGGATGAGCCGGGGAAGGGAGCAGCCGGGGAGCGCGGGTGGAGGCGCGGGTGGAGGCGCGGCCGGGCGGGCGCGGCCGGAGACGAGGGGCGGCTGGGACTGGGGCGGCCGGACGAGTGGCGCCGGAGCAGGTGCGTGAGGAAGAGGCAGCGGCGGCGACCGGATGCGGCGGCGAGGTGCCGAGGCGGGCGGCGGCTGCGGCTGCGAGAAGAGAGGAAAAAGAAAGAACCTTACGGCTCTGATACCATGTTAGGGTAATAGATGCTTGTATTACCAGGGGGCCAAAGGCCACAATATATAGTACATGTACAGGTGCAAATATACAGGAAACCCCCTAACACATGGGGAAACTACAATATACAAATATATATTCTAACACCATGTTCCCTGATGTGTAGAATTATTGGAACATTATGAATTTGATTAATTTTTTCTAATATGGCCACAACCTAATTTGCCCACAATTTGCTATGTATTTCATCTACTTTTTATACTGTTCATTTGCCAAAAAGCGTGATCTTTTTAGAGTGTGCCCACCCACCAAATTTTTCCTGGGTCAGGTGCGCGCTTCTCACTCCCTTGTCAGTGCACTGCAGCAGCGCACATACTCGCACCCAGGACTCGCACATCGTGCACGCACGTTCATGAACGAGCACGTCCGCGCACTGTCTGGCCGGCTCCAGGAGCTATGGTCACTGTTGCCAAGCTATGGCCGATATTTTCTACTCCCTCCGTCCCAAAAAGGATGTCATTTCTTTGTCTAAAGTTAAATGTATCTAGACACTATTTAGTGATTAGATACATTCAAATTTGGATAAAGAAATGACATCCTTTTCGGGACGGAGGTAGTACGTAGTTTTGTTTCAGCATACACGATGGACATCACCAACCAGTGTGTGGCTCATGGGTGCAGTGCATAGCAGCAACCAGAGTAGAAGATTCAGCTCATGTCCAAGCCGGACATGCGCGCGGGCGCGAGCGGGACGACATCTAAAACGGCAAAAGGACGGGGGAATAGGGCGGCCTGGCTCACCGCACTCAAAAATGAGGTCGACATGGACGGAGAAGGAGCGGTGGTGACCAACTTGGACGTGCGCGTGGCCGGAGGAGGAACACGAGCTTGTCGGTACGTCCTAGTCAGCTTCGGCTCCAGTCCTCCCGCGTCGACGGGGACGGCATCCTTGGCGGCAGCTCTACCTCCGATCCTCTCTCATAGACGACATCGCTCCAATTTCCGTGCTCGGGTAGGTGCGTCGGAGGCCATGGCCATCGGTAGCAGCTCGAGGTGAAGGAACGAGGTACTGTTCATCGTCATTTGGTCGTGCGTCCTTCAAGGTGCTTTTTTCCTAGAAAAAACCATATCAATCAGTTCAGGGGGTATGTTGCAAAAATACTACCGGCGTTAGTGAGTTGTGACCAATGTGCACAGAAATGTCAATTTCTATGACAAGTTTGTCCCTTTTTCAAGTTGTGTGATTTAAGACTAGCCACAATGAGGGTATCATAGATGGTATCATGCATTCCATGTTGACAAAAAGCTGACGTGTCACTGCAATTAATGATGAAAGAGGTGACAGTACTATCATAGGTAGAACATAACGGATTCCAATACAAAATGAGTATACAACCTAATAAATATAGTATTGTATAATAACATAAATATGTTACTACCCATTCTGAAGGTGGTAACATAGACTAATATCATATGCACGATACTAGTATATGATACTACTGCCCATTGTGACTAGTGTAAGTGCACCAACCATACAAGTTATATGACCGTCAGTGCCATTTACTCTCTTCGCATCGTTCGCCGCGCTCATGTTCAATTGCGTCAAGAGGGAGGACATCAATGAAAATTACTACTCGCCCTACGACGACTCCGAGGGGAGGTGAGAGGATGTTCAACTGGGCTTGATTATTTCTTCTGGTTCAGGAGTTTAATCTGGTAGAATTAGTGCCTAATAGTGCTATAGTTAGGATCAGTTACTTGCCCCGCACATGTAATTCTCTAATATTTTTGTAGCTTAGCAAAGTTATTTCGTGCAGCTTATTACTTGCGAAGGCAGATGCATCGTTTATGGATAGAACAAATATTGTTAGCTGTGATTTAAATTCAATGACACAACAGTGCTCTCATTTCGTTTATGAAGAGAAGACAGACGGGCATATGTCATGTCTCTTACTTGCTGTTGGAACTGAAAGAAATATATGCTAAAGCTGGAGGTAATAGGAACTGGTTGAGAATTTGCCTACTGTAAATTTGAGATTCGCTCTAAATTAATTAAGAATCTTATAGCGCTGTTTTGGTATCAGAAACAACCACGGAAACCGTCCCAGGATGAACTAGACGGAGTGACATTCGAATATTAGATTTACTCAACCATCTACGTGGTACTTTTATTTGGGAATCATCCACGGTTCTGCCTGATATTTTTTCTGGGGAACCATATATGCGATATTTTTATTTCGGAATCATCCACGACTCTACCTGATATTTTTTCGAGGGAACCATCTACCTCTTACTCCCCATCGTTGGACGAAAGAAACTGGGAGTTGAAGTTCTGACATAAACCACTATTACTTTTGTCTGTCATTCACAACCTACTGCATCGTAATGAAATTAAATTACGCGGGCTGAATTGCAGGTTGAAATTGTGGCTTTTCATTTCATATGTGGTGTCTTTTGTTTCCTTGGCTGCTGCTGTTGGTTTTTTGGTCCAAGATGCTCTTACAGAAACAGGCCCATCTGCATGGCCTGGCATTGCTGGTGTCCTACAAACTGTGTTCGTGCTAATAAGGTACCTTCTCCTACTTATATGTGGCTTAGTTACTTATTGGCAGTGGCGTATCTAGAATTTTACCACTGGGTATGCCACACCAAAATTTTATTGACCATTTTAATAATAGGTTAATTATATATATGCCACTATAATTCATGCGAAATCGAGAAATGCCGCATTTTTCGAAAGATGAAAATTGCAGTGGCATTCCTCGATTTCGTATGAATTGTAGTGGCATATATCTAATTAACCCTTTAATAATCGGTTGAAATCGTATTTACCAATTTAATAAATAATTATAAATTTACATTGCAATGGATCCGTCTTTTTTTTTCTACTAGTACTACACTGTAGAACTGCTTGGCTGCAGGGTATGCTGCGGCATACCGGGCATACCCTGTGGCTCCGCCACTGCTTATTGGTCACTCCCTCACGCCCTTTTCTCCGCCTTGTGTAATGTTGGTGATATACATTGCAGTGGGTTGATCTACGGGACTTGTCATTCTGAAGATTGACTTAACTGCAAGAAACATGAGGTCTGTAGAGGTGAACCAGATACAGGCTTGTTGGTGGAATATGTAGAAATAACTGCATCGACTTCTTTTAAACCCAGACCTTGGTATCTCTGTAAATACAATGAAATTAGTTTGAAATTGTTATTTTTAGTTAAAATAGTTTGGTGGTTGATAAATAGTATAGTAAAAATATGTACACATTCAATTACGGACCATGCAAAATTCACCACTTGAAATGTTATTCCCGCATGAGTCTGAATTTTGAAAGACATCAATTATGTTCTAATGTTTGGGAGTTGTACGTATTCTCTTAGAAGATTGGGACGTGTGTCTGTCACGACCCGTTACCTGGTTCACGCCCTGAAGACGAAGAGGAGAACCGACGGACGCCAAAACATACGAGAGGCCCATGAGGCCAGACGGGCCATGGGCCAGAAGGCAGGCATCGCCACCACCACTTAAGGAGGAGCACGAGACCTGGAGTGGACATGCTGTGATGATCATTGTATTGACCCGATTGGGCAACTTTCTCTTCTCTCTTATCCGAGCCTGCGTGCCCGTGGATTCTGCTCTTGCGTGACGCAGAGCATGTATCGTGTGAATCTCATACCCGAACTCGTGAATTGAGAGAATACACTCGTAGATTCGTATCATTTGGTATCAGAGCAGTGGATCCAGAAAATTTCCACCACCAAAATTCCAATTCCTCTGTGATCTGCAAGTCGGAGGCGAGATCGGGTGACGGGGGCGCTGTGGTTGGATCCCCGTAAAATCCCACGGGTCTGCCTCCTCCCTGCGGCGGCGGAGGAAGGGTCGTACGGTAGATCGACTCCACGGCGGCATGTGGTGACGGTGGAATTGTTTGGATGGGGATTGGTGGGGAACGAGCGGTTGGTTGTCGAATCCTTCACAACTGGTAAAATCCCGGCTCGTCAACCAATTTTAGCTCGTCATTGGGGGGGCATCTCGAAGGCGGCGGCTGGCGTTGACGTTCTGTGACGACGTGTGGTCGAGCTGTGGCCAGGTGATCATGGAGAAGGTGCAGTCCGATCTCACGGAGCTGCGAAAACAAGGAACAGAGACATCATCCACTATACAGAGCATCAACGAAACATTGAAGGGGCTCAATAATTGGATCCCGCAAGTGGACGGCTCCATTCGTGTTCTTCAGAAATCCATGGAGGAAGTGGGAGCAAGGGTGACAGCGCTGGAGGCATCTCCAATTTTGCCTCCTGTGCAAATTACTCGGCCAGAATGGCACGGCGACGAACATATGAACCAGGGTACTGTGACTGTTGCCCCTCGTGCACAGCCACCTGCCCTGGACAAGGGTACGCGCAATGCTCTCACTACACCTGTGCGTTTTGATTTGGGCACTCCTTCAGATACTTTTGTAGAAACACCACACTCTGGATATAGGCATGGGAACAGTAGGTCTAGGCCTCCTAAAACTGAATTTCCACGCTTCGATGGTGAAAACCCAAAGTGGTGGAAACAAGTGTGTGAGAAATACTTTAGTCTGTATGATGTAGATCATGATACTTGGGCAAATTTTGCAACCATGCACTTCACAGGGAATGCAGCCCTTTGGTTGCAAACCTACGAGGCCGAACATGACATCGATAATTGGGAAGAGTTATGTGTGGCTGTTCATGTAAAATTTGGTAAAAATAAACACCATAGACACTTAGAAGCTCTGGAACGTTGTAAACAAACAGACACAGTAGAGAGTTACCATCACAAGTTTGAGTCCATTAGACACAAAGTGTTAGTATATAACAAACATTATGATGAAGCTTTTTTCGTTACAAAATTTGTTGGGGGATTGAAAAAGAAATTCAAAGAGCTATTCGACTTCATAATCCTCGAACAGTTGATGCTGCGTTAGTTCTTGCTGAAAAACAGGAAGAGATGCTGGAAGAAATGCAGGGATATTCTAGCAACCGGGCCAAACATGAGTACAAGCAAATGTATTCCAAGACAGGTTACCCAGGCAAAGGGATTCTCTCACCTGTTGGTGCTGATGTGACCAAAACCAGCGAAGATAAAATCAAAACCAAGAATCACTGGGATGATAGGGTGAAGAACCTCAGAGACCAAAGAAGAGCTAGAGGGGAGTGTTTTACATGTGGTGACAAGTACCAACCAGGGCACAAGTGCAGCAAGAGTGTGCCATTGAATGTGGTGGAAGAATTGTTGGAGGTGCTACAAGTGGAGTGCTCTGACAGTGAGACAGATAAAGAAGTGTCCAGTGAAGAAGAAACACTAATGCACATATCTCCTGGTGCCTTAGCTGGTACTCAATCCAAAAATAGTATTCGATTGCAAGGTGAATGCAATGGCAAACAAATTTTGTTGCTCATCGATTCTGGGAGTGCATGGAGTTTTGTCAGTGCCACAACTGTGCAGCAACTATCATTACCCACTGTGACCACTCCTGCTGTTCAGGTGACAGTGGCAGATGGAGGGCGTTCAATTGTTAATCAAGCTGCTCAAGATGTTCATTGGTCTTGCCAGGGGCACTCCTTCACTACTTCCTTCAGAGTATTCAGTGTACCAGGGTATGACATGATCCTGGGAATGGATTGGCTGGAGAGTTTGCCACCAATGTGGGTGGACTGGGCAAGGAAAACCTTGAAGTATAAGATGAATGGGGTTAAGGTGCTGCTTAAAGGTGTGAAACCCAATTTACACAGCTGTGAACCAATTTCACTAGCTGAGTTACAATCACTGGCAGATGATAGAGCCCTAGAGCATATTGTGCAGCTGCACACCACAAATGCTGACAAGGTGGAAGCTATTCCAGTGGAAATTGAACAAGTACTACAGGAGTATGCCCAATGCTTCAAAACACCTACGGAACTGCCGCCACACAGGGCATACGATCACAACATCACATTGTTGCCAGGGGTCCAACCAGTCAACGTTAAACCCTACAGGTACTCACCACAACAGAAGACTGAGATTGAGCGTCAGATAAAGGACATGCTGCAGCAAGGCATTATTCAAGCGAGTCGCAGCCCCTTTGCATCTCCCGTAGTGCTGGTGAGGAAGAAAGACGGTACGTGGCGCTTTTGCGTTGACTATCGACATTTGAACACAGTTACGGTAAAGGATCGATATCCAATGCCAATTGTGGACGAATTGCTTGATGAACTGGCGGGATCAAAAATTTCACCAAGCTCGATCTATGTTCTGGGTACCATCAAATTCGGTTGGCGGAGGAAGATGAATGCAAATCTGCGTTTCGCACGCATAATGGGCATTATGAGTTCAAGGTGATGCCGTTTGGGCTCACATCTGCGCCGGCGACGTTCCAGGCCGCGATGAACACAGTATTTGCGCATGTGATTCGCCGGTTCGTTCTTGTTTTTGTCGATGACATTCTCATATATAGCAAGACTCTAAAGGATCATCAGTGTCATTTGCGGGAGGTGTTTCGTTTGCTTGAGCAGAATCAGCTGTATGTAAAGAAATCGAAGTGTTCGTTTGCGCAACCATCGCTTGAGTATTTGGGGCACAGCATCGGTGCGCATGGTGTGGCGACAGACCCTAGCAAGGTGGTGGCAGTGCAGAATTGGCCTCGCCCTAAGAATCTGAAGCAACTGAGAGGGGTGCTGGGCCTGGCTGGCTATTACAGGAAGTATATTGCTCACTTTGCAATTCTGTGCAGACCCTTGACACAACTGCTCAAGAAGAATGTTCCTTTCATTTGGACACCAGAGGTTGAAGATGCTTTTCTGGCCATGAAACAGGCACTCACACAGGCCCCAGTGCTGGCGCTACCAGATTTTTCAAAGGATTTTGTGCTTGAAACTGATGCATGTGAAACGGGCGTGGGAGCTGTGTTGATGCAGCAAGGGCATCCATTGGCATTTCTCAGCCGTGCTTTGGGGATGAAGAATCAAACATTGTCCATCTATGACAAGGAGTGTCTCGCCATTTTGATGGCAATCGAGAAGTGGAAGACGTATTTGCAACACCGACCATTTACCATATATACAGATCATCGTAGCTTGATACACTTGGGGGACCACAAATTCAATACAAAAATTCAGCAGAAAGCATTCTTTCGTCTGATGGGATTGCAATATCGTATCATATATAAGAAAGGGACTGCAAATAAGGCTGCAGATGCCCTGTCTAGACGGCCAATGCACTACTCCTTGAATGCAATGTCTGTGGTCAGACCGAGATGGATAGAAACAGTGATGGAAGGATATCAGAAAGACACAAGAGCCAAAGAGTTACTGACAGAGTTGTCTGTCCAAGGGCACAATGATCAAGGTTTCTCTCTTCAAGATGGGATCATACGACACAAAGGGCGAGTGTGGTTAGGAGGAAATACTGAAGCTCATGAGGTGTTGGCACTACACAACAGTGGTTTGGGGGGGCACTCGGGCACCCTAGCTACTTACCACAGAGTGAAGCAAATGTTTGCCTGGACAGGAATGAAGCAAGATGTGCTCAAGTATGTGGCCAACTGTCGAGTGTGTCAACAAGCTAAATCAGAGCATGTGAAGCTACCAGGAAAATTACAACCACACAACATTCCTCCCTCAGCTTGGCACACAGTAAGTCTGGACTTCATTGAAGGACTACCTTCTTCAAACAAGTACAATGCAATTCTCGTTGTGGTAGACAAGTTCACTAAGTTTGGCCACTTCATACCCATCAAACATCCTTTCACAGCAGCTACCATTGCGCAAGTGTTCATGGATAATGTATACAAGAACCATGGGATGCCACAGGTTCTCATTTCTGACAGAGACAAAATATTTATCAGCAGTTTCTGGCAGAATTTATTCAGGTTGGCTGACACCACACTGAATCTCAGCTCATCCTATCATCCTCAAACGGATGGGCAAACTGAGCGACTCAACCAGTGTCTGGAAACCTACTTACGCTGTCTAGTTCATGCCAGGCCAGAACAGTGGGCCAAGTGGCTACCACAAGCAGAATACTGGTATAATTCCTCATTCCACTCTGCCTTGGGACGTTCACCATTTGAAGTGTTATATGGCCGCAAACCTCGTCATTTTGCTGTGGAGAATGCTTCAGTGCCAGGGCACGCAGATGTGGAAGCATGGCTCAAGGAACGTGCAGCTATGGTACCAGTCATCAAACAACATTTGGAGAGGGCAGTACAGAGAATGCAAACACAGGCAAATAAGAAACGGTCGGAATGAACATTTGCTGTGGGAGACTATGTCTATTTGCGTCTGCAGCCATATGTTCAAACGTCAGTGGAAAAGAGGTCATCGCAGAAATTGGGATTTCGCTTTTTCGGGCCATACTTGATACTGCAACGTGTAGGGGAGGTTGCTTACAAGCTTCAGTTACCCCCTTCTGCCCGGATACACCCGGTGGTTCACGTCTCCCAGCTGAAAAAAGGGGTGAAACCCACTGATCTGGTGAGTTCAACACTTCCGGTCTCTATGTTACATATGCAGGCACGGGCGCAGCCGAGTGTGGTTTGCGGGCAACGGATGATCCGTCGAGGAAACAAGATGGTGCCACAGGTCAAGGTGCAATGGCAAGGGTTGCCGAGTTCCTGTGACTCATGGGAACCAGTCTACTCCATCGTGAACTCGTACCCAACATCATCGGCTTGGGGTCAAGCCGTCGCTGAAGGAGGGGGAGATGTCACGACCCGGTACCTGGCTCATGCCCTGAAGACGAAGAGGAGAACCGACGGACGCCAAAACATACGAGAGCCCCATGAGGCCAGACGGGCCATGGGCCAGAAGGCAGGCATCGCCACCACCACTTAAGGAGGAGCACGAGACCTGGAGTGGGGAGGCTGTGATGATCATTGTATTGACCCGATTGGGCAACTTTCTCTTCTCTCTTATCCGAGCCTGCGTGCCCGTGAATTCTGCCCTTGCGTGACGCAGGGCTTGTATCGTGTGAATCTCATATCCGAACTCGTGAATTGAGAGAATACACTCGTAGATCCGTATCATGATCTCAGGTTAGCTACAAGGAACTTCCGTCCTGACAGTGTGCTTGGCGAAGGAGGGTTTGGATCTGTCTATAAAGGATGGATTGATGAGCATACACTGTCAGCTTGCAAACCTGGCACCGGAATACCTGTTGCTGTCAAAAGACTCAACCAGGAGGGTTTGCAAGGGCACCGAGAGTGGTTGGTGAGCATAACTGACATTCCTTTCCTTTGCGGTTGTCCTTGATGTCATGTTTGATTCATGTTTCTTTGAAGTTTATTTTTGTATATCCTATCATTATGTCATGTTGTTGAATTCACTATTTACAGCTTCAGCTGTGTTAATCAAACACTTGGATATTTTTCTGACTTTGTTGTGTGTCCATTTATAGGCGGAAGTTAATTACCTTGGTCAATTTTGCCATCCCAACCTTGTCAAGCTAATTGGGTACTGCCTAGAGGATGAGTACCGGCTGCTAGTGTACGAGTGCATGCCACGTGGGAGCTTGGAAAATCATCTTTTCAGGAGTAAGTTGAACTAGATCTTGGTGCTCTACTAGTGTCATAGGTGTATGTATTTGTATTGCATACAAGTATACAACAAAGCTGAAGACTAGTTTATTTTAGTTGTAACTTGCTATATGAATCCTTTATGTAGGAGGCTCGTACTTCCAACCTCTTCCATGGAACCTAAGAATGAAGGTTGCACTTGGAGCTGCAAAAGGACTAGCCTACCTTCATAGTGAAGAGGCTAAAGTTATTTATAAGGATTTTAAGACATCCAATATTCTTCTTGATACAGTAAGTGAAGTGAATTAATTGTCAATGCACCATAGTTAACATCTATGACCGTGTGATCTTCACTGAAAGGAATGCATGTTTTGCTGCCCAGGACTATACTGCAAAGCTCTCTGATTTTGGATTGGCAAAGGATGGTCCTGTTGGTGAGAAGAGTCATGTGTCCACAAGGGTAATGGGAACATATGGTTATGCAGCTCCAGAATATCTGTCAACAGGTAACCTTTAACTTGCAATTTTGGGTTCTAGTGATTCAGTATTCTGCATATTTGCTTGTCTTGGGTAGACATCATCGTCATGTGATTCAACTGATGAATGTTGGTGCATTAGTTGATGTAGTAGCTGTCAGCCTAAGCTATAATAAGCTCATTAAAAACGTGTAAGTTATATTTTCATGTTCTGTCATCTCTTGCTTTCCACATCCCATTTCTGGAACAACTTTTGCTTGGTTAAAGTTGCTACATATGCAATGAAAATGCATTATGTTTCAGGATCTGACATTGGATTATCTAATGCTCCAGTGACATTCCATGAAATTTATAGTTTTATTCTTTATGACCTATGTACAATGGTGTTAATACAAACTATATAAGGAAATGTTTCATGATTATTTTAATTGCCTTCAACCATAAGTTATTTCATGAAATGATGTTAATTGTTATGTTTTAAATTACTCTTAATTTAATTTCCCGCGCAAATGTTGCAGTGCTGGCTTTTGGTCAAAAAGCATACACTACCATTTGACAAGTTACTAATTTTATGACATCTTATATTTTGAATTCCTTGAATTTTATTTGCTGTGAAAACATTGCAATGCTGCCCCCTAGGCAAATAACTTGGACTACTTAATAACATTTACACAACAGCTCATATTCAGCATGTGATAAACATCCATTCAACATTTTCAGGCCATCTTACTGCAAAGAGCGACATCTACAGCTTTGGTGTAGTGCTTCTGGAGATGCTGTCAAGTCGTCGCGCCATTGACAAGAACCGGCCCCAGGGGGAGCACAACCTTGTTGAATGGGCCTGGCCATATCTCACACACAAGCGCAAGATATTCCGTGTCTTGGATACCAGGCTAGAAGGCCAATACTCCCTCAGTGGGGCGCAGACGATCGCCACCCTCGCTGTCGAGTGCCTGAACTTCGAAGCGAAGATGAGGCCTTCCATGGAAGCTGTAGTCTCCATTCTCGAAGGGATTCAAAACTCCAGTGATGCAACCAGAAGACCGGCAGCAGAGAGGCATCAGGAGTCCAAGGGCGCAGGCAACAAAAAGATGACCAGCGCGAGTGTAGGCAGGAACAGCGACAAACCTCGCCGGAAAAGCTCGAATGACCTCCGGAAGGAGTCCGGTCGAGATCCAAAGCCGTCGTTGCTTCACTCGTCGTAGTGATGGCCTCCCCTGGTGGCACCACCTTGCGCCGTGCAGAGCCGGTGAGCACTTAGCTGCTATTGTCTAGGCTAATAATATTCTTGAGGATCCTTGCCGTGTCGAGTCATCTCCTACCCTCGGCACCTTTGACAGCGTCGTTGACGGTCACTGGTGTGGAAATATATTGAATCCCTAATATTTGTTGTTTATTGCGGTGACCCTCGTGGGGTATATATAGGAGTACAAGGAGGGGGTAGACTTGGAGTACAAGGTCATGACTCTCAACCCTAGTCTATCTCTCTAACTCGTATCCTATACGTACTCTAACATCCCCCTCAGTCGTAGCGGGAGTGAAGCGAACGCTTGTGACTGGATTTGAAGTTTTGCGCTTTCATCGTTTCCTCCTCTCCGTCATCATCAACTGCGTCTCCGATGCACTGGTCCGTCACCTAAGGCGGTGCCTACCGTCCCCTTCTGATGTCGTCCCCTTCTGGTGCCTTCCCTGTATCTCCTCTCTTCCCTCCCGCAGTCACAGCGGGAGTGTCGGGGACGCAAGTGACGACGCGGACGCTTTGACTGGAGTTGTTGCCGATGAGTTGCTGTAGACGTTGTAGCCTTGATGTCGATGTCGAGGTAGCCGATCATGATGTAGCCGTGGTCGATGTAGTACTCGTCGTAGTTGGCGTAGCCGCAATGCCGGAGGCGCAAAAAATTGCGCGATTTTTATAACGGAGCTGCAATCGTGTGTCTTTTTTCTCTGGATGTTTTGCACCTTGTGGAGGTACCGTCGAGGCCGACGTTTTGCATCTTGGGAGGTACCGTCGGGGGCATCTTGCGGATATCAGAGGACGCGGTCGTAGGTGAGTCCACCAGTTTTGCCAGGACTGGAGGAATCCCACCAAGCACACAACGGTTTTGCCAGGACCGTGCGCGCGGTTGTAGGGGCTTTCACTAAAAGTGATGCCGGTTTGTTGTCGATGCAGTCTTATCCGTCGGGGTCGTGGCGTCTTGCAGTAGTACTGTCAGAGGACGCATGTCCATCCTTGTGGACGTTGTGGTTGTAGCGGCGGCGGCGATGTGTTGACGAGATTGTTGATGGAGACCACATCGATGGAGATCTTGGCGATGTTGTGTCGGCGATGTAGTTGTAGGCGTGTAGTCATCCGTCGCTTGGAGGCGTCCCTCTGGGCGACGTTGTTGTAGATGCCTTGTTGTCGGAGAAGTCGATGAAGATCCACACCGGCCTGCGTGTGGATGATGTTGCTTCTCGTAGATGTGCTCGACGAAGATCTCTATGTAGTCGTACAGCTTGGTGTAGTCGTGGTTCAGCTCGGTGCAGTTTGGGTCGATGCAGTGTAGATCGTTCGGTGTGCTGGCGGAGTAGTAGGCGTCGTGGCGCTGAATCCCGATCTGTACAAGCTCATGTACGGAGTATGTGCATATTTCTGACCTTGTTCTTGAAGACGTACGTGCATGGAGCTGGCCTGGATTTCCGTGCGCACACATGCATGTAGCCAGGCCCGCGCGTGACTAGCCAGCTCGATCGACCTATCGGCCCGCTGCTCCCGTCGAGGTCGACTGAAGCGAGCAGGCGAATCTTGTCCATCGGGGCTCGGCTCGATCTGCAGCTGCACGGTGCGCCGCCACGGAAGATGAGCGCGAGATGCATCTTGTTCGCCAACGTCCCGCGGGCGTCGGTATAGCTTGCTGGACGCGATGATGTCTGTCGATGTAGTCTGCACGCCGGAGACGTCGGAGTAGCATCGATCACTGCACCTATTTTCACCGAACTTTGAGGTCGATCGGGAGATTTAGGGATTTTATTTGGTGGCTAAACGGGATCTAATCTACAGAACTGAATTGGAAATTTCGAAAATCTATTCTAATCTATAAACTAGAAATTGAATCTAAGAACCGACTAGATCTTTGATCTAGATCGGGTGCCGCGCCCCCGAGGAGAAGAGATTGATCTCCCCGGGGGCGGCACGCTGCGGAAGGAGTTTAGAACCCTAGGATCGGCGTCGTGAGACTAACCGCTCTGATACCATGTGGAAATATATTGAATCCCTAATATTTGTTATTTATTGCGGTGACCCTCGTGGGGTATATATAGGAGTACAAGGAGGGGGTAGACTTGGAGTATAAGGTCATGACTCTCAACCCTAGTCTATCTCTAACTCGTATCCTATACGTACTCTAACAACTGGCTCACGGTGGCCCCAAGGCTGGCCGCTTGTGGGGGAAACCCGTGATGCAAATAAATATTTTGTCTTTTTGGTCCGGATCATATCACTACTCGTAGGTAGCAAGATTTGTGCTATGTTGTTTCCTATGTTGTGAATCTGTTATCGCTAGAATTGTGTAGCACAAATGGCAATGACTAACTTTTCCACTCTCAGGGCTCATATCAGTTTCCAGATAGGCCAACTGATGAATGCTTTATTAATTGACGTGCAAAATTTCCTTCAAAAAAGTTGATGAAGCATTCAGAACTTGTTATACCTGATTATCAATTATCAGACTATGTACCTGGGACAGATTAATGCAAAAAAAATCATCAGATGATACTTCCATTTAAGATAAACGCCTTGATTTTGCAGTTTTTATGTAAGTTTCATTCAATAGAAATTTTACTATAGACCTAATGTACAGGAATGTTCTCAAGGAGTAGTGGTAAAGATGGAAGTAGGCTTAGTGCCTGCAGCAGTCGAGCCTCTTCTGCTTCCATGCCTCCAAATGCAAAGACTGAATGCGAGATCTTGCAGTCAGCCAATGTGAAGGTCTTCAGTTATAATGATCTCAGGTTGGCTACAAGGAACTTCCGTCCTCACACTGTGCTTGGTGAAGGACGGTTCGGATCTGTCTATAAAGGATGGATTGATGAGCATACACTTTCAGCTTGCAAACCTGGCACAGGAATACCTGTTGTTGTGAAAAGACTCAATCAGGAGGGTTTGCAAGGGCACCGAGAGTGGTTGGTGAGCATAACTGCCTTTCCTTTTCTTTGTTGTTGTCCTTGATGTCATGTTTGATTCATGTTTCGTTGAAGTTTACTTTTGTATATCCTACCTTTATTTGATGTCGTTGAATCTTCAGCTGTGTTAATCAAACACTTGGATATTTTCCTGACTTTGTTGTGTGTCCATTTAGGAGGAAGTTAATTACCTTGATCAATTTTGCCATCCCAACCATGTCAAGATAATTGGGTACTGCTTAGAGGATGAGTACAGGCTACTAGTGTATGAGTGCATGCCACGTGGGAGCTTGGAAAATCATCTTTTCAGGAGTAAGTTAAACTAGATCTTGGTGCTCTACTAGTGTCCTAAGAAAAAGTATTTGTGTTACATACAACATAGCTGAAAACTAATATGTTTTAGTTGTGACTTGCTATATGAATCCTTTGCGTAGGAGGCTCGTACTTCCAACATCTTCCATGGAACCTAAGAATGAAGGTTGCACTTGGAGCTGCAAAAGGACTAGCGTACCTTCATAGTGCAGAGGCTAAAGTTATTTATAGAGATTTCAAGACAGCCAATATTCTTCTTGACACGGTAAGTGAAGTGAATCGTCAATGCACCATAGTTAACCTCTATGATCGTGTGATCTCTCCTGAAAGGAATTCATATTTTGCTGCCCAGGACTATACTGCAACGAAGCAGAAAACATCGCACTTTCCCCTCCACCCTCTCTCTCCTCTCTACAGTAACCGCTCTTGTTTTGAGAGTCGCCTCTTCTGCTCCAGGCCAAACCGAGGTCGTCCTCGGCGGCGCTGCCGTTCGACGATGGCTGAGGTGCGGTGCTGGTCATAGTAGAGTAGTTTTTAGGTTTAGTTTTTGCTGCTGTTTGTCCTTTATGGCGTTTTGGCGTCATGCCGTAGTTTGGCTATATGCCCGGAGATTAGCATCAGATCTTCTTGGCCAGATCTGTTGCGTCCTGCTTCTCTTCTTCCTTGCGACGGTGCTTCAAAGGTTGAAGCCGGATGTGGTGGGGGAGGAGGAGGCGGGGTTCTCCATCTTCAATAAGGCCTTTTGCTGTTGCAGGTTTGTCGATGACGGTCCTGATTTGGGTGCTGCTCCTTTCCTTTTCCTTCTCCTTGCCGGCTGTGGTGGCCGGAGTGAGAAGGGTCAAGTGCGGGTGGCCTCAGGTGTGGATCGTCGTCATCGGGAGCTCTTGGAGTTTCGGCTCCCTTCGGCGGACACCAAGCGACGGCGCTCGTTTGCCGCCGCTATCCAAGGTCATAGGGCTGACCACGCCGTGCTCGGCAGCTGGGTCTGTCGATGCTTCTTCCTCCAGCGGAGGATCTTCTCCTACCTCGATGCTCCCATCCAAGCTCCTTCCGGATCAAGTGGCGTAGTCCCCGACTCGGGATGGAGTGGCTGCTACTCGAGGAGGCTCGCCGGCGGTGCTCAAGGATCTGATTGCTTTTTTGCAATCTTCAGTAGGGTGTGCTTTGTAAAATCCAGGACCATGATGTATTTCCTTTTTTCTTTGCGTGTCCTATCTGTAAGATGTACACCCACCGCCTAATGGAAACTCAAAAAAAAAAAAAAAAAAAAAAAAAGGACTATACTGCAAAGCTCTCTGATTTTGGATTGGCAAAGGATGGCCCTGTTGGTGAGAAGAGTCATGTGTCCACGAGGGTAATGGGAACATATGGTTACGCAGCTCCAAAATATGTGTCAACAGGTAACCTTTGACTTGGAATTTTGGGTTCTATTGAGCCAGTATTCTGCACATTTGCTTGTCTTGGTAACAACATCGTCATGTGACTGCAACTGTTGAATGTTTGTGCATTAGTTAATAGCAGACAGCCTAAGCTATAATAAGCTCATTAATTCGTGTAAGTTGTATTTTTATGTTCTGTTCATCTCTTGCTCTGCGCATCCCATTTCTGGAACGACTTTTGCCTGGTTAAAGTTGCTACATATGCAGTAAAAATGCATTATGTTTCAGGATCTTATATTGGATTACATTCCATGAAATTTATAGTTTATTCTTATGACCTATGTACAGTGGCGTGAATACAAAACTACCAAAGGAGATTTTTGTGATTATTTTAATTGCCTTCAACCATAAATTATTCCATGAAATGACATTAATTGTATGTTTTGAATTACCCTTAATTTCACTAGTCGTCAACCCGTGCATCTACACGGGCTAGAATTAAAAACACTCTGTTTTTTTCTTAAATTATTGTTATTATGTATGTATTGTTTTAATATTAGAATAAGAAGAAGGTTAGGGTTGTTGTTTTAAAGAGCATTATTAAGGCTATGCAATATTAATTATGAGAAATAAAGAAATTTTATATTGAGTTCATTCCTAGCCCGATCATGGTATGTTTAGGAAATCTAAAACATCAAGCGACAGATCATCATTATAGATCTATGAAAGAGCTAATGATAATAGGAAGTATGTACATTCACACCGAAAAATTAACTGAACTTTCTTATCACCAATCATGCGAAGATGTGTTAATACACTACAGGAAAACGGTTATGTGCCGACGGTGAAAACCGTCGGCATAGCTACCGATACCGTCGGCATATACATGTGCCGACGGTCACCGTCGGCACATAGCCGTCAGGCTAGCTGCCCGCCGGCACAGCTCGAATGCCCGTCAGCATATAAACAACCGTCGGCATATGTTGGCCATCGGGGCACGAAACCCAGGTGACGACAGACTAACGGCACAGGAGATATGCCGACGGTTACACCGTCGGCATACCCCAACACGTGTCGTCATCTGGTGGGCTCACACGGCAGGTCAAATTTGGTCGACCTTGCCGAGATATGCCGACGGTTATACTGTCGGCATACCTGGCCACGTGTCATCATCTGGTGAGCTCGAGGCGGCCCAAAATTTGTGATCTAACCTAGCTATGCCGGCGGTTAAACCGTCGGCATACCTAGCCACGCGTCCTGTTCTGGGAGCTCGCCGGCGCATCTGGAGGGACGTATGCCGACGGTAATACCGTCGGCATAAATGTCCAGTGAGATATGCCGACGGTTACACCGTCGGCACCTTGGTCCACTGAAACAGCTTTTGGCTGATTTGGCTGCGCATTTTGCATTGCAATTAAATGAACATTACACAGATCAATACAACAGCATCCAGAAGGCCAGCTTATGCATATAATACACAAATCCATTCAAACAACAATACAAAACATTCATACATAGTATCACACATAGATATATTATCCGGCACATAGCATATGTTCATACAAAGATCAAAAGACATGAAACATCGTCACTTAACACACATGTTCATACATAGTGTCACCGGAACAACGCACACTTCACCCATGAGATGCCGGATCACTACAAAAATGAAAGACAACACCAATTTAGCATCACTGCAAGTAAAAGTCCATGAATGCATTGGTAGGGAACTCACCAGCTGCGGCGAGTGTCGACGGGTGTCAGGGCTCTCGCGATGGGCAGAGTGACCAGGACTCAGACCATCAAGGTGAACCGGAGTCCTATCTGTTGGGAATATGCCCTAGAGGCAATAATAAAATGGTTTATTAAACATATTCAAGTTTATGATAATAGTTTATTATCCATGCTATAATTGTATTAAATGGAAACATAATACATGTGTGGAATATAAACACCCGTAGTCCCTAGTGAGCCTCTACAGGACTAGTTCGTTGATCAAGAGATAGTTAGAGTTTCCTAACTATGGACTTGCTATAGTCACTTGATAACGGAGTCATATCATTAGGAGTAATGGTGTGATGGACATGACCCAAATAAAGAGTTGCAATTAATCGTGTCACAAAAGTTTTGTTGTCAACACTTTTAATATGCCAAATATAGTTTCCTTAGACCATGAGATTATATCACTCCCGTTCACCGGAGGAATACTTTGTGGACATCAAACGTCACTTCGTAACTGGGTGATTATAAAGGTGGCTTTCAGGTATCTCCGATGGTGGGTTGTTGGGTGATATGAATCGAGAGTGGGATTTGTCCCTCCATGTGACGGAGAAGATATCTCCAAGCCTTCTCGGTAATATAGCATCAAAAGTCTGCAGACATGTGATTAGGTTGTAATCACCGGGATCCTATATTATGGACGAGTAAAGAGAACTTGTCGGTAACGAGATTAAACTAGACATGGGGATGTCAACGATTATATCTCGGGCAAGTAAAATATCGTGAGACAAAGGGAATCATATATGAGATTAATTGAATCTCTGGCATCGTGGTTCAATCGAGAAAAGGTTTTCATTAAGTGTATAGGAATTAATATGGGCATCCCGGTCCCGCTATTAATTATTGATATGATCGTGTCTATGCATTCTCGAACCTGCAGGGTCACACACTTAACGTTCCGATGAAATTAGGTTTTGCGATGAATTAAATGATGAAACGAACGAATGGTAATTCGGAGTCTCGGATGGGATCCCGGACGTCACGAGGAGTTCCGGAGGAGTCCGGAGAATAAGATTCATATATGGAAAGTGGTTTCCGGAGGTTTTGGAAAAGTTCCGGAAATTATTTATAGGGTACCGAAAGGTTCCGGAATGTTCTAGAAGGTTCTAGAAGTGGGACCACATATTGTATGGGGCCCACATGGACCAAAGGGGTGCTGCTGGCCACTTGGGCCAGCCGCACCACCTAATGGCCCACATGGGCATGCGGCATAGGAAAGGGGGGGATCCCACTCCTAGTTGGACTAGGAGTTGGGCCCTCCACCCTTTAGGAAAGGGGCCCAAGGAGGAGTCCTAGATGGACTCCAACTTGGGGGGCAAGGCAAGAGGGGGCCGGCCGGCCCCTGCCCTAGCCCTAGCCGCCACCTATAAATAGGGGGGGAGGGAGGGGTGCGGCACACCCTTGAGGCTGCCGCCCCACACACCCAGCCGCACCACCTCCACCCCAAAACCCTAACCCTAGCCGCACCCCTTACCCCCACTACAAGAAGACCCCTCCTACAGCAACGGATTTATCTGTATCTAAATGTGTATATAGGCGTTGCTAGTGTCTGTACCAACGGATTATGGTCCGTTGCGTTTTTGGGCGTTGCTAGGGTACAATGCAACGCATACCGATCCGTTGGTAACAAGTGCGTTGCTAGGTAGCAACGTATAGAACTAGATGTTGACAACACTTACATACGTTGGTGCTTGAATAGCCCGATTGAATTATATATTACTAGGCAACAATTATAATTGAATATTTGCAATGACAACAAGCGTTGTTCCATACATACGTAACGTGCATAATTCATTACAAATAAATTCAACTAGGTCCAGGTTGCGCTTTTAAGACATATGTGAAGTGAGAAAAAACAATATGACTATATACGCGTAAGAAAAATATATTAAATATTGAATAAAAAATGTTGCATTACAAGAGGAACACCATCCACGATGATACATTTTATATATGTTTTGTGGACAACATCCACTACCCTATGAGAAAACTAAAGATTCAAAGAAGTGTAATATATTATCCAGCTGCGACAACATTGTCCTCCTTGGATTCAACCAGCTGCGACAACATTGTCCTCCTTGGATTCAACATGTCATCCATAGCATCATCCATTTATCTTTTGAATCTGTAATAAAAAGGTTAAAGTGTTAACACAACATTTGAAAGAAAAAACATCACATTATGCAAATAGCGAGACAAGAAAATAGGGACGTACGAAGGTTGAAGGCCACGCAATTTTTGTTCCTTCCGCATTACCAAGACTGAGGCAGTTTTTCCGTTTCCGTACCAACTCTTCAGTTTTCACTAATGCGGCATTGACATGTACAGCCCAAAACTGATTTGTTATTTCAGCACCATCAAGTTTGTATTTTGGATCGCAACTTACAATTGTAGCAAGAGCAACGTCCTTGTTTCCGCTTGACAGACTCTTCAAAAATACTTTAGTGCCTACCTGTTTCACAAACAAGTTAAGATTGGCTGGCTCATGCCCATCATCCGCAATGAAAACTAAAATGAATTGGCTTTGCTTTAAAAAAATTAATTGGACTTAAACTGAGGTAAAAACATTATCATTCACATCAAGTAAATCTAACATAAAGGAATGAACATGGAAAACAATTGATATAACGGGATTTATTTCCAAGTCATCAAGTATGCAATAAAGTTGAGCACTCTTACTGCTAGTGAACCGGCACAGAACCAACTTAGGGAACCACTTTGTTGTTTCTACAAAAGATATCATGCCGAATGTAAGTGTCCAATGAAAGTAAAATATAAGAAAACAATATATTTAGAAGGTGTGTATACATTAGAAAGCATGGCTGCATTATCCCCTTTTGAGTTCTTCTTGTTCTGAACATCATGCTGCTAGCCAGAAGTAAAAAACATTAAAAGTCATCATTGGAGTAATAAAGTTTGAGCATAGAACTACGTTTGATGATGGAAACATACCTTGTTTGACACTCTACTTACTCTTTGTATCTCGTTATGTTGGGGGTCTGTTTCCTTGTTCTAAGTTGTAATGCAACAATAAGTTACCATCAGAAGCATGATACTTTAGAGTTCATAATGGTAATAAAACAAGAATGAACTAACATGGTGTGCAGCAGCATTTTTCTCCCCTAATCGTGCATTGCAATTTTGAACCAAACTTTCTTTATTCTGTGATCAAGGATTACATCAGAAGTTTAAAAAAATTAGAAGTGAGCCATTACATTGCAAACAACTGAAGCATAAAAGTTTGAACCTCAAAAATGAGAATTTTTTAAAGAGCAAACCTTATCTGGAGCAGCACACTTGTCTGATGGTTGCGAGTTCATACCATGGAAACCACTTTGCTTGATCTGTAGTGAAATATAAGATAAATCAATGGTTTCTACAAATTTGCAGTCTGAATGTAAAACCACATCCATACAGTACCCTCAAGTTGTTTGGTTCCTCAACCATTGGAAGTTGTTTACTAGGAGAAGTACCATATACTCTCTACAGAAAGAGAAAGAAAATTAAAAGGTGAGAGCATGTTTATCGGAGTGAACTTTGAAAATTTTACTATGTACTTTAAAACGGTACATACTTTCCTCTTGGAATTATTTCCATCTACTGGAAGAGCATCTTGAAGTGTAGGCAGTGGATCCGGACTTCTCTGTCATAGCAATTAAATTAGTTCTGAAGGCAAATGATGGTGAATTCTTATAAATTTACCTGTTTTGGTTCTCTTTCCATGTTTCTTATCTTCTCTTTTAGTTCCAAAATTACAGCATCTTGATTCTTCACATGTTGTTCTAGTTTTTCCATACCAACGCTAAAAGATAGCATAGCTTCATTTGGTATATCCTCCAGTGAAGTAAAATGTGTATTCTGGAAGCGACGGGAAGTTGGCACATCAAAAACTTTGTTTGGATTAGGAACTAGTCCCAAACCATGCACATGACCAGACTTGTCATCTCCTAATACTTTATTCAATGCATCTCCTTTCCAAGCAGTCTTTCCTTGGCTGGTATCTGCTAACTCTGGTTGCTTCTCTAAGATACCCTTCAGCTTTTCCTAAACGCAAGGACAGAGTAAGTAAAACCAATATACGAAATAGCAGCATAAAATATGAATGGTTGAAAGATGAGCATATACCACGTGTCCATTAATGCTCTTGTTATTCTTGCTTCTAGGCTTGTGCGTATGGATGTACAAGACAGCCCTATGAGGGTACTTGTTCTCAGGATCTTGTTCTCTCTAATCATATATGATTAAATTATTTACAGAGTTGATGATTGACATTATATGAATGGAAAATAGATGCATGTGGTTATATAAAATTGTACCAATTCCTCCCTGTTTCGAGAAAAACTCTTTGTTCCAGCTGTATGTGTGGACTTCCTCTTCCCACAATTTTTCCTATTTTGAGCACTTATATCCTACAAAGAATCAAGGGAAAAAATTATGCGCATAACTTTTTTTTTCTGGAAAAGCTAATCTAATAGAGGAAAATGTAAATGATAAACATGATAACTGTCTAGATACCTTTGCTTTCTGGCTTGTCCAATAATTCACTAGAGCTCTCCACTGATCCGGACTCACACATTTTGGACCATTGTTGTAATTTACTTCAATGCTCTTATGCTCATCAAAATATTGTGCTTTCAAATCTGACTTATGTTGCCTCCATCGGTCTCTAATAGTTTCTAATATAGATTTTTCCAGTCGAGCAGGATAAAGGAACCTCATCTACATAATAATGAGAAAACAATAGACTAACTAAGATTTAAGCAAAAACTACAAGAATCTAGTAAAAGATACTTAATGTACTACCATTTACCTTTACTTGCTCAAGTATAGCCTTTAAATTTATCTTTTCATTG
The DNA here is from genome assembly GCA_012064385.1 of Puccinellia tenuiflora. NCBI lineage: Eukaryota > Viridiplantae > Streptophyta > Magnoliopsida > Poales > Poaceae > Puccinellia > Puccinellia tenuiflora. Next base: position 380,152 of record QRDG01000320.1, read on the forward strand.
GTTTTTTTATCTCTTTCTCCTATTAGACATCTCCAGTCCTTGTAGGACAAGCTACACAAGGATCCATTCCTACCAACCGTGCCAAGAAAGTTTCCAAGATGTTTAGCTTCTATTCCAATTGGCTGATCTAAATCATTGCACTTAACCGCAATTCTTCTCCCTTTTGGAAGATTCCAAATATCTTTAAGCTTTCTCTTCTTACGCCCTTTCGTTCCTCCAATAACACCTAACAAATGTTACATTAACAACAAAATTATATTCTCCTAAGGAGTATCTCTTATGTTGATGAATAATTTTTTGTTGCAATGAATAATGAATAACTTTAACATTACCTTCGTCATTATCATCATCTTCATCATCACAATCTGAGAATCCTTCTTCAACATTACTTGTTATTACTTGCAGATCAGAAGATTCTGGAACTTGTTCAACAAAATTCTGCTGTTCGATCTGTTCCTCTGCCATATATTCTTCATTGGATTCGACAACATGCATTTTATTCCTTGCCATATCTGCTTGCAACATGACAATCACAACCAAACACATTAAACAACATATCGTTCTACATGTTGTATGAACTAATAAACTGTTCGCATATAGAAAAGGGGGTTGCAGCAATGTCGTGGGATATGGATCAGGGATCCGATAGGAGGGCACGAACCTGACAAGTTCGCAGAGTCGCTACGACCACCGTCCGGTTGTGCCTGCCATGACCGATGCATATTGAGTTAGCAGAGGTATAGGAAGAGGAGGGATCGGGAGAGGAGGAATCGGAAGAGGAGGGCGGCTGACCCGATGAACTGGTTGGGGGTGATGCCGACACCGGCCTGCTGTGCCTCGCAGACGCATGGAAATTGGGTTAGAGAAGCGGATCTGGGGTAAGGAGATCAAGAAAAGACAAGAGATCGGAAGAGAGGCCGCTAACCTGCAGATGAACTTGGAGGGATGCTGCTGCCACCCGCCGGCCGGCCGTGCGCATGACCAGGTCGATCTGAGATGAGACCGATGCAAATAGAAAGAAGGAACCGCTGTTTATGCGGTGAGGTAGCTGATTTTGAGGGCAGTTAGCTGAAAGATTTGTTCCGCTCAAAGTTTTTCTTGCCACTTATTCCCTTCCTCGCTTCCTATGAAAAGTGGGGTCATTGTACAATTAGCGCGGGTAAGCAATTTGTTTTTACCAGATTGGGAATTATTTGGTGGGAAAGAATGGAGGGAAATGAAAACGTGGCGGGAAATAAAAAATCGAGTGAAAAGGGTCGAAAATAAATTGTCTCACTTGTACAACTTTAGGGCCGTAAAGTTTTTACCATGAGATATATGTCTAAAATATTATCTATTTATATATTTAATTATACCATAAATGAATTCACATTTAATTATAAAATTGAATTCAAACACATTTGTGTCATTCATAGAGACCGCCCATGTAAAATTTGATTTATATATTAAATAAAAACCAACCATCCCAAATCCACGCCACGAGTCCAAATTGCGTCGCCTTGTCCTTGCCAGAGCCGCACTCCTACCACCCCTCTTCGTACTAACAGAGGTGTAGTAGGAGTGCGTCGTAAGTCGTAAGTTGGGTCTGGTAGTATCGCTAGAGCATCCCATTCTCCCGCGGGCATAATCACATCTTTGTTGTGCTCCAGGCCAATCGCTGACAAACACGAGAGAGGAGACGATGAATGCAACGATGATGTCTTTAACAAGCTAGCGGCGCATGGACACCCGGTTTTCACTGGCAGCCTCGATTGGTTCGCCAGCTTTCCACCACCATCAAGGCTCGCGTCGACGCGGTACATGCCCACTGCTCCACCTCCTAACGTCTCTAGCAAGCACTGCTAAAATACAATGACTGCAACGACAATGCCTTCAACAAGTTAGCGGCGCATGGACACCGCTATCGTCCGCCATGAACGAAGTCTTTTAACCGTCAGCCGCACCATCACAATCTCGTACCTCACTGGATTACCATGCCACTGCCGTCATTTTCCCCGCAGGACTGTCACGTCCTCCACCACCACTCGCCAGACCACACCGTCGCACATCAGGCCGAAGCCCCAATCGCGCACAAAGATTGCCGAAGTCCACCTCCCAAGACCCCGATGCCACCGTGAGAAGCTGCCCCGCTGACGTCATCGGTCGTGCGAGAAAGGAGGGGGAGGAGGATGCGGCGCTAGGGTTTGGGGGCTAGGAATTTTCCCGTCTATCGAGGTGGGGAGTTTTGTTTATTGTGCGGTGTGGAGGTCGGCGAACAACGATTGATTTTGAGTTCTGTCGGCACTTATGCAGGGGCGCGACCTTAGGATGGTACAGATATTGGATCGAGTAGCGACTCCTTCGTGTTTGTCGGGTTTGGTCACTCCAGCCACATTTTTGTCAACTCGTTTGGGTGCGTGGGCATCGATGTCGGTGTGGAAGTTGGAGCACCGATTATTTGTATGGTGTGAGCTTGACTGAATTGTCAACAAGTTTGGAGCGGCGGCTTCTTTGTGTCGGGTTTGGCCGCTCAGGCAAGTTCCTTCGACTAATTCGGTGCACGGCCTCAAGGTCGACACATGCATTTTGTTTGAATTAACACGTCTCGATAAATTTTGATTAAATTCAAATTATTTTAACTAAAAATATGATTTTTTTGCTAAATGATCAGCTGTGTCAGATAAATACTTTACTGAAAAGACAAAGCTAATATCGAATCTTATATATATGCAAACTAGTCACAAATAACCTGGGTATACACATGTTGTCACAAATAACAGGTGGGGGAATTTAAGCAACTAATCTCAGGCACTGTGATAGAAAACGAAGTCTCAAAACTGCAAATAGTCTGGAAATAATGAAAAAGAATGGCTTCAACACTTGAATTGGTTCTATGCTTTCGTATCCACCTTTTCACATGTTCAAAATCCAATACACCTGCACGCAGAAAAAGGCCAGTAGAATATTAAATTTCATAAAAAGACGCCTTGCAGAATCTAAGTATAAGATGTAACTGCTTCAAGAATTCATCCACTCCTGAAGACAATTTAGCAAGTGAATCACACTTGAAACTGACCTTTAATTATTGAGGCATTGTTTCATCATCAGGTGTCACTCTAGGAGCATCTACAGTACTCCCTCAATATCTCTTCTAATCCAGGTTTCTTTCTCATGGGATATATCAAAAAGTTCAGAGAACTTGCTGACATGATAAGGTTCAGTTTCAACATCTTTCCACTCTTCACCCATTTCAAACTCATCTCGAGGCTTCATCTTCAAAACAACTGACCATCCTGGATAAAGATGGTCATCCACATAGAATACTTGGTCGACTTGATTGGCAAACACAAAAGGTTCATCAACTTCCTTTGTGCCAGTGTGAATTTGACGTGAGAAATTTACAAGTCTACAACCATACCTATCTATTTTCACACCTTTTCCTTCTGTAGGATCAGCCCATTCACACTTAAACAACACAACTGAAAATTTTCTGTAGTAGTCTAACTCAATTATGTCAACTATCCTTCCAAAGTACATGACATCTCCGAGGATAGGATTTTTATCACGTGCAGAAGTGTAGCTTGATGTTTTTGCAGTCAGAACAACTCCACTATTTTGAGTTACCTTGTCATAACGCTTCGGTCTAAATCTGTACCCACAAATATTAAAGGCTCTATGTCTTGTTGCAACCTGAAGTGGACCCCGGGCCAACCATCTAATATCCTCAGCGATGCTACCACTACCTTCCTCCCTCTCCAACTGCATGACCTGTATAAACGCAAAGTAATACGTAAGAAAATTGAAATCATGAAAAAAAATCATGAATAAATTGCAGCATGGAACTTACACGATTCCTGAACCATTCTGGAAATTGTTCGTGCTGCATCTTCTCAAAGGCATTTGGATCTATGCGTTTCTTTCTGTTCTTTCTTCTCAAAATTTTAGCATGTTCTCTGAAACACAAAGACCATACATTTAGATCAAAACTTAAAAATAAATAAATTGAGAAGTTGTGCCAGGACATTTACTCTAAATATGGCTTGACAGCGTCACAATTGAATAACACATATCTATGGGCTTGTACTGCCTCGTTGTCGGCTAAACTGTAAATAGTTGGTCTTCCCAATGATTTCCCAGCCGGAGGAAACAAGATAGACTCATGTGAATATATGGAAGATTCAGATTGATGTGGGTTGTCATCATTCCTTGGTGGTTGATTATGCTTAGTGGAGAAACCCTCTAAGTATCTTGAACAAAATGTCATACACTCATCGGCCAAATACGACTCTGCAATTGAACCCTCAGGACGAGCTTTGTTGCGAACATACGACTTCAGCTTACAAAGATATCTGTAGTGCATACATTACCATTAAGTTAGCAAGGTATGTGATAGAACATAAACAAAAAGAGAAATTGTATTTCAACTCAATATTACCTTTCAATGAAGTACATCCACCGGTAGGAAACTGGTCCAGCGATCTTACACTCGGTTGCTAAATGGACAACTAAGTGAACCATAACTGTGAAAAAGCCAGGAGGGAATATCATCTCCATTTTGCAGAGTGTAACTTTGATTCTTTCTTCCAAACGGTCAAGCTCCTCTACATCTATAACTTTCGAACATATTCCACGAAAGTAAGATGACAATTCAAATAGTACTGCTGTGATATCATCTGGAAGAATACCTCTCAAAGCAATAGGCATGAATTGGTGCAATAGGACATGACAATCATGTGTTTTGAGCCCATGAATTTTTCCTTCAATACAATTCACACATTTGGAAATATTCCCACAATATCCATCTGGAACATTTATATCCTTGTGAACTTTGCAAAATAATTGCTTCTCACTTTTAGACATAGTAAAGCTTGCGGGTGGCAAGTAAAACTTGCCGGAGTTTTTTTTTAAATATTATTTTTTTTAACAAGAATTCGAAATATAACACACAAAATGAATCATTTTCAAAAATATTACACTGTCGGCGAACTGCGGGCCGAAACACTCCTTTCGGCCGACAGCGAGCCGAAACACTTCTTTCGGCAGCCGGTGGGCCGATCTGCATGCGATCTGAGACGACAACAGGCCGGGCCCACCGCTGCCGGCCGAAACACAGAGTAATATTACTTATGTGGATCGAACTGCACCTTGATCGGTTGGTTACTTCCACACAAAGTTATTGCGCTAGCTTAGCTCCTCTGACACACGGATGGGCATCGCGCCCGCACACACATACATACACATGTGCATCCATGCACAGACGCAAAGCCGATGTGCCTGCACATACAAACATACACATACAAACACATACATACACATACAAACACTCCTGCACACCTGCACCCGCACGAGCGACTGCATGCTGTTTCGGCCGGCCGTCGGCCGAAATGAGTGTTTCGGCCGGTAGTCGGCCGAAACGGTGGGCCCGGCCTGTTGTCGTCTCAGGAAAGAAGTGTTTCGGCCCGCAGTCGGCCGAAAGGAGTGTTTCGGCCCGCAGTTCGCCGACAGTGTAATATTTTTGAAAATGATTCATTTTGTGTGTTATATTTCGAATTCTCGTTAAAAATAATAATATTTAAAAAAAAAACTCAAAACTTGCCTGCAGATTTTTGTTCTGGATGGAGCTCCTCTCTAATGTTCATGTCTTTCAAATCTTGACGAGCCTGTAGATTATCTTTTGACTTCCCATCCAAATTTAGAAGTGTGCCATAAATATTGTCACACACATTCTTCTCTATATGCATAACATCCAGATTATGTCGAAGGAGATTAGTGTCCCAATAGGGTAATGTGAATAGACTGCTTTTTCCCTTATAAGTTTTTGACTTCTTAAAATCAGCAATAGCAGCTATGTCATCTAATATGGGGCGCCCATAATAACTTTTAGGCTCTGCTCTATGCTCAGTTGTTCCATCAAAAGAAGAAGCATCGTTACGGAATTCATGATCAGGCGGCAGAAATTGTCGGTGACCCATAAAACAAGATTTTCTCCCATGTTTCAACCGCTTGGTCCATGCATTTGCACCACAAGGTGGACATGCGAATTCTCCATGCACCATATATGAAGCAAGCATTCCTAAGGCTGGTAAGTCATTTATGGTCCACAATACGGCTGCTTTCAGAGTAAAGACTCGATTTTTGGATGCATCATAGGTGGAAATTCCATTGATAAATAGGTCTCTCAAATCTTCTAAAAGGGGCTGTAGAAAGACATGAATATTGTCTCCAGGGCTCTTAGGTCCAGGAATAATTAAAGACAATAAAAGGTAAGCTTCCTTCATGCATAGCCATGGAGGCAGGTTATACATGACTAGGACAACTGGCCAACAACTATAACTAGAGCTCAACATTCCATATGGATTAAATCCATCAGTAGCTAGGCCAAACCTAATATTACGGGAATCTGATGCAAATCCTGTCTTTTCATCAAAATGCTTCCATGCCCGGGAATCGGCTGGATGCCGTAGCTTGTCATCCTTGGTGCGCTCTTCATCGTGCCATCACGCTAAAGCTGCTGTTTCTTTGCACATGAAGAACCTTTTCAGTCTCTCTTTGATCGGGAAGTATCTTAAAACCTTGCTTGGGATTTGTTTCTTTCTTTCCTTTTTGGTTAACTTGGTTTCAGGTTGTTTGTCTTTCCACCTAGAAGCCTTGCAGATAGAGCAAAAATCATCATTTGCTTTGTCTTTCCAGAACAACTGGCAGTTATTTGGGCATGCATGGATTTTTTCATAACCAAGGCCAAACTTCGAAATAATCTTCTTCGACTCATAAAAATTCTGGGGAAGTTCATTTCCATTAGGAATAGCCATGTGCAGAATATCAAGTAGATCTCCAAATGATTTATCAGACCATTTGTTCATTGATTTTGTATTAAACAAAAGGTAAGTAAGGATAATTGAGATAGTTCACATTGTGGCCACAAAGGTTTCTCCGCGTCTTTAATCAGTTTGTAAAAGTTTTGTGCTTCTATGTTTGGCTCATGTGAAAGTGGATTTGGCAAATCTGCACTCTCACTCATAGACACATCATCATATAAATGCCTAAGTGTATCATTAATTAATTGGTGCATGTGAGCATTCATTCCTTCACTCCGAGGTTGTGGTTGCTGATCTGGTTGTTCTGATAGAGACTTACCATGAAAAACCCATTTATCATAACTCGGAAGTATTCCGTTGCACACCAAGTGGTCACGGACATCATCCCTTGACAGTAAAACACTATGCACACAATCTTCACATGGACAAAGGATCTTTGTACCTTCTATCTTATCTTTATAGGCAAATTCCAGAGATCCATCTACGCCAGTTGAGTGCTCTGTTGTTCCTCTAGGATAACGCAACAACAACTTGATGGCTTCTAAATCCATTCCACGCTGCATAAAGAGATCATTAATATGTATGAGGTTCGGTGTAGTTCATTTGAATGCAATTTCTTTGAGATTATACATTCAGAACTTGTTGTCCCATTTGTTCAATCTGCGAGCCTCCAATGGATACCGTCCACTAGAAAACTAATAACTATCCAGTTTAAGCAAGAGAGTGATTAAAGTTTATGTAGAACCCTTGCCTAATTAATTCTATAGTACAAACACATATAAGCTTGCGTATACCATGTTTACTGAAAATATATGGAGAAGAACTTGTCCAGATCATTAAACGGAGAAGTCCAATTACCCCTATTATTATTCAGTAAGGCGTAGAAAAATAATCTTGACATGCTTAGTATAAACATTATGCAGAAAACAAGCCCAGCGATAATAATTAAGTAGAACTGAGATTATCATGACAAGTAATTCATTTGTTAACGCCATCATCCCCTTATCTTTTTTCTCATCAGTCGTCAATTCAGGGAGGGAGCTTGTTGGATGTTTAATTAATTGTTTGTTACCAGTTTATATGTTGAGGGCTACGAAAAAAATTGCACCAAGAATAAGTATATGTGCGAACAGCTTATCAACCCAACATCCCTCAGAACATATGAAATCGGCTCCTGAAGTTAGAGCACGGCATCTCAATAACTCGTAAGAGCCGCCAGGGACAACGTGTAATCACCCAATGTGAAAAACAATATTAGGCATTGCTACGAAATTTGATACTCCGTATTAATTTGTTTCACCCAGTAATGAAATCCGCAATCCGCCACTGCATCAATTCAGAAAACTATACTAGGGATGCCCGCAAAAAGAAAACTATACTAGGGATAGACGGATCTGTAGAAAGAGAAGGAATCACGAGAGACTGTTCGGAGTTCTGACCTGATGAACTTGCAGGGGATTTATCGCCGCCAGACGGCCGTGGACGCGATTACTGATTAATTTGGATGAAGAGCTATCGGGAGAGGATGGCGCAGACCCGATGAAGTAGCAGCGCTTCCGCCACCGGACGGCTGCGCTGCAACTATCGACGGAATTAGAAGAGGAATCGGAAGAGGACGGATAAGGCTGAGGGCTCACACCTGATGAACTCGTTCGGGCCGGCTGCTGCTAATGCCTGGGACGGAGTCCATCGGAACTGTTGTGAGTGGCGTTTTGGTGCCCGGGCTCATATGAGCCCGGTTTTGTTTTCGATTTTTTTAAAATACTAAAATGCTTCGAAAAATTCTGTAAAAAATTGGACATGAATATATCGAAGTATTCAACACTCGTGTAAACATTCGACAGAAAATATTAAATTTTGCGCCCTGTGTAAAAAAGACAAATCTGTCTTTTTAAATAGTGGACTGTTCACCTATTTTGTCTGTCAGATTTTTGTCTTTTTTGCACAGGGCGCAAAATTTGATATTTTCTGTCGAAAAGTTACACGAGTGTTGCATACATGAATATGTTTCCGCATAAATTTTTTTAGAATTTTTCGAAGCGTTTTTAAATTTTAAAAAAATCGGAAAGGCAGTCGGGCTCATATGAGCCCGGGCACCGAATTGCATTTCCGGTAATAAGCTAAGGTTTTGTTTTCTGCCTTGGACAGAGCTCCCCGGTTCGCAATCTGCATAGAAAGCTTTTGCAAGATTTTTTCTGTAACGCCCCAAGATCGGTACTATGCAGACTTGAGCGTTCCAGCCAAATCCGCATAATAACGATTCGCCCACCAGGCATAACGTGCAGGTCGCAACACACACGTTATGCGGGTGGAATTGTGATAACATTACAACAGTTCTCGATGGAACACACAAAAGAACATATACAACAACGACTCACCGAGTCAAGAGCAAAAGATACAATACAAAGATCCAATTAACAACGGAAGCGGGTAGCGTCCGGCTACGGACAAGAAACGAATTAGACTAAGAGTCCTGAAGATAAGCAAAAGCACCATATCCCTGCCCAGGCCAAGCCTAGCCGGAGGGATTCCCAAGCTAACGTCGTCAGACTTCAAACCTGTTGGCTGCATTGGAATAGCAGCCCCGAAGGGGTCAGTACTAGTAGAAGTACTGGCAAGTAATACTCACAAGATATCAAAGCTGAATTCCGAGGAAAGAGGTTAGCGATTGAGGCGGCGGCAAGCAGCACTAACAACTTATAGAGACACACTACAACTTCCGTCTAATAGAGAGGAGGTAAGAGAGCGCATAGGTAACCAACTATGCTAACACCAAACATACCCAGCCAATTCCTTACCAGCCCGGTTAACCACGAGCAGCAAGCCCAAAGGCACTCACACAGTTGGCAATTTTATATTTTATTATTGAAGTAGTTCTATCTTACTAATCAATTTATTAACATCAGGTGTAAGTTGTCTATGATCTTGTTAGCCAGCACATTTCACCAAGTCGTCCATAACCGCGGACACGGCTTTTCGAAAAGATTTAACCCTGCAGGGGTGCACAAATGTAACCACACGCACTTCAACCCTTTGCGCCATGCAATTAGCACACTTCCGGGGTATGCTGGCAGGGTGTCCGACGCTACACTTTCCTTCACTACCACACTTGTCCAGGGAACCACCTAGCTAAGTCTGACCCACCTTGAAAGTCCGGCCGAAGCTCCGAGGTGGACTCAGCCGATGCGTGAACGGCTTCGGGAGGGAACACTCATACGATTGCCCCTCCTTCCACATGCGATTAACGCCCATCCCGCAACCCTACCGTAAGTAACCATCATCGTATCGGAGGCGTCCCATCCGTGTACCTGCAACAATATAAAGCGCCGCGCAAATGGAAACACCCGAACTACTTGTGGCGCCCTGGACAAGCCTGCAGATCCGGTACTAGGTCGAGGGGAGTCCCATTTCCTCCCACATGTGGGTAGTGCGCTCAGTCTTGGATCAGAGGACAAGAACTCGGGTCCTAGGCGACACTAGCAGAACAAATCACCACGATTGGCCTTCCGCCGGTGCCTTATCTTTATTAATTATATCCCATCGCCAAACATTATAGATTATCATGTGAATTTAACCCAACTATCATATTAAAGCATGACTAGATAAAGATAACAAGACTCGAGCAAAACAACCTAAGCATGCACTACGACTCGCAAGGCCAACAAGATAAACAAGCAACAGGTTAATAGGATGTGGGGGTGGGGCATATCATGGCTGCAAGGTAAACATGCATATAGGATCGGGACACAAGCATCGTAATATAAGGCTAGCAAGGAACAAAAGATAGGACGTGTAAGAGACAGAAAACAAGCGAAGATAGCAAGGGAGTATCACTTGCCTGCAATCCGGTAGAGGTAGCAGAACTTGTCGTTGCTCACATCAACTCAACGGTCTATCGCGAAGAAGCAACGAACACTGGGCAAGGAAAAGATGCATTTTACTACTATGGCAAAAGAAGCGGCATGTTGATGACATGATGCATGACAAATTAAATATGATTCAATTTTATTTCCTAACACATGGCAAGGCATTTTAAATGGGATCGGTGCACAATATAGATGCACCGGACAAACCCCATAATTTAGTTGATTTAATTCGGCTAAATAGATAAAGGTGTATTTTTAATTAATGATGCATGATTTTATAAGATATCGCATATATATATATATATATATATATATATATATATATATATATAAACTATAATATTGGAACAGTAGGTCGTTGTACGTCGTGGTAGGTCGTACGTCTCCCCATCCCGATCGGTAGAAAAACTAGAGGGAATACGTCTCCAAAGCATGATCGGTAAAAAGACCAAAGGAAGCGATCGGTAAAAAAACGGAGGCATCGGACCTGATGGTTCAATGGTACATCAAAGTCCACATAGAGCAGAACCAAATATTGCTGCCCAAATCGTATGGGTCCTGAGGACCTAGATATGCCATGTGATTTGGCCCATGGATCGGACGAGAAAAGGGCCAGGTCCAGCAACTTGTATGGCAACGGATATCAGATGAAAATCCACGTTCCCTAAAAAAAAAAGATGAAAACCACGACCTAGAAAAAAAACTTATCACATGTAACTTCTCCCGATTAGATAGATAGGGAAAACAAATGCCTTGCGTGAGGCCTTCTCCCGATATAGGCAATGGAAACTCCTCGCGTTCTCCTAAAAATAAATGGCCTCGCCTATTGCATGCATGGCATCAGGGGGAGCAGCCATCAAATTATGTCATGTCATGTCATGTACGTATGTACTTTGTTCTGTTGTCTTTGCCGTCTGCCATCCCATTAGAATTTTTCTGTTACAGTTTTAGCTTACATTTTTTTCCTCCGTTTTTAAATATAAGATATTTTAGATACATATGAATCAGAGAAATGCTTTATGCTAGACAAAAGAGTAAGGAAAATATTTATTTTGGATAGTGGGAGTATACACTAACGGGCCGACTATTTATTTGCATGCTTTATGCTAGACAAAAGAGTAAGGAAATAAACTACTCCTATGTACTAAAACATATCAGAGGTATTTACTTCTTAGCAATTTTTCTCAATATATTTTACATATAGATCCAAAGAGTTGCCTCAAGCACATGTATAGAACAGTTCCTTGCTTTGTTATAGAGGCTAAATATGATTCTTCATACTTCTTTGTTGGAAAAATGACGCGTCATACTTAATGTGTTTTCAATCAAGGAAACTTGCATCCTTCTATGTGTGTTATTTGTATACTTAAACCTTATTGTAGCAGGATGCGAAGTTGAAAATTTCCACATGTTTATTTCTTTATTTACTATACTACTATTTTGAGGCATTCAATACACCAACGAGCATAGAGGGAGGGGGAAGGGGGATGACACATTTCTTCTTGTAGGGTTAACCGTGGGTAAAGAGGCGTGTTAAGGTAAGGAAGAGGTCCATAAGGGGTCCAACGTGGTAATCGGAGAGTGAGAAGATGTGAAATCGATATCGGTATTAGTTATGACACAGTGCACCTATGTGTCCATAGGAGTGGACTTTTTGTCAACGTGTTTTTATTTGTTTTGGCCCGTAGCAACGCACGGGTATTTAGCTAGTATATATATATATATAGGGAAGCGCTATTTGACACCCAGAAAGCAGAATAGTTATTCTGCACCCGGGCCGAACCACACGCACAGCGGCGCCGCGCGGGACAGGAGAGCCGCTAGCCAGCGCCCGCAACTGCATGCGATGTAAAAAAAGCTTCACGCGCGACGTAAAAAAGCTGGGCGAGTCAACTGCGTATCCGTCCTATGCTCCCACGCGGCCAAACGTGATCCACCCGACCCGAACGTGCATGTGACGTAAACAAAGGTTGGGCCAACGTAAACGAAGTACGTCGCTTTACTTGCCCATCCCAGCCACGCAATCGATCAGATCAGCTTGTTTTTTTCCGCTTCCTTTCGCTCTAATCTCTCTAGCTTATGTCCGTATAATTCTATCAAGGAGAAGCTACTGGTCACGAGGGAAGGGAGTTCTTTTAGGTAAGAACTGGTGACGTGACGTAAGACTGCTTAATTGCATCGCCTGATTACACAAACATAAGTTTTTTTGACATGGCACAAACATAAGATTATTTTGGATTAAATTGTTTGATTACACGACATAAGAATTTGACCGATGACATTGGCTGATTACACGACATAAGAATTTGTCCTATTACAGCCTGATGAACTTCTGACAACTCTTTCATTGATTCAAGGGTATGTAAAATAAATACATGTGGGCATAGCCTCATGTGCCCATAGAATAAACATCAGCATGGTGTAATTAAAATGCCTATAAAAAGTAAAAGGAACTAATCTTCGAACATGTAGTGAAATACAGAGAAAATTACAGAAAACCACCACAATTGGAGTTAGGGTTTCAGAAAACCACCACCTTTCGCTAGGGTTTCAAAAAACCACCACTCTTGCGTTAATCAATTTCACATAGCCACCACTTCGCCGCTAACCGGGATCGACGCTCAGTTAAGCTTGTTTCTGACATACCTGGCCCACTGTCAGGTCCACGTGGCACATGTTGACACCGCGCCGTTAACGGACGTTAACGGACGTGGGTCCCACATGTCAGATCCCTGGTGTGGTGCTTGTGGTCTCTGACCCGGCCGGCGCCACCTCCGTCCTGACCCCCGCGGCGCCCGTGCCGATGACGATGGTGTTCCACGGCAGGGAGATGGCGACGGTGTTCGAAGAAGAGGTCAATCCTGCGGCCATGGCGGCGCGCGTCGTCTTCAGCCAGGCCCGCGCGCCGAGGCAGAGCCGGTCGGAGAAGATGAGCTCTCGCGGCGGCCTCGTCGGGTCCCGTCGCCTGGCGTCCCCGGAGCGGCAGATGCCGCTGATGCGTCGTTCGGAGTCGGACAACGGCCGCAGGCGTCGGTCGTCGGCTTCGAAGAGGGATGCCGGCGGCGGCGTGAACCGAATGCCAATCACGTTCTGGCAGCACAAGGCACGGGGCAGCTCAAATCGCCGTCGTTGGAGGCCGCCCGAGACCAAGCCGACGCCACCCCGAGGTCCGCCTCGGCCTCTTCTTCCTCCCCGACGAAGGAATCAAACCGGGACGGTCTAGTCGCCGCGAGTCGACGCCGTCGTCCCCAACCCCGGCCGCCGGTTGCTGAGCAAGACCGCGTCGTCGCCCGGCCTGCCCTCGCCTCGCCGACCTTCCTGTCCGCATCAGGGTGAGCTACTGGTGCTTCGACACCTCTCCTCCGTCTCCCCTCCGACCCCGCGGCCTCCCCTTCGACGCGCGCGTGCCCGAGTTGGCCACTGTCGGCCGTCGCTGACGTCAACATGACGTCGGTGCCGTTTTAGTCATTTCTGAAATTAAAACCGAGACGGGAATTGAGGGTGGGACCCACCTGCAGTTTTTTTTATCTTTTTCCTGTATTTAAAACCGAGCCCTAAAACATGAGCCGTTAGTCTCCGCTTGCCACGTCAGCCTGACAATGGGACCCACTGGTCAGTTTTGGTGTTAAACAAGCGTGACACACGGTTAGCAGCGAAGTGGTGGCTATCCGAAACGTATTAACGCTGGACCGGTGGCTATTTGAAACCCTAACGTATCTTGGTGGTTTTTTGAAATCCTAGCCTGAATTGTGGTGGTTTTTTGTAATTTTCTCTGAAATACATGACTCGATGTAATCTACACTGCACGGCACTTTCATGGTTCATTTCCATCTTACTAGGCAGAACGCTGCTGAAGACCAACTCATCAGCACACTATCATGTCAAGCCTTTAAATAACTTGCTTTTCATCAGTTTTGAACTCAAATGTCTTATCACCATCATGCCCTTTCTTGTTCAGGGTTTGTTGCGAAAAATACGCCAAATGGATGTTAAATCTGCAAGTTTCATGAGAAAGTAGAAAATAAGATTATTGTTTCAGAAGTACGTACAAAATGTATGTGTTTCAACTATGAATCGTACAATAAGGAAAAGAAAAATCATCAATTTATTCCATAATGGATAAGAAATTATGCCTTGGCTACATGCAGAAGGTGAGCCAAACTTTTTATCTTTTTTCTTACATGTGAAGCTAAAAAGCTAGTTAACACTTAGCTGGTATCTATGAAAGAAAAAAGACAAAGTATATCAAAATAAATGGCAGTCAATGAGCGCCAGTACAATATGAACAATATGAACGGGCAACAAATTAGGCAAATGCTTATAAGTGGACCTGACAAATTTGCACCTCCCGAACAAATTAGTACTGGAAAAATGAAAAGAATAGATTTAAATTGCACCAAAAACCAGGGTAGTAATATAAGACCAGCTGTCAAGATTTACCTACGTAGCTGAAACCACATGGATTTCCGTAACAAATATGTGCAAATGCTAGACTTGCAGCAACGTGAATCAGCACTAGGAAACAATTGTATTTGTCATTGGAGTAATGACAAAAATTATTGATGCAAGATTCTAAATATCATGGTTTCAGTTCAGCGAACTGCTAGGTGTTAGGGGAGCAGGTGTCAAATAAGGATTGAATCTCCAGCCCTAATTAGCCACTGACACCAGAAAAAATAGTACAATACAGAATGTTATATTCTTATTTCGTCGGAGCTAGATGACATGGAGAGTAGGATATCTTATATTGACCGCCTAACACACTAGCAGAAATTGGCCAACGTGCCACTTGTTGTTAAGCTCTACCAGGTTTTTGCTTCTACCTACAGTTACTTTCTTGCAAACATTGTTGTTTGGCCAAATGTGCATGCATATAAAGTTGTTACACTATCATATTGATGAACTGCCTGTGCTAAAAGAAATGTAGCTCAGTGTGTGTTTATCTGCTGGTGCAATTTTTGTATGGCGCTTGCTAAAAAAAAGCATGATGTGAAGTATAATAGCATTGACCTACGGAGACATTGTGACTTGATACAACAATAATAAGTTTTTCCAATTTTGAATTGCCTTATGTTTCAAAATTGCACAGTGCATACCCAAAAATTACAATCAGTTTTGCTAATACTCAATTTCATGTAGTTTTTATAAATCTTGTCAAGACTGAATCATGAAAGTGTTTCTGGATAGCTTTTTCTTTGAACAAAGGTTCTCTTTACCGTGGTTTTGTAATCCTATGTCGTCTTCAAGAACATAACAACCAGCTAGAATGTATTGTCTGGACAAAAACACTGACCCTTTTTTGCCTGCGCAACATTGCCTCACTGAATTCAGGATTGAGCTCACCTCAGGCAGACACCAGGCTAGCTACAAGCCTACAACATGAATACAAACACTTACCCTTTTTTGCCTGCCGCGAAATTGCCTCTAGTTACTTGCAATCCGTCTCCAAGTTTATGGCGTGCATCTTTTTCTGTCTCTCGATTTCTTGTTAGAATCCTGAAAAATTATTATTCCTTAGGCACAAACAAGGATTCTGAAAAGATACGTATCAGTGACAAGCTAGAATTCTTTTTACAACTAGTGAATGGAATTTAGAACCTGCATTATCCCTGATTTCTCCAAAATAATATTACTACTACAACAACGATCCCACTCAGGCATTAAAACAAACACCATGGTGGCAGTAATATTACTGAATAGCACACTGTAGCTACCAAACGGAATTATATTGGCAAAATATGCTAGCAGAAGGAAATCAATCTGTACAAGTAGTAAACTACGTAGTGGAAAAGCTAGAGCAGGACACGTTCCCTCAGGTGCACACCCAGCCATGTATAAAACGGAAAGGAGCATAATTAATTGGCCAGCAAATTGGATTAGATTGATAGAGGGGAGCAAGGGATTCACATAGGTTACAATGGATTATAAACTCACTGTAGGGGGATGCCGTCTTGAATCACCACCGGCCGCGTTGTCCAAGCAGGATGCTGCTGCTGCCCGCAGCACCGACCGCCGCTCAGCACGAATGCACGATACCATTGCCTTCGATTCAGCAAGCTGAGCACGGCGCCGCTGATGCCGCCGGCCGAGCACGACGGAGCGGAGGACACGCCGGCCGATGGAAGCAGGCCGACCACGCCGCTCGGCGCTCGGTGCTCGCCGCTCGCGCCGCTAATGGCCGCAGGCCGACCACGCCGCTCGGTACTCGCCACTCGCGCCGGCCGATGGCCGACCACGACGGAGATTAGACCGCGACGAATCCGAGGACACGAGCACACTCGCCGCTCGCGCCAGCAGCCGGCCGGGTCCGCTCACGAGCTCGCCGCCGCTGCTCACCGCCTCGTCGTTGTTGCTCCAAAATCCAACCGCTCAACGCCTGAACTGGAAACCACGATTGGAAATAATGAGGTGAGGGGAGTAGTGGTAGCTTCCAAAACCAACCGCACGACCAAACTGGAAAAAGGTATCGTAATATTACGACGGTCGCGTGCGAGCGAGGGCTCTGGACCCGGATGGTTGTCTGGCTTGGTCGGCCGACCCGGGTGCAGAATGAGTTATTCTTCACCCAGGAGTTTAATATATATATATGGCATATAGGGGTTTAAGGTTGGGGTCGCACATCGGAAACGAGGAATTTCGGATTTGGGAACCACCGTCTTCAGATCGTAGTCGAAGTAGTCGAAGTAGTCGCTCATCCGGAGTCGAAGTAGTCGAGGTAGTCGATGTCAGGGAGGTAGTCGTAGTAGACGTCCGTCCGGAGTCGAAGTAGTCGAGGTAGTCGAAGTAGACGTTCCGTAGTCGATGTCGTGGAAGTAGTCGTACTCGGGTCGTCGTCGTGGCGGACCTTGGCGTTCCGGGCTTCGGGGTCAACAGGGTTCACGGTGGTCGGGGTCGGTCTTCACGGAGCTTCACGACGGGGAAACGGAGAACTTGGCGTCGGGGAAGCTTCACGACGGGAACGGAATCGGGGAACCGGCTTCACGACGGGAAACCGGGAACGGGGAACTTGCGGGTTCCCGTCGGGAAACATCGGGGAAGACGTCGGGGAAGCACCGGGGAACTCAAGACGTGAACATCGGGGAATTGCTTCACGCCGGGGACGCGTCGGGGAAAAACGGGAAACGACCGGGAAACTTTCCCGTCGGGAAACAACATCGGGAAACAGGAATGCGTCGGGGAGGCTGCATCGGGGACGGACACGACACGGAAACGCGAAACGGGAGACGTCGGGGACGGGAAACACGGACACGGCGGCTACCGGGACAGGGGCAGCACACTGAGAGGAGGCAGCAGCAGCACACACGCAGGGCGCGGCAACACGACGCGGGAACAGAGCAGCAGGGGAAGGGAGCGGTGCAGGGGAGGAGGTGAGGAGCCGGCGGAGGTGCTTGGGCTCACAGTCATGGAAGCGGCTCGGGGCAGAGGAGGAGCTTGGGGAGCCGGAGGCCGGCAAGGAGAGGGCGCGTCCGTGCTTGGGGAAGGATGCGGCGGGTCGACGGGCTTGGGGCGGCGCGCGCGAGCTTGGGGCGGGACGGAGCAGAGGAAGGGGAGGCCGGCCGGGGTGCGAGGCAGGGGAGCGGACGGGGAGGATGGCGCAGAAGAGCTTGGGGAGAGGAGAGAGGACGGCCGGCCGGAGCTGGAGAGGAGAGGCCGGCGGGGAGCAGCTCGGCGGCGCGGAAGCAGAGAGGGAGGCGGGGTCGAGGCAGAGGAGCTGACGGCGAGCTCAGGAGGAGGAGATCCGGGAGCCGGAGGGGTGGAGGAGCTGGCGCGGGGAGGTCGACGATGCGGGCGTGCGGCTCGGGGCGGCTCGAGGTAGAGGACGCGGTCGACGGTGGCGCTGGCGTCAGGGTCGGGTGCGTGCTGGTGACTGGTGAGGACAGAACAGAGAGAGGAACAAGAGGAAAAAGAGAGAGAAGGATTAGGGTCCAGGGACCTGAAAAGAATTTGCAGGAACCTGAGGGTGAGGTGGAAGGGCGGCTTTGCAAAACGCCGAAACCGGAGGAGGGTGGCTGCAAAAACGCAGGGGGTGGGAAAGGAAAAGTGCCAGGGGCAGGATTAGGGTTTGGAGGCTAGGGTTTGCTTGCTGGGCTTTGGGCCTAGCTAGCTGGGCTGCTCTCTCTCTAACTCAAAAACATTTATTTTCTTTTCCAAAATTTAATTTGGCAAATAATTTCAGAAAACGGAGACGACTGTCTCGATAAAACTTTTGCGATAATTATAGAAAAACAAAATAGGGTTTAATAAAAATAGTTTTTGCGGACAAAAACATGCGATGCGATGATGCTGATGTCATGATGATGTAAAAACAAAAACAAACAAATCTAATTTGGGGAAAAACCCCGGGGCATTACATTTTCCCATTATTTTTACTGGTTTTTAGTACGGTTTCGATCAGAGTTAGTTACAACACATAATTACACCGCATCGTATCCGTTGTTATAGGTATAGTGCGGAACGGATATGGACTCCAACGCATAGTATCGGTTGCTGTCTATATAGTGGAGAACAGATACGACCAGCTACGCATTTATCCGTATCTACGGAAAAAAATTGCAACGCATATTTGAAGTCGTTGTCAACTATGTATTGATATATGGGGGGTTTTCTTGTAGTGCCCGAAGGGCTGCTGCCACCTCTCCTCCTCCAAGGGCTGCCGCACCACCCTAACCCTAGGGTGCTGCGCCATCTCCTCCTCTCCCTTGCCTCTTGCTTGGCTTGGCGAAGCCCTGCTCACGGAGATCGTCATCATCACCGGCACTACCGTCGTGCTGCTGAGATCATCAAGGCCACGTCCTCTCGCTTGCGGGATCAAGGAGTCGACGTCTTCATCGAGCCGTACGTGTGGACGCCGCGGAGGTGCTGCCCGTTGCTGCACTTCACCGGATTGGATCTCGAGGATAATACATCTCCTCGCGACTAGACGAGTCTAGTTGCGGGGATCGACTAGCCAACCCCTGCACCGACAAAACGTGTTGTTGATCTTCAAGGGTAAGAGATTGGATCTCACCTTCGCTATCTTCATCTAGTAGATCTAGATCCTTGGGGTTTATTCCGCTTGCCGCGTAGGAAATTTTTTTGTTTTCTATGCTGCGACCCCATCAGTGGTATCAGAGCCTAGATCTATTCGTAGATGTTGGTGCGATTAGAACACAAGGAGTTGTGGGCGTTGATATTTTATGTTGCTACCTTCTCGCGTGCACTTTGCATCTTTGCGGTATTATGAGATTGAAGCGGCCCGGACCAACCTTACTCGTCCACGCACGAGAGACCGGTTCCACGACTGACATGCAACTTGTTTTGCATAAGTGGCTGGCGGGTGTCTGTTTCTCTTGCTTTAGTGAGGATGCAATTTTCAATGGAAGGCTTTTCAAAAGGATGAGTAAATAAGCGACTATTATATCACCGTTGTGGTTTTGCGTAGATTAGAACGGTTCTATCTCGTTGACCCAAGCCACGTAAAATTTGCATAAACAAAGTAGAGTCGTCTAACTTGTTTTTGCAGAGGGGGTCAAGTGATGTGATATGGCCAATGTGATTTGTGATAATGTATGCAATGATCATGTTTGTAATATTTCGCGACTTGCATGTCGACGAGTACGGCAACCGGCAGGAGCCATATGGTTGTCTTTTATTTTATGTGACCTGCGTGTCAATGAATCACCATGTAATTGCTTTGCTTTATTGCTAAGAGTAGCATTAGTTGTAGTTGCAATAGTTGGTGGACAACCATGGTGATGGCGCCACGATGATGGAGATCATGCCAGAGATGGAGATCGTGCCGGTGCTTTATAGATGGAGATCAAAAGCATATGAAGAAAGGCCATATCATATCACAATTATGAATTGCATGTGATGTTTATCCCTTTTATGCACCTTATTGTTATGCTTAGATGTGATCGCGACGGTAGCATGATAAGGTGATCTCTCATGTTAATATCAAGATAATTAAGTGTTCTCCCCTAGTATGCGCCGTTGCGAAAGTTCGTCATTTCGAAACATCACGTGATGATCGGGTGTGATAGATTCAACGTTCACATACAACGGGTGCAAGCCAGTTTGCACATGCGAAAATACTACGGTTGTCTTGACGAGCCTAGCATGTACAGACATGGCCTCGGGAACACGGAACCGAAAGGTTAAGCACGAGTCATATGAATGATATGACCAACACTGAGTTGTTCACCATTGAAGCTACATCATTTCACGTGATGATCGGTTGTGGTGTAGTGGATTCGGATCGGTGTCACTAAACAACCAGAGAGATGTTGAGTTTAGTGGGAGTTCATATATTAATTTGATTAAGTTGAACTAAAATTATCATAAACAAGTGTCCTAAAGATGTCTTTGCAAAATCCTTGTAGATCATGGGCGACTACAGTAGTATGTTTCTTGCTAAGGAGATGCGTCTCGATGGGTCAAAATTTGCTGAGTGGTACATGCGTCTGAGAGAAGCCCTACACACCAATGGCGAGCTCTACGTGATATATGAACCTTTAGAAAAACGCCCTGATGTTACTGCTGACTATGAAGGGTATATGGAGTGGTACGATCAAAAGACCACCTACTTGAGAGTCGAGTGGCTGATATGCACCTTCATGGATTCTAACCTTGGTAGACAATTTGGAGACTTGAGCGCAATGGAGATTGTCGATGAGCTGAAAAGAAGGTTCATAGCACAAGTTAGAGTTGCAAGGTTTGAATGCTTGGATGATTTTCTTTCAACTAAGATGGAAGAAAACACTTGCTTGGAACAACACCTAAGTAAGATGCACCGGCTGTATTATACTATGGTGGATGTTTGGAACCATGAAATAACAGACGAGATGGCAATAGATGGGGTGTTGCGCTCGCTTCCCCCCAGCTATAAGGTTTATGTCAGGAACTATATCATGGGAAGGGATTCGATCACTTTCTGTGAGTTTTTTTCCCGGCTGCGTCAAGTTAAAGTGGAACCCATAGCAGGAGAAGTAGTCAATGCAGAAGGTATATTTTGATATACTAGTTGTAAATGTTTAAATGTCCCATTTACACTTGTGGTGAGCTAAGTATTTGATACTTGTGCTGTTTTATGAAAACAGGGCCAGCCGTTTGAGAAGTGCATGGAGGGACTGAGTGGATTTCGCGGGAAGATGGCAATCAAGGAGTTGATGCTGGCGATGTTCTACTTCTACATTTATCGTTTTAAATTAGAGGATTTGAATGAGTTTTGTAATCGAATTAAGTGTGATCTTAAATTAGTGTGTCTCGGTTTGTGAGACGGTCATTCATGTTAAAGACAAGTGGTTGTTCTGTTTTCATGAGTAATCCTTTTTGGAGATCACGTTTCGATTATGAGATTATTGTCCTTTGCTAGATTTAAACGATAATTAGTTAAACACTTATAAAATGAAACATGCTAAAAATATCCTATACTTAATGATAAGATTTGTTTTAATTGTACTATTAGTGCTGAAGAGCATCTTGATGCGCATCACTAAATAGTGTGGTTAAAAATGTCATTTTTTGAAAATGCCATGAGTAGCTGAAAATAAACACAAGTGTTGGTTGTATTTTCAGTGAATAAAAGACATCATTATTTTATCATGAATGAGTAAATAGGAGTATTTATTCATGTCATGATGAGACCTTGGAAGTAGAGGATATTAAGTTAACAAGATAATTGAGTCTTTTCGATTTGATCAAAAGAGACAAAATATTTGAGTTATTGTTTAGTATGGAGACTTGTGACAAGTGTTATCACAAATTACAATATTTAGAGATTATTCAAAAGTGTTTTGATAAACCTAAAGTATTGTAGTCACATTATATTTGATATTATGTGGTCATAAAGAAGGGATTTGGTTTTAAGGGTTTATTTGTATCATTTAGATTTATTTTGATAACACTCTGTTTTCAAATAAAGGATCTATTTAATGATTTGCATTTCGCATATGAGTTATGTGAAATAGTGGTTTCAATAATTATGAGATAATTAAAAGCCAAAGCAAATGGAATTTTGTAGAATGTTCATATGAGATTATGAATAGAGATTCCACAATGTGAGACTAAAAGGGACAAACCAATGTGTTTGGTTATGTTATGTATTTTAGTGGATTTATCGTGAAATGGTTTCATGGATAAAAGATTTGTTGGAATAAATTTAGAAAGCTTAAACCTTGCATGTTTATATGTAAAGTGCTATGTTGGTCAAACTTGACACATAAAAGGTTTTAATGATGGTGATCATTAAATTTTGGTTTAACTTGTCTAAATATTTGTAGGTTTCAAGAATATGAATTTTGTCAAAAGTTGCAAAATAATATTCATGATTTACTTGTCATGTTTGAGAAACAAGACATACCTGCAAAACTACAAAAGAAGAAATAGAAACTTTAAAATACGAAAGTGACTAAAAGTCATTCTACTTTAAGTTTAAATCATAAAGTAATCGTTACTTGATTTTGTGAAAAGAATGTTTCACATATTTATTTTGCAAAGAGTTTGCGTGGAATAAATAAAACTTAGAGCTGGCAAGGTGCTGGCGTTTCGTATATGAGTTCTCGAATCTTAAGAGTTAAGAATTTTGGAGGAGTCCAAAGTGTCGAGAAAGTGCATAAGAAACTGAGTGGGATCTAATTAAGATATGTGGTGACATATATTAAGTTAGAGCAGAAATTAATTTCCATAATCAAAATATGTGGTGACATATGTTTGAGTGGGAACTAGTTAATCATGGTCAAATATAAAGATAACATATTTCTGAGTGGGAGCCATAGTGGTTTCACAATTTAATATGTGTGTGGTGTATATTTGAGTGGGAGTTTACAACATCGTATTTGAATGAAATGGAGATTTCGTAGATGTTGTAAATGTTGTCATGGACCAATGCATAACTTATGAAGTTAGTTTGAACGTCAAATATTCATGTAAATGAATGTATCTATGAAGGATAGATAAGTTTGATAAACATTAAAGTCAGATGTTTAACCTAAACAAGTTTGAAGTAGTTCAAAATAAAACAAGATAAGAATGGTTCATCTCCTTGTAACACATAGGTAAAACATTGAGTTAAGAACTCAGTACAAAATTGATGGTTGGAGGATATGTTAGAATTCACTATGAATTGTTCATAGGTCTCAACATATAAGAACCATGTGTTTGTACATGATGATATGTGACCCAAGTTCTTAGTTGTAAGAACATGATGAATGAGGAGTCATTTTTTCATGAAATTGAGATAAATTTAGAAAATGGTAGACTTGGTTGAAGTCATAAAGCTAACTAAAATTGGAGATCTTTTAGAGTCAGAGCAGCGCAGCAAAAGCATGATCGGAAATATCAAAGTGACAAGGTTCACTGTTGATTTGTTAAGTCTACAACATATAGGAGTATATGATTAATTCAAGGATTGAAATAAGATATAATATTTTGGTTTGAGAAAGTTGTTTCAAGATCGAGTGAGTTCCAGATGCATATGTTATGAGAAAGTCCTTTTGACTGATCATACATATAGGCATAAAAGGATATGAATATCTCACTCTATAACCAAACATATTATATACATTATATGATAATGAGTTTTATCATGGGATGATAGGAAGTTTATCATGTGATGATAAAGTAATGTCAAATTAGGTGACAGTTACAAATTTTGCAAAAGGACATAAAGAGCTGTAAAGTACAAGCACGGACAGAACCTCTTCCACAAGCAAACATGATCAGCACTGAGACTTCATGAGTGAGACTCCATGGGTGTTGGATCGCGGAAATGTAAACTAGATTATTGACTCTAGTGCAAGTGGGAGACTGTTGGGAATATGCCCTAGAGGCAATAATAAAATGGTTTATTAAGCATATTCAAGTTTATGATAATAGTTTATTATCCATGCTATAATTGTATTAAATGGAAACATAATACATGTGTGGAATATAAACACCCGGAGTCCCTAGTGAGCCTCTACAGGACTAGTTCGTTGATCAAGAGATAGTTAGAGTTTCCTAACTATGGACTTGCTATAGTCACTTGATAACGGAGTCATATCATTAGGAGTAATGGTGTGATGGACATGACCCAAATAAAGAGTTGCAATTAATCGTGTCACAGAAGTTTTGTTGTCAACACTTTTAATATGCCAAATATAGTTTCCTTAGACCATGAGATTATATCACTCCCGTTCACCGGAGGAATACTTTGTGGACATCAAACGTCACTTCGTAACTGGGTGATTATAAAGGTGGCTTTCAGGTATCTCCGATGGTGGGTTGTTGGGTGATATGAATCGAGAGTGGGATTTGTCCCTCCATGTGACGGAGAAGATATCTCCAGGCCTTCTCGGTAATATAGCATCAAAAGTCTGCAGACATGTGATTAGGTTGTAATCACCGGGATCCTATATTATGGACGAGTAAAGAGAACTTGTCGGTAACGAGATTAAACTAGACATGGGGATGTCAACGATTATATCTCGGGCAAGTAAAATATCGTGAGACAAAGGGAATCATATATGAGATTAATTGAATCTCCGGCATCGTGGTTCAATCGAGAAAAGGTTTTCGTTGAGTGTATAGGAATTAATATGGGGATCCCGGTCCCGCTATTAATTATTGATATGATCATGTCTATGCATTCTCGAACCCGCAGGGTCACACACTTAACGTTCCGATGAAATTAGGTTTTGCGATGAATTAAATGATGAAACGAACGAATGGTAATTCGGAGTCTCGGATGGGATCCCGGACGTCACGAGGAGTTCCGGAGGAGTCCGGAGAATAAGATTCATATATGGAAAGTGGTTTCCGGAGGTTTCGGAAAAGTTCCGGAAATTATTTATAGGGTACCGGAAGGTTCCGGAATGTTCTAGAAGGTTCTAGAAGTGGGACCACATATTGTATGGGGCCCACATGGACCAAAGGGGTGCTGCTGGCCACTTGGGCCAGCCGCACCACCTAATGGCCCACATGGGCATGCGGCATAGGAAAGGGGGGAATCCCACTCCTAGTTGGACTAGGAGTTGGGCCCTCCACCCTTTAGGAAAGGGGCCCAAGGAGGAGTCCTAGATGGACTCCAACTTGGGGGGCAAGGCAAGAGGGGGCCGGCCGGCCCCTGCCCTAGCCCTAGCCGCCACCTATAAATAGGGGGGGAGGGAGGGGTGCGGCACACCCTTGAGGCTGCCGCCCCACACACCCAGCCGCACCACCTCCACCCCAAAACCCTAACCCTAGCCGCACCCCTTACCCCGAAGGGCTGCTGCCACCTCTCCTCCTCCAAGGGCTGCCGCACCACCCTAACCCTAGGGTGCTGCGCCATCTCCTCCTCTCCCTCTCCTCTTGCTTGGCTTGGCGAAGCCCTGCTCGCGGAGATCGTCATCATCACCGGCACTACCGTCGTGCTGCTGAGATCATCAAGGCCACGTCCTCTCGCTTGTGGGATCAAGGAGTCGACGTCTTCATCGAGCCGTACGTGTGGACGCCGCGGAGGTGCTGCCCGTTGCTGCACTTCACCGGATTGGATCTCGAGGATAATACATCTCCTCGCGACTAGACGAGTCTAGTTGCGGGGATCGACTAGCCAACCCCTGCACCGACAAAACGTGTTTGTTGATCTTCAAGGGTAAGAGATTGGATCTCACCTTCGCTATCTTCATCTAGTAGATCTAGATCCTTGGGGTTTATTCCGCTTGCCGCGTAGGAAATTTTTTTTGTTTTCCATGCTGCGACCCCATCACTATCCGGGGGCGAGCAGGTAGCACCACGACCAAAGATATTGTGCGATTGAGACAAAGATCCCTACATAGCACCAGCAAGATATGATTAAGTGTAAATATCAATGTGCAAGGCAAAGGTAA
Source organism: Puccinellia tenuiflora (assembly GCA_012064385.1). Taxonomy (NCBI): domain Eukaryota; kingdom Viridiplantae; phylum Streptophyta; class Magnoliopsida; order Poales; family Poaceae; genus Puccinellia; species Puccinellia tenuiflora. The sequence goes on from QRDG01000320.1 coordinate 406,636, forward strand.
CTAATAACCTAGTATTATGCCAAAGCACTAACCGGAGTCCCGTCATAGAGTCGTGCACGGAGTTCCTGCATTGTTGGCATCATTGGCATCGATGGAGGATGGGCATACTCTGGCGGAGGAGCACCAGTCCTAAGAGCCTCGAAAAGCAGCTGCAAGGGAGTTTACATGTCAGGCTTGGCAAATGGAACAACTTAGAGAATATGTAAAGTAGCTAGAATGGGCAACACTTGACCTGAGTTTGAAGGCGGTCGTGTTGTTTTGCGGCTTCAACCGCATCATTGTATTCCAGCATCTTCCGCTGAAACTCCGCTAGAGCCTCCTCGAGGGCTTCCTCCCATGGCGTGGACTATAGTTTGACATAATGAATCTCGTCAACATAGAGATGCATGAAACATAATTCAAAATGAGGATGGAGATAAGAGAAAGCTTACATCATCAGAAGGCTGGGTCGAACGGCGTGGACGAGGTGGCATAGACATACCGGGGCTCAAGGTGATGTGCCGAAGCCGTGGAAGAGTGCAGGTAGGCTTGTGCACCGCAGCAAGAATGACCGGCCGACCATGTGGATGGCCTCCACCACAGATAAGCAGCACCTTCTCGTCGATCGGCGCTGAAAATGGGTCAGAACTCAGAATCCTCACCGTACAGCTCCTTGTACACCTTCACGTAGTTAGCCACCTTCTCGGGGCATTGTTGTACTACGTGACAACGCCTGAAACTGGGTCCTTCTTCTCATGAGCCATCTGCCAAACGGTGAGGCGATGAATCTCCTGTCCTTCATTAGCGGCCACCTGAAGTGCAAAAAATACATGTTGTGCACAAAAGATAGAACATGAAGAGAATTGTAGAAGGAGGTTGTTCTATATATATATATACCGCGTCCTTCTCGTAGACAGGGAAGAGTTTACTTCCTTAATTGTGCGTTCCCCCATGGCCATGATTCGCCTTGTTTTGAATGCTCTTGGCCAAAAAGTCCTCATCCTCATGCCAATGGCGCACCAACGCCATCCAACTAGCCTTCTTATGCAGGCACCACTTTGGAAAGAGCTAACAAATGAAAACATGTCAATTTAATAAAGACAATGCTATGTGGGATGAACAGAGGATAACAAGGAGAATGTCAATTTACTTACTCTCTCCCAAGCAGTGTCATCATCGATCTTTAGCCCCTCTTTCACCACTCTATCCTTGTTTTTCCTCTCGCCTTTTTCGGCGTAGTAGTGCGAGATGGTGAGCTGGCGAGCACCGTACCATATATCCTTGAGATTCTTCTTGGCCATCGTCTGCAAGACACGAGTTGCCGCTTGCTGGTCCTCTCCGGCGGATAACTTGTAGTAGTCCTACGATCATGCATAAAACAAGAATAGTGAGACTCATTGATGTGCACAATACCCGCATTGCCAAAAATCTTGACTTGTGTGCTTTGAAAAAAAATCTTACCCAAAACGTCTTCAGCACAACCTCAGCATGGGTGGGCACAGCTCCCCCATCCTCCATGGCAAAGGCCCCGCAAGGTGCGTCCTGATAGTCCTCCCATTTGAGGGCTAACTTCTGGATCTCATCTTCTGGGTTCACACGGTACAGGCCTGGCCAATACTTCTTGAGGATGCAACTAAGGATGCCACTTGGTCTCCGACCCTTTGATGGAACAAGTCCAAGAGCCCTGCACATGAATCAATAAATTAGTATTATGTTATATGTCCAAGAGTCCAAGAGTGTACCAACAAGTCCAAGAGCCACTTACACGTCCGTAGCCACATACACCTCAAGTTTTTCATTTTCATTTGCGGGCGGAGATGGGAGACCAGCTAGTCCCCGATTCCAAATTGGCTTCTTCCGCCCCTCCTCGCCCTCTGGATGCTCCTGCAAATTAAAATGACAATCCAAATAAAAATGCTAATTAATTGCAAGTAAATGAAAGGAAATGGGGAAAAGGGGGAGAAATGAGCGTACCACCTCCTCGACGTGCTCGCCCTCCGGATGCTCCTGCAAATTAAAATGACAATCCAAATAAGAATGCTAATTAATTGCAAGTAAATGAAAGGAAGTGGGGAAAAGGGGAGAAATGAGCGTACCCCCTCCTCAACCTCCTCGTCCTCCTCGACGTCCTCGTCCTCCTCAGAAGGTGTGCTACTAGCGGAAGGTATCTGAGCAATAATAGTCATTAGTAGGCAATTAGTAAGCATAATAACAATCAGTAGGCATAATATAAATTAGTAGGTACGATAGCAATTAGTAGGCACTTAGCACCTGACTAGCGGAAGACACCCGTCGATGTCTCGGTGCAGCCTGCTCGGTAGCTGACAACTCCAAAACGGGTCTAGAACGGGTTCTACCACCTCGTCCTCGTCCTCATCCTCGTCCTCGTCCTCGGGCTCGTGGCACCTCGGGCTCGCCCTCTGATCCTCCCTCAGGAACCAATCGATTAGGAGGTCTCCGAGGGCGAGAACCGCCTGCTCCTGTCTTTTCTTGGCCCCACACCTTGGTAAGCACACCTTTCATGGATGCCTTACCCACCATTGTGCAATCACCTGCATTGAGAACGAGTAAACAGTTAGTAAGGAAATAACTTAAAGCATGATGCAAAGTAACGAGAATAGTATACATTACCAACTAAAAAGCATGGCAATAAATAAGCATAGTGGCAAATATATAAATGCAAATAAAAAGCCCTCACCGCAAATCATTGCTCGTATTCACTATCGCTATCAGTATCATGGTCGTAGAAAGGTTGGCCCTCGAACGGTGGAGGCTCATCATCACCAAAATCACTATCGCAGTGAAATTGATCGAGCATATGTATGTCCTTTAGATTCACAACTGCCTCACCAAGAATGTGTGCATCATCCACAGGCTCCTCAAGATCAACCATTTGTACATCAAAATCCCCACCGCCCTCTTCCTCTTGGTTGAAATCTCCCTCGTATGTGATAGGGTTTATGTTGTTGTAATCATCCTCGTTGGGCATGGGTAGCTTACCATGTGGCGCTACCTTAAACACAACTTCCCAGCCCTTTAGTTCCTCTTTTTGGCATGGGTAGGGAAGATAATACACTTGTGTTGCCTGATTAGCCACAACAAAGACATCTGACCCCTGGTAGGTGGTGGAAGGCATAACTTCAACTAAACCAATGGAAGGGGTGGGTCTTAGTCCATTGTATGGGTCGAACCAATGACATTTGAACAAAACAAGAGTGAGATAATGAACCCCTTTATCGAATGTCACCTCATATACGTCTTGCAACCTCCCATAGTACTCAGTACCATCTTGCCCTCTCGTAAACACTCCAGTATTTACTGTTTTGGCATTAGGGCGACTATTCTGGTGCCTCTCCGTGTGGAAGCGATACCCATTAACATCATACTTGTCATACATATGAACCCTACTGTCGAAACCTTGGGAAACCCATCTCAATTCATCTGCCATAGATGTATGGGGATCAGCTCCCTACAAGTTCAATTGAAATTGGTGGGTGCATCAGTTCCATGTACCGAAACTACAAATTATTAGGTATGAGGGATTAGTTAGAAATTACTTTTTCCATGAACCAAGCCACGAAATTTTGCCTTCCGGGGGAACCCTTTCTTAGAAGAGTATTAAGCTGATCATGGGCATTCTTCACCTCAACATATCTAGAGGCCATGTAAAGGCGCTGGAGTCTTTTCATGAATGGAAGATACCGAAGAATTGATGCGGCCTTTTTCGTCTGCGTCATCTGGCCATGGGCATTCTTCACCTCAACATATCTAGAGGCCTTGCACAAAGGGCAGTGAGTGAGTTCTGCAAACTCCTTCCGAAACAAAATGCAACCCTTAGGACAGCAATGTATCTTCTCTTGATCCATGCAAAGTGCTTTCATGATTTTCTTTGCTTCATACATGGTCTTGGGCAGACAGTGTCCTTTAGGAAGCATGTTACCCGCATTTCTCAAAGTTTCTTCAAAGCAAGATCGGGGCATGCCGTATTTGGCCTTAGTGGCTAGTTGTTGTGAGATGGCATCCAACTGGGAGATTACCGTGTTAGCCTTTTAATCTTGATTAGGTATCTGCATGTTTATTTTCGTTGCATATAGTTTAGTTAGTTAGAGCTGTTGGCCGGTGAAGCTTCTGTGCGCAAACAATGGTGAGATGCCAAGCTGACGGTGGCAAGGCGTGATGCTGTGCTGTGCGATGCAGCACTTGCGCGGAGGAAGGAGAAGGCCTGCATGCTCAGCCGAGTGTTTCAGCAAGTTCAGTTAGTTGGTTAGCTAGTTGCACGCAAGTGGTGGACCTGAGCTCGTGCATGCAATTAGTGGGTGAGTGCATGCAGGTCGTGGTGTTAGTGGCTAGCGTGGTACGAGTGCGTGTGTGTGTGTCAGCCTATTTATTCAGAGTTGTATGCATGTTTGCTTAACAAGAGAAATACAGAGAGAAGAAAAGGTCGGTCTGTGCGAGGCAGCCGACGCCAAACTTCTGTTTGTTCTGTTCGTGAGTGAGTTGAGTGATTCAGCTAGAGGTAGAAGAAAGGAGCTGAGAGATTCAGCTTCTACATACTGCACCCGGGTAAAGAGGTCTCTTTGCCGAGGCCATCATATCAATGAAAGCCTTCGCCGTTTGTTGGAGATATGAACCCCGGATACCCAGAAGGAGGTCAAAATCATTCAAGGACTCAAGCCGGTCATCTCAAGGCGAATCCAATCGTCCGGCTTGGAGCAGCCGGCTTCCACCTACCGACCAGTCCGTACTGGTGGGCCAGGATCACGCAACTGCCACCTGAAGGACAGTACGCCCTGTCGAGCGTTACGGCAGCAGGGTAATGATGAGTTGGCCCAAGTCGGCTAGGAACCGTAGTGATGTCATAGGGGCAAATCTGTAACTTCCATGTAACCTAAAACCGTAGCCCGTTGCCTATATAAGGCGGGCTAGAGCCCCCTGCGCGAGGCAAGGGAAGCACTAGACAGAGAACAGGAGTAGTAGCATCATCTTCAACCTCCAGCCGGCTAGGACTTCCAGCCGGGTGCCACCCGAACTCAGCTCAAGGAGCATCTGTAGCCCGATTCTGTGTTCAAGCAATAAGAACAAGAAGAGCAGGACGTAGGGGTGTTACCTCCACAAGAGGGCCCCGAACCTGGGTAACTCGTGTGTGTTTGTGTGCTAGTTACCCAATCCCGCGCGAGCATCCATCGTCGCCTGCCCCATACTTCTTTCCATCTCTGATGGATATCCGTGCAACCCACCACGACATTTGGCGCCCACCGTGGGGCTCGCGACGAGCGGAGTCACGTTCTGCGCGGGATCCCGGACCGTAGATGGTCGGTAGATCGTCTCCGGCCTCGTGCTCTCCATCGGCTCCATCGGCTGCGTCCTCGACAACACCAGGAGCTTCACCGACGTGTGCTTCACTAGCGGAGGCACGGTCGTCACCCTTGGCGATTTCCGCGTGTACTTCGCCGTCGCCGCCAAGGAGTACCCGGAGGTGGTCTACTCGATCTTGGCTCCATCGATCTTCGACGCCAGCACCTGTGACGACAACCCCGCCTTCGGCTAGCTCAACTCCGCCGACGCCGACCGCGACGACGTCAAGCTCAACGTCTACGCCGAGGTGCACATGGTCAAGCACGTGGCGGCGGGAGGCGCCGTCGCCGCTACTGTTCATGAAGCTGGAGAACCCTCTCGCTTCCAACGCAACCTGGAGGCCGACTTCGAGCTGCTAAGCACCCCCATCGCGCCGGGTGCGGACCCAGCCAAGGCGGCGGCTGAACTCGAGAGGATGCGTCAACAAATATACGACAAAGCTCTTCACCTCGCATCAACACAGCGTGGACTCAATGCCACGATGCGCGAGTACAACACCGTCCACGGCTTCGAGCCGGCAAGAGGCAACACGGAGAAGCTGAATGAAGTCCGACACAAAGGAGGGGATCTCGGCGGTGTCCTGAACCATGCTGGCCAGCCGCACGAGCACTCGGACATCATCTTGCCCGAGTACAGCAACCCGGTGCAAAACATGAAGGATGCGGAGGCGGCCGCAGCAGAGCTACCCCACCTCCAAGGCGAGGAGCTACGTCAACAAGCGCGCCGGTTCCAAGAGCTCTTCGCCGCGGCTAATCGGCAACAACGCGAAACCGAGGTGACGGCGAGCCGCGAACATCATGAGCCGCCCCCAGGCTACGACCCAGCCAGCAAGTCCAAGCAAGGCGCTGAGGCGTCATCCATGAGCCGTGGCAGGGCGAAGGACAAGCAACCACGAGCTCATCGCGAGGGGAGCGCGAGCTCGCATCCTCGTGACCACGGCCGCAACCCGGCTGGACGACGTGAAGACGGCAACCGGAACGGGCCGCAAATCGGCCGCAGCGTCAAGGAGAGAATCGGACACAAGGTCACCATAGAGGAGCGCCTGGGACCGTTGGGGCCCGAAACAAGCCACGATGCTCGCCTCCGCATCGACGCGCTCAAGGCGTCAAGCATCATCGAGGAGGAAGACATCGCCGCACATCGCTGCTTCGGACCTCGCATCCGGACCGAGCAATTCCCGCGGGGATTGACCCTCCCAAGGGATACACCCAAGTACAACGGCACCGCGAAGCCGGAAGACTGGCTCGCCGACTACGTCACGGCGGTCAACATCGCAGGTGGCAACAAGCGGGTGGCCGTACGCTACGTGCCACTCATGCTCCAGGGGTCGGCTCGGACCTGGCTGAACAGCCTACCGGCTGAAAGCGTCAACAGCTGGCTGGACTTCGAGGAGTTATTCAACCGCAATTTCACCGGCACCTACTTGCGGCCCGGCAACGCGCAGCTGCTCGCGCTGTGCAAGCAGAAGGACGGCGAGTCGGACCGAGCCTACCTCACCCGATGGACTAGCCTACGCAACTCCTGCGAGGGAGTTCTCGAGCTCCAAGCCGTCCAGTACTTCATTCAAGGCTGCCGAGATCAGACGCTGCTCAAGCATCGGCTCCTGAGGAAGAGCCCGAAGACCATGGCGGAGCTCATGGCAATCGCCGACGAATACGCCACCGCCGACACGGGCATGATCAACCCGATCCGACTCGACGAAGCCGGAAGAATCATCACGACGGAGCCGGCTGCACGCTACAGCCGGGCGGAGAACCAGGAGGGAGGAAAATCAACCCGGCGTGACTTCGACGCGGTCGGCAAGCGCAAGTCCACGGACGATCGCGTCGAGTCCAAGGTCGTCGCCACCACCGAGGGAAGGCCGGCAGGAGGCTTCGACAACCGCCGCATGAGGACGAGCAGCGACATGCGCCGGACAAGGGCGAGGAACAGCTACGAGTTCCTACTCGATCAACCGTGCCGGAACCATGGCGACCGGCCGGCGAACCACACCGTCAGGCAATGCAACCTTGGACGCCCAAGGCCGCCACCGTACGAGCGGCGAAATCCGCCTCCGCCTCTGGATGAAGCCGGACGGGACGATCGGAGACGCGACGACAGACGGCGCGAAGACAGGAATCGCGATGATCGCCAACGCGAAGAACAGAGGAGGGAGCGCCTTCCATCTCCGCCTCCAAGGGGTCCAGACGGCTACCAGAATCCGGATGCCACCTACATCATGTTCGTCAGTGAGCGTGACGACAAGCGTAGCCGGCGCGAGCGATTCAAGGAGGTGAATGCGGTGGTTCCACCTGTCCCTCAATACATCAACTGGTCACAAGAACCAATCACGTGGGATCGCAGCGACCACCCGGAGCTGATGCCCAACCCAGGCGGCTATGCCCTGGTCCTGGAGCCCATGATCATCTCCACCAAGCGCGCCTGCACCTTCTCACGCGTCCTCATCGACGGGGGCAGCAGCATCAACATCCTCTACCGCGACACGCTGGAGAAGCTAGGCGTCTCCGAGTCCAGCTTGACGCCGAGCCGGACGGTCTTCCACGGCATCGTGCCAGGGCGAGCCGGCTCATCCATGGGCCTCATCCGGCTTGACGTCCTATTCGGCACCAAGAGCAATCACCGCCGCGAGACCATCTCCTTCGAGGTGGTCGACCACTCCAGCGCCTACCACGCCATCCTCGGGCGGCCGGCGCTCGCCAAGTTCATGGCGGTACCTCACTACACCTACCTAAAGATGAAGCTACCAGGCCCACGCGGAATCATCACCGTCTCCGGAGATTACAAGCGCTCCATCGCCTGCGCCTCGGACAGCGCGAAGGTGACTGAGACCATGGTCTGCAATGAGGAGATGAAGCAATTCAAGCGCAAGGCCAGTGAGGAAAAGCTGGAAATGCCGGAATCGGCCAAGCCGGCCACCGAATCAAACTTCCAGGCGGCACGAGATACTAAGAAGATCTACTTCGACGAAAGCGACAAGTCCAAGTTCGTCACCGTGGGGGCGAGCTTGGACCCCAAATAGGAAAGCGCGCTCGTCGAGTTCCTCCGTGAGAACCGGGACATCTTCACGTGGTCCCCCAAGGACATGCCGGGTGTACCGAGGGAACTCGCCGAGCACTCTCTACACGTCCGGCCAGATGCCAAGCCGGTAAAACAGTCCCTGCGTCGCTTCGCGGAAGGAAGAAGACAGTTGATAGGAGAAGAGATAGCACGGCTACTCGCGGCCGGATTCATCAAGGAAGTACAACACACGGAGTGGCTAGCCAATCCGGTGATGGTGGAAAAGAAGAACAAGCGGTGGCGGATGTGTATCGATTACACCCACCTCAACAAGGCCTGCCCCAAAGACCCCTTCGCATTGCCGCGCATCGACCAAGTGATCGACTCCACGGCCGGCTGCGACCTCCTCTCCCTCCTCGACGCCTACTCCGGCTACCACCAAATTCCGCTGAACCCGGACGACCAGCTCAAGACCGCCTTCATCACCCCCTACGGCCCATACTGCTACACCACCATGCCATTCGGCTTGAAGAACGCGGGAGCAACATACCAGTTGCTACATGCAGAAATGCTTGCACGACCAGATCGGTCGTAACGCGCACGCCTACGTCGACGATGTCGTCATCAAGACCAAGGAGAAGCACACCCTCCTTCCCGACCTCAAGGAAACCTTCGACAACCTGCGCCGCTTCCAGATGAAGCTCAACCCGGAGAAATGTGTGTTCGGCGTTCCAGCCGGACAGCTACTCGGCTACCTTGTGTCTGTACGAGGAATCGAGGCCAACCCGGAGAAAATCGCCGCCATTGACAACATGCGACAGCCAAGAAGCGTCAAGGACATCCAAAAGTTCACCGGCTGTCTGGCATCCCTTAGCCGCTTCATCAGCCGGCTTGGTGAGAAGGCTCTCCTCCCGCTCTAACCATTTACTGAAGAAGACTGACAAGTTCGTCTGGAGCGACGCGGCAGACGCCGCCTTCAAGGAACTCAAGCGTGCGATGGCCACCACCCCGGTCTTAGCACCTCCGGCTCTGAGGAGCCCATGCTCATGTAAATCGCCGCCTCCAACCGAGTCGTCGGCATCATCCTGGTGGTGGAACGAGATGAAGCCGGTAGGCAGCGACCGGTTCAGCGGCCAGTCTACTACCTCAGCGAGGTGCTCTCGCAGTCAAAGCAAAATTCCCACACTACCAGAAGCTCGTATACGGCGTGTACATAGCAACGAAGAAGCTGAAGCACTACTTTTCAAGAGCATCCGATCAAAGTGATAAGCAACGCCCCGCTTGCCGAGATCATAGGCAACAAGGACGCAACCGGCAGAGTCGTCGAAATGGGCGATCAACCTGACGGCGCACGGAGTCGAGTATGACAAGAGAACAGCGATCAAGTCACAGGAGCTGGCGGACTTTCTAGCCGACTGGACGGAGACGGACCACGTACCGCCGCCACCCGACTCCGGCGAACATTGGCTCATGCACTTCGACGGTTCCAAAAGATACTGGGGACTCGGCGCCGGAGTCGTCCTCACCTCACCCAAGGGGGGCCGACTCGAATACGTGCTACAAATCCACTTCACGGCGTCCAACAATGTAGCTGAATATGAAGCTCTCGCGCACGGCCTCAAGCTCGCCAAGGCCATGAACATCAAGCGGATCCTCTGCTACGGCGACTCCGACTTGGTGGTCCAGCAGACCACTGGTCATTGGGACGCCAAGGACCCCAACATGGCCGCCTACCGCTTCTTCGTCCAGCAACTCGCGGGATGCTTCGACGGATGCGAATTCCACCACATCCACCGCTCCAACAACGAGGCAGCTGACACTTTGGCGAACATTGGTTCTCTTCGCGAGGAAATCCCACCCGGCGTCGCCCTGAGAAGCTGTACAAGCCATCCATGCCGTGTCCCGGCTCCGACTCCATCCGGATGCCGCCAGGCGCGGAGTCGGGGCCGGCTCCAGGCGAGCCGGAAACCGTCGAGGTCCTCGTCATCGAAGAGGCTCCGCCATGGACCCAACCCTTCCTCGCCTACCTCGCCAACGACGAGCTCCCGGCGGATGAGCTCATCGCCAGGCAAATCAAACGACGAGCAAGTGCTTACACCATCATCAACAACGAGCTGTACAAACGCAGTGTCTCTGGAATATTCCAGCACTGTGTGAGCCAGGAAGAAGGAATCAGGATCCTCAAAGAAATCCATCAAGGCGAATGCGGTCATCACGCGTCCTCGAGAGCAATTGTGGCAAAGGCGTTCAGGCACGGATTCTACTGGCCGACTGCGCTGGCGGACGCGAACCAGTTAGTCCGGCTCTGCAACGGCTGCCAACGATTCGCAACGCAGAAGCACAACGCCGGCCTCAGCACTCAAGACAATTCCTATCACCTGGCCGTTTGCCGTCTGGGGGCTCGACATGGTTGGACCGCTGAAGAGATCCAGTGGAGGCATGACACACCTGCTAGTAGCCGTCGACAATTTCACGAAATGGATTGAAGCCAAGCCAATCAAGAAGCTGGATGGACCAACAGCACTCAAGTTCTTCAAAAGCATCATTTACCAATTCGGCTACCCCAATAGCATCATTACAGACAATGGGTCGAACTTCGTCAAGGGAGAATTCGCCAAGTTCTGCAGCAGGACCCGGCATCCGGCTCGACGTGGCCTCCGTCGCACACCCGCAGTCAAATGGGCAGGTCGAGCAGGCAAACGGCCTCATCCTATCCGGCATCAAGCCTCGGTTGCTCGAACCACTCGAGCGGGCAGCCGGCGCATGGGAAGAAGAGCTANCCAAGAAGAAGGAATCAGATACTCAAAGAAATTCATCAAGGCGAATGAGTTCATCACGCGTCCTCGAGAGCAATTTGGCTAAGGCGTTCAGGCACGGGTTCTACTGGCCGACTGCGTTTGGCGGACGCGAACCAGCTGGTCCGGCTCTGCAATGGCTGTCAACGATTCGCAACGCAGAAGCACACGCCGGCTTCAGCACTCAAGCAATTCCTATCACCTGGCCGTTTGCCGTCTGGGGCTTGACATGGTCGGTCCGCTGAGAAGATCCAGTGGAGGCATGACACACCTGTTGGTAGCAGTCGACAAGTTCACGAAATGGATTGAAGCCAAGCGATCAAGAAGCTGGATGGACCAACAGCAGTCAAGTTCTCAAAAGCATCATCTACCGCTTCGGCTACCCCAACAGCATCATCATCGGATAACGGGTCGAACTTCGTCAAGGGAGAATTCGCCAAGTTCTGCGGCAGGACCGGCATCCGGCTCGACGTGGCCTCCGTCGCACACCCGCAGTCGAATGGACAGGTCGAGCGGGCAAACGGCCTCATCCTATCCGGCATCAAGCCTCGGTTGCTCGAACCACTCGAGCGAGCAGCCGGCGCGTGGGAAGAAGAACTACCTCCGTCCTCTGGAGCCTAAGGACAACCCCGAATCGCTCAACCGGCTTCACCCCCTTCTTCCTCGTCCACGGGGCTGAAGCCGTCATGCCAACTGACATCGAGCATGATGCGCCCCGAGTCGTGCTGTACACGGAAGCAGAAGCTAAGCAAGCCTACGAAGACGGATTGGACCTGCTCGAGGAAGCGCGCCAGCTGGCCGAGTCGAGGTCGGCGATGTACCAGCAGAAGCTACATAACTACCACAGCCGGCAGGCCAGGCCTGTCCGCTTTCGAGAAGGCGACCTCGTGCTACAGCTGATCCAAGACACAAAGAACATGCACAAGCTTTCATCACCCTGGGAAGGACCATTCATCGTAAGCAAAGCGCTCATCAACGACGCATACTACTTGATCGACGCCCGCGAGCACAAGAAGGACACGATGGACAAGGAAGGCGATGAAACGGAAAGGCCATGGAACGCGTCACTCTTGCGTCGATTCTACACCTGAGAAAGAACATGTATGTATCTCCTATGCTATAAAAAAAATGAGAATGATGAGCACATCAGCAGTTTTTTCTGCATTTCCTTTCCCGGTTCTTCCGGCAGCCGGCAAGCTTACCTTTAGCGGCTGTGTAGCGTGACTAACCCCTAAATGGCTAACTCTTCGAATCCGATTAAGGCCGGCAAGAGAATAAGCTGGAGGGGGCCAACAACGTGAAAAACACATAAAGGGAAGTATTGCCGGCTGGAATAATGCTGTTCTATAAACTCGGCCAAGCCGGCAGTCGGCAACCGCTTCTCCTATTACGGACGATTAACTACACAACGCTAAACGGCTAACTTTTCAGATCTGGTTAAGGCCGGCAAGAGAATAAGCTGGAGGCCGACTGTATGCGAAAGACGTAAGAAATAGAAATCGTTGCCGGCTGAGAAAACTCTGGCCCAACAAACCGGATCCTAACGTAATAGTAGTGTGCATGATCCCGCTGGACGGTGAAGTGCACACGAACAACGGCGGGAGAGGCTACAGGCGAGTGCGAAATTAACTAAAGCAAAGTAAAAGCGCTCTCCATGATTAAAAGAACAGGCTAACCACTTTGTCATTTCATTTCACGCACGAAAACGCCGCCAACCGGCTTCGATAGCCCAAGCCGGACACAAGCACGACGAGCAGGAAATTAAAACTGCGTGCAAATAAGCAAGTACAGGAACAAAAGCAAGTAACATTAAACATCAAGAGCAAGGCCTTACAGACGGAAGCTGAACAACAAAACAAAAGAGGGAAGTCCACAGGCGGACTTTCCCCGCGCAACTACAAGGCCAAGCCGGCAAAGAGCTCCCTAGGCGGCACCCGTCGGCTTCCCGGCTCCACCCTTCTTCTTGCCAACCCAGGGCTTGAGGCAGAGGGTGCCGTCGAACACCTTCACGTAGAAGATGCCTCTGTCGCGCCGAAGACGGAAGCAGAGGATGAAGCCGGCTTCGAGCTCGTAGAAGTCGGCAAACTCATCCCATCCCCTGACGAACTCCACCTTGTTGACAACATCATCACCCACCACCTGGGAGGTGAACCGCACAGTTGCACTCCAGGGGCCTTGGGTAGCACCCTCACGGAAGAGCTTGAACATGAAGTGGCCAACGCCCGGCAGCGCGTCGGCGAAGGCATCAGGAAGCCTCTGCACCGGCCCAATAACCGGCGGATGCAGGATCAGGAGGAACTCTTCGATGGGGAACACATCCCATCCCAGGCGCCAGGGATTCTCAAGGGAATCAGAAGAGGCGGAAGACAACTCCGTGCTGTCTTCCTCGCTATCAGCAGCAGCAGGAGCATACTTAGGAACCGGATCAAAACCTGGAGGTGGAAGAACAGGAGTGGCCTCCCTCTCGCTTGACGAATCATGAAGAAGAAGGAGATTCTTGCCGCGGCCAATGCCACCACCAACGCCGCCACCGGCGGCACCCGCCTTCTTCGAGCCAGTGCGGCCGCCTCCCTTGTCGCGGCCAGCGCTGCTACCGGCAGCAACGGCGGAGACTGCCTTTCCTCGTCCTCGTCCGCCTTTCTTAGGGGGACGGCCGCGAAGACGTTTCGCCGGGGGCGCAGCGGCGGTCTCTTCAGGAGCAACGTCCATGGGCTCGGACTTCACCATGGCGGAGCTGCGAAGGAACAAGAGGAAGAAGACGAAGGGGGAGCAAGGAAGCGCAAGTGAGGAAGAAGAAAGAAAACTGCCAGGATTTATAGCAGAAGCAGGGGACAACGTGGGAGACCCAACCGTCACCCACGATCTCACGGTCTACACGTGGCAACGAAACTGTTCAGTAACTGTAGCCGGGTCCACGCACAGAAGCCAAGGAGACAAGCCCAAGTCGGCATAAAATTCCCGGGGGCTGCGCAGCCGGCGAGCCGGCTCCGCAGACCCGGACGCATATGTATATCACCCCGAGTCACGGACTCGGGGGCTGCCACGCCGTCAGCCGGCATAAAATTCCCGGGGCTGCGCAGCCGGCGAGCCGGCCCCGCAGACCCGGACGCATATCTATATCACCCCGAGTCACGGACTCGGGGGCTGCCACGCCGTCAGCCGGCATAAAATTCCCGGGGGCTGCGCAGCCGGCGAGCCGGCTCCGCAGACCCGGACGCATATCTATATCACCCCGAGTCATGGACTCGGGGGCTGCCACGCCGTCAGCCGGCATAAAATTCCCGGGGGCTGCGCAGCCGGCGAGCCGGCTCCGCAGACCCGGACGCATATCTATATCACCCAGAGTCACGGACTCGGGGGCTGCCACGCCGTCAGCCGGCATAAAATTCCCGGGGGCTGCGCAGCCGGCGAGCCGGCTCCGCAGACCCGGACGCATATCTATATCACCCCGAGTCACGGACTCGGGGGCTGCCACGCCGTCAGCCGGCATAAAATTCCCGGGGGCTGCGCAGCCGGCGAGCCGGCCCCGCAGACCCGGATGCATATCTATATCACCCCGAGTTACGGACTCGGGGCTTCCACGCCGTCAGCCGGCATAAAATTCCCGGGGGCTGCGCAGCCGGCGAGCTGGCTCCGCAGACCCGGACGCATATCTATATCACCCCGAGTCACGGACTCGGGGGCTGCCACGCCGTCAGCCGGCATAAAATTCCCGGGGGCTGCGCAGCCGGCGAGCCGGCTCCGCAGACCCGGACGCATATCTATATCACCCGAGTCACGGACTCGGGGGCTGCCACGCCGTCAGCCGGCATAAAATTCCCGGGGGCTGCGCAGCCGGCGAGCCGGCTCCGCAGACCCGGACGCATATCTATATCACCCCGAGTCACGGACTCGGGGGCTGCCACGCCGTCAGCCGGCATAAAATTCCCGGGGGCTGCGCAGCCGGCGAGCCGGCCCCGCAGACCCGGATGCATATCTATATCACCCCGAGTTACGGACTCGGGGGCTTCCACGCCGTCAGCCGGCATAAAATTCCCGGGGGCTGCGCAGCCGGCGAGCCGGCTCCGCAGACCCGGACGCATATCTATATCACCCCGAGTCACGGACTCAGGGGCTGCCACGCCGTCAGCCGGCATAAAATTCCTGGGGGCTGCGCAGCCGGCGAGCCGGCTCCGCAGACCCGGACGCATATCTATATCACCCCGAGTCACGGACTCGGGGGCTGCCACGCCGTCAGCCGGCATAAAATTCCCGGGGGCTGCGCAGCCGGCGAGCCGGCTCCGCAGACCCAGACGCATATCTATATCACCCCGAGTCACGGACTCGGGGGCTGCCACGCCGTCAGCCGGCATAAAATTCACGGGGCTGCGCAGCCGGCGAGCCGGCCCGGAGACCCGGACGCATATCCATATCACCCCGAGTCACGGACTCGGGGGCTGCCACGCCGTCAGCCGGCATAAAATTCCCGGGGGCTGCGCAGCCGGCGAGCCGGTTCCACAGACCCGGACGCATATCTATATCACCCCGAGTCACGGACTCGGGGGCTGCCACGCCGTCAGCCGGCATAAAATTCCTGGGGGCTGCGCAGCCGGCGAGCCGGTTCCGCATACCCGGACGCATATCTATATCACCCCGAGTCACGGACTCGGGGGCTGCCACGCCGTCAGCCGGCATAAAATTCCCGGGGGCTGCGCAGTCGGCGAGCCGGCTCCGCAGACCCGGACGCATATTTATAACACCCCGAGTCACGGACTCGGGGGCTGCCAAGCCGTCAGCCGGCATAAAATACCCGGGGGCTGCGCAGCCGGCGAGCCGGCTCCGCAGACCCGGACGCGAAACTACATCACCTCTACTCGGGAGCTGCATGACAACACGACGATGGAAGAAAAACGCAAGACAAATAAAGAACGTGAAATTTCGACCCGGATCGATGCTCAAACCGGCCCAAAATTCGGGGGCTAGGCATGGTGACTATCATCACCAAAACAAGCACAATGGCCCAACAATCACAAAGAACAATAACATCTGAAGACGGCAAGCAGTATGACGAAAGACAATCATCAGTACAGAATACAGCAAGTTCAACAATTACACCCGGCATTCCGGGGGAGCAAACAAGTCAGATGGTAGCGGCGTCAGTGGCAGCAGCAGCGTCGCCGGCTCCAGTATCTTCAGCCGGCCGTGGTGCCGAAGACGGCTCAGCAGGCACCAACTTCGTCAAGTCCACCGCCTCGGCAATCCGCCCTGAGGCCATGACGATCTCCGGACGTAGGCTCGCGAGGGACGTCCCCGTGCGAAATCCATCCACCAGCCTGATCATCTGCACGCCCGGGTACCAGGACTTCACCACGGCCAGTGCCATGTCGGTGCCTCCGCGCGCCGCCATCTCCACCTGCTCATCGATGCCAGCTGGCGCCCCTTCAAGCCGGGTAGACAAATCATGGAGGGCAGCTGGCAAAGGAGCATCCGTCCACAGGTTCTCAAGCACGCCGCCGGCCGCTTCTTTCAACCGATTGAACTCCTGGCCGAATCGGAGAAGACGGGAGGCGGCAGTCGGAGCAGACCCAGCAGCAGCACCAGAGGACTCCGGCCGGGAGTGAGCCGAAGCAGCATCTTTCTGGATTTGCGCGTCTACCTCGGGATAAAGGCCTACATTTCAAACCGGTGAGGCCGAGTAGAAGACCCCAAACAAGAAGACAAGGAGAAAGAGACCTCACTTACCGAGGATCAGTTCGTTCACGCGCTCAACCTCCTTGATCAGGCCGCCCACCAGCCGCTCATGCTCAAGCTCACGCGCCTTGGCCGCTTGGACGATCTGGTCGTTGGCCTCGACGGAATCCTTCAGCAGAATCCTCAGCTCGACCGCATTCTCGCGGAGTGACTCAATCTCGCCCTGTTTCCGCCGCTCAGCTTCCTGCAGTTTCGTCGCTTCCTCGCCCAGTCGGACGATTTCCAGGCGGCGCTCCTCCGACGTCTTTTCCGCCGCCTGGAGATCGGCCTTGGCCGAGGCCAGAGCGGCGTCCTTCTCCTTCAGTTGCCTCTCCAAGCCGGCGCGGGAGGTGGTGTCGCCTGCGGAGATTGGATCATCATCAAACCAAGACATGCAAGAGAGAATGCAGAACTACGAGACAAAGGATGTGAGCAAGAAAGAAAACCAGACCCTTGGCCGCCTCGAGCTCTCGCCTGAGCAGAGTCGCCTCCTTGGCCGCCTCGGCGAAGCCCTGCTCTATGGAGGAGCAGAGCAATGTTACGTTGGCCAGGTTCTCCTTGGCATTCTGCTTCACCAGCGCGGCGAGGGGAAACTTCCCCGATGCGTCGGGCAGGGCCGGCACCGGCCCGGAATACGGAGGAGAGGACACCAAGATGGATTGGTGGGGCCCAGGGAGCGAAGCCGTCACCCCCGCTATGGCCTTGTCCTTGGCCGTTTCGGCCACCGACGAGGAAGGAGTGGGGAAGGCGAGATAGCCGGCCCCGGCGCCAGGCCGGAGAACTATCTGGAAGGCGTCCGCCGACGCCTCGGCGCCACCTGCTGAAACGGGAGGGTTGGAGTCGACCACGGGGGGAGCAACATTTGCCGACACCGGGTCGACCGGTTCCACATCCGCCATCGCCGTCGCCGCCTCTGGAGGCGGACCAGCCGTTTGCGCCACGGGAGCCTCGGCGGTAGGCCTCGTGGCCGGTTCCACCACCGCGATGGTCACCGTCTCCGCTACTGGAAGCGGCGCTCTGCAAAACGAAGAAAATGTCACCACCAAGTACAAGCCGCAAGATTGCTACCACAAGACAAGGACTTCCCCGTCGCATGAGCCCAGTTCCCTGGGCTTCCTCCTCAAGCGCTTCGGCGGGGGAGCCGGCGCGTCGTCGGACAGGCGCTTCACGCCTCCGGAGGGCGCCTCCCCGTCATCCACTGTAACGGCAGGATCGTCAACCGGCCGCTCCGCACGGGCCGGTGCTACTTCAACTTCTACACCGGCCTCCGCGGTCTTGCCGGCGTCCGTGCCCGCTCCCGCCTTCTCCTCAGCCGCCTTGGCAGCGGCCAGCTGCCTCGCAGCCGCCTTGGCGTCCATCTCCGCCCGGATCAAATCCGCCTGCGCCAGCTCCGCGTAAATAGCTTTTTCCATGTCTTCAATGCCCAAGTCATAACCACAATCAACAGCAAGAGTAGGATTAACCACCTGGACGCTAGTTCCGCCGGCGAGGGATTTCGCCCTCTCCGCTTCAGCCGCCTCCGCCTCCGCCTTCTCCTCGTCCTCCCTTGAGGTCATCAGCTGCTCCACAGTCAGACCAGCGTCAGACGCTCCCAAGGCCAAATCCGCCTGTGTCAGCCGAGCATAAAACTCCTTCTCCAAATCACCCGGATTCAAATCATAAATGAAATCACCACCGGAAGCACGACCAATCACCTCATTGTTGTCCCCACCAGCTGGGACATCCGCCTTCTCCGCCATCCTGGCGTCGACTTCGGCCCTGACGTCGGCCACAATTGCATCCGCCTGGGCCTCCGCCGAAAGTTTCCCGGCGGGCATCAAGCCGGCCGTAGTAGGCCGGGACGACGAAGAAGCCAACTTTTTGGTGGGCAGCACGCCCCGCTTCTCGAATGTGCCCCTCCGCTTGTGGGGCACGGTGCTTGCATCAACATCGGCGGCCGACTTCGACCGCCTCTCCTTCAGGACCTGCCGGGGAAGAATTGCTTTCTTCTTCCGCGCCGCCGCCTCCAACTCCTTGGTCCTGCGGGAGGATGGCGCCGGCTTGGAGGCTGGCACGGAAGAGGAACCTTCTGAGTCCGGCTCAGAACCGCTGGAAAGATCTACTACCACGCGCACGACATCGTCGGTTTGCCCGGCGACGTCGGGCTCAGGAGACTTACCGCGAGGCGGCGAGACTGGAGGCGGGACGTCGCGCTCGAGGTCCTCGTCTCGGTCGGCCGCCGAATCGGGGTCGGAGCCGGCAGAGGGGACAGGGCTCGTTGCGGTGCGGGCGGCATCGTCATCGCCTCCGCCATCTTCACCAACATCGGCGCCCCCACCAGACGACTCGGTGGTGTCACCGCGCCCGTCCGGGCCAGCGCGGGCGCCGCCGCCCGATTCATCTTCGGCGGTGGCGTCTGTTTCTCCTCCCGCCTGTTCGTCGGCGGAATCCTCCTCCAGCAAGGCCGTCAGCGCCTTGGTGAAGGGACCGCTGACGTCGGGCTCGAAGACGACTTCAAAATCCTCAACCCTCTGGAGCTCGCAAAGCTGCACAACAGGCCGACTGGGTCAAGCGGCAGCCGGACGAAGAAATTGAAGACGGACAAGAGAGCAAGGACTAACCTCAGGAGCACGTGCCGAGCGGGTGAAGGGATCGAACCCGAAATCCCAGTCCTCCTCGATCCTGTCGGTGATGAGACGGGAAGCCCACTTGCGGAGGCTCTTCGGCTTCGGCAACTCCAAGCAGACCCGGCTGGGATCCCGGATGCCGGAGTAGAAGCACATCTTGTGCGGACGTGCCTGCAGCGGATATATCCGCCTCGACAGCCACGCCAGGGTCAGGTCCCTGGACGTTAGGCCGTTCCTCACCAGCTCCTTCAGCCGGCTGAACAAGACATTCTCGAGAGCCCCATCCACAGGCGGCTTCCGCATCCAGGACTTGGACGCCGGCAGCGAGTTGGAGAAGGCCGGAAGGCCGATCCGGTCGGCGTCAGTAAGATTCCGGACGTAGAAGTAGGTGCTCTGCCACTTCTTGATGGAATCAGGCAGGTTAATCTTGGGCAGCGGCGTATTCTTCGTGCTGATGGAGACGCTGCCACAGTCGCGCTGCTGCCCGGCGGTCGTCTGAGACCGCAGGAAGAAGAACATGCCGAATATCTCCATACTGGGCTAGATGCCCAAATACGCCTCGCACAACGTGACGAAGCAGGACAGCTGAGTAATGCAATTTGCCCCCAGATGGTGGGGCTGCAGCCCGTAGAAGCGCAGAAATTCTGCGAAGAAGGAGCTCACCGGGAGCCCCAACCCCCGCTCCAAATGCGCGGAGAACACGACGACCTCGCCCTTCTTGGGCGCTGGCGAAATCTCCTCTTCGGGGGAGCGCGGGCTCCCACATCGCCCGTCGTCCCCAAGAACTTGTTCCGACGGAGCTCCCAGAGGAAAGCATCGTCCACGGTGGAGCCTGTCCACGCGCCCGAGCTCGCCATGGAAGATCGATTCCCCGTGGTGAAAGAGGCAGATGCAAGCAAGGCACGAGCAAGAGAGAAGATAGGCAGGAACTGGGGGCGCAAGAATCGACGAGGAAGACGAAGCGAGAATGGGGAACGGTAACCCCGGCCGTTCCCCCTCTTTCCACTTTAAAGGCGAGGCAGGCGGAACCGTTCCGCCCATCGCGCCGCGTGGTGGGCAAACGTGCCGCACTTTCCGCAGATGATCCCACGAGCAAGCAGTTGCCACAGAGAATCCTGCCCGGCGAAGCCGAGGCGACGTGCGCCAGGCCTCGGGCAGAACACCAACGGCTCCCCAAGGCGGCGGGTCATGGCTGACGTAAGCCACGACCTAAGCCATCAAGCCGGCCACTTCGGGCCGCCAAGATCAATTGGTCCCGCGCCACAAAGTCAAACAAGTCAATGTCAACTTCGACAGTATTGTATCAAGGTCAGGAGTGCCCGTGGAGCTTTCCCCACGAACAAGCTTCAGCTCCACCCGGCTTCGATTCCAGCCGGCGCCGACTCCAATCACGACATTTCAACCGCAACGTTCAAGACAGAGGGGAAGATTGAGAAGTCTTCCCAGCAAGCTAGCAAGACTCCACAATCTCGGGGGCTAGTGTCGGGGATATGAACCCCGGATATCCCAAAGAGGCCTATTTCTTCAACTCTCCGCAGGCCGGCTGAACAAGTGCCGGCTGCGCGGTGCCGCCTGGAACTCGCCGGATGAAGCAAGCCGTCTGCGTCTACCCGGATGCGGACGTCCGGCTGGGCTGAAGCCGGACGCACCAACCGACAGCTCCGTACGAGTGGGCCCTGTCCGGATAACCGCTCTGAGTGAACAGTACCCTTTGTCGGGCATCTCCTGTACCGAATCATGACAACAAGCTCCAGCCGGCTTGTAACCGTAGTGATGTCATAGGGGCAAATCTGTAACATCCTTGTAACCTGAAACCCTAGCCGCTGCCTATATAAAGCGGATTAGAGCCTCCTGCGTGAGGCACGTAAACAGAGGGACGAAAATACACGTAGCATCATCTTCAACCTCCAGCCGGCTAGAACCTCCAGCCGGCTGCCACCCGAAACAGCTCAAGGAGCACCTCTGTAGCCCGATTTGTGATCAAGCAATAAGAACAAGAAGAGCAGGACGTAGGGGTGTTACCTCCCCAAGGAGGGCCCTGAACCTGGGTAACTAGCGTGTGTTTGCGTGCTTGTTGCCCAATCCCACACGAGCATCCATCGTCGCCTGCCCCCACAATCTTTTCCATCTCTGATGGATATGCCGTGCAACCCACCACGACACCTGGCCGCGCCCGGCCTCAAGCATCGTCCTCCCTCTCCTCCCTCCTCGCCGCGCGCCCCGCTCCTCCCCGCAGCCCGGCCAAGCTCTCGGCCGAGCCGCCTCCTCCCGCCGGCGCCGCCCCCTTTGCTCCGCATCCTCCCCGTCTCCTGCGCCTCCCCGTCCACACCCTGCACGCCGACGTCCTCCTCGTCCTCGAGCCGGCCGTGCCCTGCCATGGCCGCTACCCCTTTGCTCCCGTGTGTGCTGCTGCTGCGCATGCGTGCTCCGCCCGTGCAGGTCTCCGTTGCCGTGTTGTGTCCCCGTTCCCTCTCCGTGACGTGCTGTTGTGCTACCTCCGTTTCCCGACGTTTCGTGTGCCGTGTTTCCCCGGAGCCGAGTTCCCCATGTACATCCCCGTTGTGCTTCTTCGACGCTTCTGTGTCGTGCCCGTGCTGCTGCCGTGTTCCCGTTCTCCGGATGTTCCCGTCGTGAAGCCTGATCCCCGACGCCAAGTTCCCGTTTCCAATCCCGTCGTGAAGCCGGCAAATCCGACCGTGTGGATACGGCAAGGACTACTTCCACGACGACCGTGAAATGTGCAACGCCAAGATCTTCCCCGACGACCGAGTACCCCGACTCCGTGAATCCGAGTTCTCTGACCCGATGACCGAAGACGGATCCGCCAAGGTCTACCCCGACACCGGAAATGCGACAAGTTCTCCGAGTACGTTTGTGCCGGCCGCCTTCATGCGCGTCCGTGAAGTCCGAAGACCGGAACCCGACAAGATCTCCGAACCCCGACGCCCAGGACCCCGTCGACCCCGAAGCTCGGAACGCCAAGGTCCGCTACGACGACGACCCGAGTACGACTACTTCCAAGACATCGACTACCTCAACTACTCTGACTCCGGATGAACGACTACTTCAACTACTTCGACTACTTCCTCTCCGATCCGAAGTTTCCCCGAACCCGATGTGTGACCCCAACCCTAACCCTATACCATATATATGCGTATCTTATAAAATCATGCATCATTAATTAACATTGCACCTTATCCATTTAGTCGAATTAATCCAACTTTAATTATGGGATTTGTCCGGTGCATCTATATTGTGCACCGATCCCATTTAAAATGCTTTGCCATGTGTTAGGGAATAACATTGGACAACCTTTAATTTGTCATGCATCATGTCATCAACATGCCGCTTCTTTTGCCGTAGAAGTAAAATGCATCTTTATGTTTCCGGTGTTCGTTGCTTCTTCGGGAATAGGACGTTGAGTTGATGTGAGCAACGACAGGTTCTGCTACCTCTACCGGATTGCAGGCAAGTGATACTCCCTTGCTATCTTTGCTTGTTTTCTGTCTCTTACTCCACCTATCTTTTGTTCCTTGCTAGCCTTATGTTGCGATGCTTGTTTCTCGATCCTATATGCATGTTTACCTTGCAGCCATGATATGCCACACCCCCACATCCTATTACCCTATTGTTTGTTTACCTTGTTAGCCTTTCGAGTCGTAGTGCATGCTTAGGTGCTTTGCTTGAGTCCTGTTATCTCTTTATCTAGTCTTGTTGTTAACATGATAGCTAGGCTAAACTAAAATGGTAATCTTTAATTTCTGTTGCGATGGGTATAACATAATAAAGATAAGGCACCGGCGGAAGGCCAATCGTGATGATTTGTTCTGCTAGTGTCGCCTAGGACCCGAGTTCTTTTCCGCTGATCCAAGACTGAGCGCACTAACCACACGTGGGAGTTCTATGGGCCTCCCCGCAATCTATTACCGGATCCTCAAACCTGTCCAGGTGCCACAAGTAGTTCGGGTGTTTCTACGGTTACAAGCGCGGATGATATGGTAAGATGGATACGTGGTTACTTACGGTAGGGCTTGCGGTATGATGCGAAGTGACCATTCTCATGGTAGTTTGTGTCACCTAGCACGTAGACGCAAACGGTTAGGCCCACCTCGAAGCTTCGGCCGGACTCTCAAGGTGGATCAGTCCTAGCTAGGTGGCTCCCTGGACTTGTTTGGAGAGAAGGGAAGCATTGCGTCGAACGCTCCACCGGTACACCTCTAAGCGAGTGTTTCGATGCGTGTGGGTTCATTGGTGCATCCCTGCAGGGTGAAATCTTTTCGAAAAGCCGTGTCCGCGGTTATGGACGACTTGGTGAAATGCGCTGGCTAAAAAGATCATAGACAACTTGCACCTAATGATTATAACTTGACTAGTAAGATAGATCACTTGAATAAAAACCCATAAAACTTGTCCACCGTGTGAGTTGCCCTGATTGCTTCCTCGCGGGTGGTTGATCGAGGGAGTAATACTTGGGCGGGTTTTTGATGTGGTGAGTAGTATAGTTGGTTCCTTATGCGCTCTCTTACCTTGTCTCTTTTAGACGAAGTTGTAGCGTGTCTCTATAAGTTGTTAGTGTTGCTTGCCGCCGCCTCAATCGCTAACCCTCTTCCCCCGAAATTCCAGCTTTGATATCTTGTGAGTATTACTTGCCAGTACTGTTTATAGTACTGACCCCTTCGGGGCTGCTATTCCAATGTAGCCGACAGGTTTGAAGTCTGACGACGTTAGCTTGGGAATCCCTCCGGCTTGGCCTGGGCAGGGATATGGTGCCTTCGTTTATCTTCAGGACTCTTAGTCCAATTTGTTTCTTGTCCGTAGCCGGACGGTACCCGCTTCCGTTGTTATTTTGGATCTTTGTATTGTATCTTTCTCTTGACTCGGTGAGTCGTTGTTGTATATATGTTCTTTTGTGGGTTCTATCGAGAACTGTTGTTATGTTATCACAATTCCACCCGCATAACGTGTGTGTTGCGACGTGCACGTTATGCCTGGTGGGCGTCCTTTAGGATCGTTATTATGCGGATTTGGCTGGAACGCTCAAGTCTGCATAGTACCGATCTTGGGGCGTTACACAACAGCTTGCGCGCATCGTCGGACCTTGACGGCGCTCCCAAGGTGCTACGTGAGTGGCAAGTTCTCGACCCGCCGCCTGAGGGCTGGGTGCCGATAAGGGGTTCCCTGCTCTACCTGGGAGACGGAAGGTTTTGCATCACCAAAGTTTTCGACGTTGGGGGCGATCCGAGTGACAAGGCTGCTGTGATTACCGGTGTGGAGGTGGTGCAGGATGGATCATCCCAACTCCAGATGATTAAGCACATGTCCTGTATCAGTTATGCAGGCATCCAGTGTATCCTTTAGACCAATATGACTAGCTTTTTCTTGAGAAAATTGGGTCTACGCTATGCCACTAACTCTCACCATGTCATTACACGACTAGATGCATTTGACGTCGCTTTCCATAGATGAGACAAACTTGCCGTCTCTTCGCCTCCTGTATTACATGTGGGAACTACCAAATATCCACATCAGCAGAGTTGAGATAGCGTTGACCAGTTTTCATACATGCATTAGGGGTGAAAATCGGATATGGTTGAATAATAATGAAACCATGTCCGTGACCATATATTTTCGGGACTTGGAGTCAGAGCGGATATTGTGCGGATATGGTTACGGAATCGGAGCCTGCCGGTTAAGAATATGGGACGAATACAGTTTGGTTGCGGATAAACATTTTATCGGATGTCACTTTGATAATAGCCAATAGGACTAGCACATAGTACTATGCACCAACTTTAATCGAATTAAATTTTCGTACTGTGATATTCTAAATTGTATTTATTTTTAATAACTCATACTTCCAAATTCAAGTGCTGCCGACCCAGTTTAGTGCTGCCATGTTCGACGCACCCCCACGATCATACTGAAGCTGGACTTCCGGAAGGCCTTCGACTCCGTCAACTGGGATGCGTTGGATGCTATCTTGGAGGCGCGGGGGGTCGGTGAGATATTCCGCGGGTGGGTGCGCGCCATTCTTGCCACCGGTAAGACGGCGATCCTCCTCAACGGGGTTCCGGGGCGCTGGATCCAGTGCAAGACAGGGCTCAGGCAGGGGGACCCCCTGTCTCCGTACATGTTCCTGCCTGTTGCAGACTTCCTCCCCTGCCTCATCTACGGGGACACTGATGACGACCGCCTACTTCATCCTCTCGTTGATGATCTGCTGTGCCCCGTGATTCAGTATGCCGACGACACGCTGTTGGTGGTCCGCGCGGATCGAGCCCAGGTCCGCCGATTGCGTCGTCTGCTGGACATCTTCTCGCGAGCCACGGGGCTGCACATTAACTTCCACAAAAGTACGTTCGTCCCTATTTGTGTTGACGAGGGGCTGTCTGCCGACCTTGCCGGCATCCTGGGGTGTCCCGTCTCGTCCTTCCCCCAGACTTACCTTGGGCTGCCGATATCCGACAAGAAGCTTCCTACCAGTGCCCTCTCGTTTCTTGCCAGGAAGGTCTCGGGGAGGATCCCGGGGTGGCGATCCGCTCTAATCCCCATCGGTGGGAGGCTTACCTTGACAACGGCAGTCCTTTCGGCTCTCCCCTCCTTCGCCATGTCCGTGATGCCGATCCCCAAGATGGTTCTCGCTGAGATGGACAGGCCGCGCCGGTCGATGTTCTGGAAGGCGTCGGAGGCCTGCTCGGGGGGAGACTGCCAGGTCGCTTGGGGCCATGTGTGCCGCCTCCGAGATGAAGGGGGGCTTGGAGTGGTCGATCTGGAGCTCCAGAATACCTGCCTGCTGCTGAAGAAACTCCATGGGCTCTTCGCCGGGCACGACACGCTGTGGACCCGCTGGGTACGTCGATGGCACCTTGGAGAGCGCCGCGCTGAGCCGTCTCCCGCATGGAGCCACTTCATGTCACTGGTGCCCCTCTACCGCTCTATCACTAAGGTCACCCCGGGGGACGGGACGTTCACATCGTTATGGTATGACTCTTGGTCACCGTTGGGGGCGCTCGCCACTGCACTCCCCGCTGCATTTTCCCACTGCACTCTTCCGAATGCGACTATTGCCAGCTCGGTCCATGATGGCGGGGCTCTCGTTCCCCTAGCTCCGCGCGTCTCCCCCAGGGCGGCTGCTGAGATTGCATTCGTCCGCGCGCTCCTGTCTAACCTACACCTCCCCAGGAGGGCTGATCGGCGGGTGGTCTCCCTTGGGCCTCGGCGGACTTCAGAGTGGGGGGCATCTACCAGGCTCTCCACAGCTCGGGCTGCGTCGTGCCCTTCCAATCGGAGAATTGGCTATGTTTTGCTCCTCTCAAAGTTCGAGTGTTCTTTTGGATCTCGCGCCATCGGAAGACCAGAACACGAGCTCACCTCCACCGCATCGGCTTCGTCTCGTCTGCGGATTGTCCATTCTGCGTCGGCATGCGCGGAGACACGGGTCACCTCTTCGTCAGTTGCTCCCGGTTGGCGGGGGTGTGGGCGAAAGTGACTCCAGGGATGCGTCTCCCGGCCCCCACACGCCGATGTCCCCACCCTTCTGTGTGCGCTTGCGGATGGCCTCCCCCGATTACATGCCATGTCGCGCAACACTGTGGTCTTGGCCCTGCTTTGGACGATTTGGAAGACGCGCAACCGTATGGTGTTTGACACCGACTACGTGCCGCTCGCCCAGATTCTGCGCCTGCTGGTCGACCACCTGCGGCTGTGGGTTGTTCGTGCGCCCCGTCGAGTCGATACCACCCCTCTTCTTGCCTGGTGTGATAGCCTGGTACCTCGGAATTAGTGACCCCGTGCATACGGGCGTTTTCTCCCCCATCCCTCTGTATTCTCCATGAGTGGCATGTCACTCCCATGGGTCGCCCCCCTCGAAACGGCTCGGGGATGGTTCCCTTTACTATGTACTTTTTTGAGATAATGAAGTGCATTCAGGTGGGCATATCGCCCCCCGTTGTTTCCTCAAAAAAAAATTTCAAGTGACTATTTAACTTCCCCCCTTGAACGATCTGAGTATGTTAGAACTCATTATTCAAACTTTAGAAATATGCATGCCATAAATGATGACAAATTTCATGTATTGTGTCGAATATTTTCCGGTGACAATATATGTTTGAATACCGACGAATATTAGTAAAGCCACTTCCCTTTACCGTATGTGTGAATTACTATCCATATCGCTAACCGCGAAAACTATACGATTGCATCCTTTTTTTTCATTCCGTGAGCCTCCGGTCGGTCGGAAATTGTTACACGCAATAGCAAAACAACGATAAAGTTAAGCAAGATCAAATCAACGGGGACACGAGATTTTAACGTGAAAAAATCACGGGCGGCAGCCAGCAATACTTCACTATTTCGGATGAGGTTACAAACGCGCTGGGATTTACAATATGTGGCTTATCCCGTGCGGCGGCTTACAAGACGTACTTATAGGCAGTCCTGACCTAACTAGGTCCGCGTCGCTCACGCTCTGCTCGTCAGAAGCTGGCGGCCTTATCAGTCTAACCGGATTTGGATCACCATAAAATAACACTCCAACTTAAGACAAATTCCATCTTGTAGCGTAAACACAATCCTTCACCCTGAAACAACAAAGAAAACACTTCCAGCGCCAACTAGCCTGTTGGGCTAAACAATTATACCAACTAAGCTCGAGCAAAGCTCAAACTTAGCAACAAGAACTGGCTTTGTCATCATATTAACAGGATTATTATGAGTACTTACCTTGTGCAACAACATCATGCACATAATGATATTTGACATCAATGTGCTTTGTTCTCTCATGAAACATCTGATCGTTAGTAAGGTAAATAGCACTCTCACTGTCACAAAACAGGTTAATGCAAGTATCAACTCCACAAAGCTCAGCAAACAGACCTTTCAACCAAACAAATTATTTGCATGCTTCAGCAATAGCCATGTACTCAGGCTCAGAAGTAGATTGTGCAACATCACGCTGCAAGGTAGCCTTCGAGCTAACAACACATCCACTAACAGTAAACACATAACCTGTAAGTGACCTCCTCTTATCCAAGTCGGCAGCAAAATCTGAATCCAAATAGCCTGCGAGTCCCTCACCAGTGTTGCCAAACTATAAGCAAGCGTTGGATGTGCCACGAAGGTACCTGAAAACTCACGCTCTGCTCGTTAGAAGTTGGCGCCTTATCTGTTTAACCGGATTTGGATCGCCATAAAATAACAGAAATAAGTACCACATGTCAGATACAAATAACACAAAAATGGACGGAAGACGGTGGCACTGACAGGTGGGTCTCACCTAAGGCTAGTCACAGTGAGAGTAACTTAGCTAATAACTTGCATGCCAACTAAGCAAAAAGGATGATGTGGCAGCTAATTAATGAGGAGAGAAGCAAATAGAGTAACATAGCTAGTTATTATAACATCACGTTTCTCTAGACAAGATGAGTATATAAGATAGTAAATAAGACCATCTATATTACTCTCTTTGATGTTACTTTAGTAACTGTCGTGGGGTTGTCACGGCAAGTCCTTCCTCTGGGAAGGTGAGTTCTGGGGCCATTGATACACGAAGTACGTAGGAGAGGTTAATCTCGCCTAGGGACACAGATTTACCCAGGTTCGGCCCCTCTTGATCGAGGTAAAGACCTACTTCCTGCTTCTCTTTATTGATTGGGTGGATTCTCGATTACAAGGCTCCGGCTCCTCTCTGGGGAGTCGGCGACTATGGATTGCTTAGAACCTGTCGATCTAAGGTCCAGGACCCCGCTTATAAAGGTGGCCGGGTCTCTGGACTTACAACCTACACCGAGTCATACTAGAACACGGAGTCCTACTATACGTCTTGGCCTTCCAAGTTAGGGCTCCGGGTTGTACTTGGACTCCTTCCTGACGGGTCCCTTTTCCGTCATGGGCCTTGGTCGGCTTGTCTCCAGCCCAGCCCATGCGACTTGATGCATGACTCGGCTTTGGCCTTCTTGGTCTTGGCGGGTCTACTTTCCGGGTCCATGGGCCTACCTATAAAGTATCCCCCCATCAGTAGCCCCTGAATTTATCTTGGGCGCAGCTTTGGCGGCTTCCTCCGACTCCTTGGTTCGACTCCTTCATTCGACTTCTCCAATCTGAGTCTCAGGCTCAGAAGTCACTTGCTGCTAGCTCCAAGATGAATTCCTGCATAAAAATACAACACATATATAAAATGAGTCTATCCTCATCCCTTGTTCGAGTCCACCACTCTTGCCCTTTGTGACACCGGCCGAGTTTGTTATGGCTCCTGTGAACTGGCTCTGAGGAATTTAACTCTTTTTGATTCTTGAAGTCACAGGACTCGCCTTACTGGGACAAGCCGGATTTTTCCCACTTCTGTGACTTTATTCTCTCAGGTATTTCCTGTTTTGACTTGCAAGCGCTGAATCGCTATCCACAATTTACCGTGGACCACCACTGTAACTTTCTAGGGTTTTTACCCCTTTATAAATTGCAAAGGGTAGGGACCAGAACCTCACTTGTCCCTTTCGCCCCCAAATTTCTCTTCTCCCTCGCGCTCATTTCTTTCCCGCGCGCAGCACATCCCGCACGCTCCGCCCGAACGCCATGGCCCCCAAGCGCACCAAGGCCGCTTCCAAGGCCAAGGCCTCCTCGTCCAGCAGGACCGTCGACATCGCCGCCGCGGCCGCCGCCGCCGCCAAATCCTCATCGAAGCGGTCGATCTCCGCCGATTGGGGCGGATCTATGATTACAGCTGAGCAACTAAAGACGCACCGGCTGACCGGCCTTCTTCCCTCCAATGTAAAAGCTCGGGCCCCAGGGGATGAGGTGGTGCCCGCTCCCGCGAAGGATGAGGTTGTGATTTTCACAGAACACCTGTTCCGTGGATTCACGCCCCCGGGTAACCTCTTCTTCCGCCAGCTCCTTGACTTCTATAAGCTGCGGATTCATGACTTGGCTCCCAATTCCATCCTTACCTTATCCAATTTCGTCACTTTGTGTGAGGATTACCTCCAAATCAAGACAGATCTCGATCTCTGGCTTGAGCTCTTTTATTGCAACCCTCAACCTGAAACCTCTGGTGGTCCTCTTCTGCAATGCGGCGCTGTTGCTCTTCAGTGTCGCCTACATTCTGTCTTTCCCAAACCTATCTTTCCTAATCGCATCAAGGATTGGCAGAAAACCTTCTTTTACTGCAAGGATACCTCTCCTGCAGATGAACCCCGACTCCCTCTATTCTCTGAGGATCGCCTAGAGGCGACTCCTCTCATGAAGGCTAGGTGCCCGGAGACCGCCCGGCCAAAAGTCGAGTCTTTGATCGTCCGAATTCGAGCTCTTCTATCTCGCAATTTGGAAAACATGGATCTTGTCCGATGCTGGACCACCTGGAGGATTCAGCCGCTGAGTCATAGGACTCGGCTTATTTGTACGTATACTCGCTGCGCGGGTGACGACCTCCGGGTGACGGAACAACTGTCAGATGGTCCTGAACTTGGTCGGCTCATCAAAAAGCTGACCGGGAAGCCGGTGAAGGACCAGGCACACTTTGGGCTCCAGCCCTTCTGCTCCACCAACCCGGCTCCTGAAGTAAGCTTTCTACTTTATTGCATTTTCAACTTTCTTTTACCTGTATCACTTGCTAACTAATCTTCTCTGACTCTCTTGCAGCTCACCGACTCCTTCTGGAAGCCGGCCTCTAGAGCTGGTACTAGGAATGAAACTGAAGCTGACGCTGAGGTTGAGGAAGAGACCCCTGTCATAGAGCAAACCACTGTGGCAGAGGGTGCTGATGATGATGCAGACGAGGAGTCCTCTCAGGAGGCCCCTGCTACAAATGATGGTGATGATGACAATGAGGATGAGGAGTCCTCACCAGAGGCTCCTATTGTAGAGGATATTGATGAGGGTGAGTCCTCCCCGGAGGCTCCTGTTACTGAGCAGGCTCGCACGGCTTCTGGCACCGCGGCTGCTCAGCCAACCTCATCCGAGGAGTCCTCAGCTGCGAAAAGTCACTCCTCTTCATCCCCTGCTTCCAATAACAATGTGTCTCGAGAGGCTGTCCCCAAGGTACCCCTTTCACGAGTCCTTGGATCAACTCGTTCGCCTGCTAAGCCTGAAGAGCGTGTGCAGAGCGTTGTTGCTGCTAGGAAGAGAAAATTGCGCTCCGATGGGCCCGTAGAGACTCCTGAGCCTCTGCCAGTTTCGCACCAACGGAAGTCGGCTTCTCCTCCTAGCAAAGACGACTCCTACCACTCTGGCATGTCTATGCCCTCTTCGGACTCTCAGGCCTCCTTGGACCTGGAAACTAATGTTGGGTATGACTCCTCTGTTTACTATATTTGTATTCAAATGACTTCTGCTTTTCCTTTTCACTAGATTTATTGCTGACTTCTGACTTTATCTATTTCAGGGCTCGGCCTTGCGTCAAGGTCGCCAAGCTCCCAGGTATGACTGATGTCACATCGGCTCGTGGGCCTGTCCCTCCTTCGGCTTCTCAGACAACAAGCACAAGGACAGGTCCCTCCACTCCTGCATCTGCCGGTGTAACCACAGCTCCCACTATTCCCGAGTTCCCTTCAAGGACTCGGGAGGCGACTCCACTGGTGGCCCAGCCCTCATCTGGGACTGGGACTCCTGTCGCCGCACCTCAAACTCATCTGGCTCCTCCGAAGGCGGCTCCTGTAGCTCAACCGAACGACAAGGCCAAGTCCTCTATTGACTACAGCCGACTTCGGGTGGCTGATAATATGTCTTTCTCTGAAGCTTATGCTGAAGCAGTCGACCTGAACGATCAATCCGCCAGGCTAAAGGATGATGAGAAAGCGGCTCTTAGGTCCCTTCACATGATTCATAACGTAAGCTCTTATGACTTTTATCCTTTACGCTTTCTGATAGCCTCCTATTGCAGTAGCCCCCAAGCACCTGTCTGTGGTGACTTGTGACTAGGATAGGTGCTTTGCTTTGAAATTGAACTCAACTGCTGTGTAGAAAAAATTTGCACACTGTAGCCCCCAAGCACTGAGTCCTTAGCTCTACTAGGACTCGGGGCTGCTGATTTGCTGTCTGTCGGGTCCTTGGACCAGAAAACTTTTCCACGAGTAGCCCCCAAGCGCCGAGTTGTCAGCTTGCGACGACTTGGAGCTACAAATCCATGTAATTTACTGGTAATTAACGTGTAGAAAAAATTCTGCTCTGCGAGTAGCCCCCAAGCGCTAAGTTGTTGACTTGTGACGACTTGGAACTGATGACTTGTTGACTAGGACCCATGCCTGCTGGTTGTGAGAGAAAAATTTGACTCCTGAGTAGCCCCCAAGCGCCAAGTTGTTAACTTGTGACAACTTGGAGCTCATGAGTTCTCTGCGTTGACTTGTAAAACTGACTTGTAAAATCTGACTTATCAATTCTGACTTGTAAGCTATGACTTGTCAATTCTGACTTGTAAAAATTTGACTTGTGATTGCAGAGCCTTATCTCCAAGATGAAGAGGGATATGAAGGAGCTAGAGGACCAGGCAGCTGCTAGTGCCAGGTCTGCTCAAGCTGAGAAAGAGCACTCTCTTCAATTGGAGAAGGATCTGAAAGCTTTATCTGCTCAACTGGAGCAGGTGAAGAAAGAATCTGCAGATGCTAAGAGAATTGCCCAAAAGGCACACAATGATCTGAAAGCTGTCTTTGACACCTGCCGCAAAGGCATTGGGGCCATGTGCCAACATATATTTGGTAAGCTTGTGCCTTTGCTTACTCCTTCTTTGCACTTTTCTGAACTACTTTTAGACTGACGATGACTGATTTCCTTTCTGCAGGGGCTGACTCCCCAAAACTCAAGCTACCCACTAGCAAACAACTTCATGAGATGCTTGACCACTGTCATGGGCTGCAAGAGGGAGCCCGTGCTGTGGTGAAATATCTGAATGCTAAGGGCAAGTGCCCCAAAGAACCTGAACGTCTGGTGGACGAGTTGTCTAGGGCACCAGGGTATATGCGGCTGTGGAAGCAATCTTCTTTGAGGAGAGCATCCATCAGAATCCTTGCCCTAGCCCACAGTTATTATCCCACTGTCTTAGAGCCGGCACTGCTTACTATGGGAAAGCCAGAACAACATGAGGATGGCAAACCCTTCACCCAAGACGACTTCAAGGCTGAGGAAAAGCTGGTGCGGCCATACGCTTGTGAGATTGCCAACAAGATGGACCCTGAGGTATGGGTTCATCACTATGACTTGGAGAACAAAAGGGTTGCTCCAGAGACTCCTGAGATTGTAAAATTTGGCCGCCCCTCACAGGACTCAGCTGGTGTCCCCTCTTCGTCTGCTGCACCGAGTTCCTCATCACCGGCGGCTCCTGCTCCTGGTGCCGAGCCTATATTGAAGACTCCTGCTGCGCCCAATCCTTCAAGAGCTATCTCTGGTGTGGCCCAGAAACAAGAAGAGCTGGCTAAGCACATAAAGAGTCCCAGAGGCACCGGTTTTCAAACGAAAAGAGTCGCCACCAAGCTTCCTGTGAAGCCGGCTCCTGCCTCTGCTGCTCAAACAAAGAACAAGTCTCCTGTGAAGAAGGACTCCCCGATTTCGTCTGAGAAGTCGACTCCTCTGGAGGATCATCCCTTGGATGACTTTTGAATTTTTGTAATAATGTGCTACTGGTGTTTAAGCTTTGTAATGATGCACTGGTGGTGCAAACCTTTTTAGGTATTTTGAACTACTTGTTCTGAAATTGTGCCAATCGGCTTGTAATGACTTGCTTGTTAAACTGTGAGATTGATATGTATTATCTGTGCAAGTCATTTTGTGGTTCTTATAACCCATCCAATTATCCACTGATGAATAAGTAGGCCCTGCATGACTTCTCTTACAGTTTGTGCTGACAGGCTCCTGACACCTCATGCCCCTTAGGATTCATAAGAGCCGGAGACAAGTCATGCCTGTAGATTAGTCATATTGTGCAGGATGCATCTGACTTACCAGCGAGAAAATTAGGAAAAGTTCGGCTACTGTGCTGGGTTCAAGAGTCTAAGCTTAACTTTTTTCACTGAAAAGCAAGCCCCCAAGAACCTGATGATCAAAGTTAAAAAATAAAGTGCACTCACTGGGTGACTCGACTAAAAGAACTCATATTCACATAAGCCGGCTTTATTTTTTTTGATCATAATAATTTGATTACATCTAGGCATGGCTCATGGGCTCTTTGCCTTTCAACTCGTAAAAGTATTACAACTTAAGTATAATAAGGACATAACTGAGCTATGTTCCATGGCCTTTTTGCCTCTGCATAGGGATCTAGCGTATGAGCTGTGTCAGCTCCTTTACTTTCACTTGCCGGCTCTCGCACATCCATTAGATAGTACGACCCATTGTGCAAGTTCTTGCTTATGACGAACGGTCCTTCCCATGGTGGAGATAACTTGTGCATCCCTTCCCTATTTTGGACAAGGCGAAGCACTAAGTCGCCTTCCTGGAAAGTCCGAGTCTTGATTCTGCGTGCGTGATATCGCCGCAAGTCCTGCTGATAAACTGCTGATCTCTCAAGGGCTAACTCCCTTGCTTCCTCAAGTGCGTCCACCGAGTCCTGGCGAGCGAGTTCATTCTCTATCTCGACATAATTGGCTACTCGTGGCGAGTCATGCAGCAAGTCGCTAGGCAGGACGGCTTCTGCGCCATACACCATGAAGAAAGGTGTGAAGCCAGTGGATCTGTTAGGAGTCGTCCTTATACTCAAAGTACTGCTGGCAGCTCCTCAACCCAACACCCGGCGGCTCTTAGCAAGGGGACTCGGAGCCGAGGTTTAATTCACTTCAGCAACTCCTGATTTGCCCTCTCTGCTTGTCCATTGGACTGTGGGTGTGCCACTGAGGCTAGGTCGAGTCTGATGTTGTTCTCACCACAGAACTTGGCCATCTCTCCAACTGATAAGTTGGTACCATTATCTGTAATGATGCTGTGAGGATATCCGAAGCGTGTTGCTATTTTCCTGAAAAATCTCACTGCTGATGATCCGTCGACTCTCCTGACAGGTTCGACTTCCACCCACTTGGTGAACTTGTCAACTGCTACTAAAAGATGGGTCTTCTGACAAGGCGACTTTGAGAAAGGACCCACCATGTCAAGCCCCCAAACTGCAAACGGCCAAGTGATAGGAATAGTCCTGAGCTCTTGGGCTGGCACATGGTCTTGCCTTGCGTACCTTTGGCATCCATCACAGACTCGTACTATCTTTTCTGCGTCCAGATGTGCTGTTAACCAAAAGAACCCGTGCCTGAAAGCTTTGACACCAAGGATCTAGTGGATGCATGATGACCACAATCACCTGCATGAATCTCTTGCAGTATTCCAAGGTTTCCAGAAATATTTTATTTGCAAAATTTGGACTTATAGATTGAATTATGTCAAATTTACTCAAATGACTCATTTGAAATTGAATAATTTGGTTTTATTACAAAGAAAACTAATAGTGCCAAAAGATTCTAAAAGTCCAGAGCTTTTCAAAAAGATAAAGTTTGTTAAATTTGGCTAAAGGGTTAAAAAGTTATGAAGGTTTGAAGTTGCAGGGGTTTTTCTGCAAAACTGACAATTCGGGTTTAAACCAGAAAATAGGCAGGTGACGTGGCGCTGACGGGGTGCTGACTGTGCTGCTGATTGTGCGCTGACGCGGCTGTCCCTGACTCGCTGGTACCCTTTCGGTGGATGGTTCTAATCTGCACCGTCCGATCTAGATCGGACGGCCAAGAACGGATCGGGCGGTGGTGGCGGTTTACCTCGCCGGAACACGATGACGGCGGCTCGGTCGTGGACGGTGACGACGATGCGGTGGTGCTTCGGGCTCGGGGAGGCGACGACGGATTTCAGGAGGACACGGCGGAGATGATGGCGAGGTTTCGTCGTCGAGAGCGTCCTGTGGCGGCGAGGAGGCGTGGCCGGAGTGGTGCGAGCGTCGGCGAGCTCCGGGTGCTGGACGGACAAGTCGCTCCGGAGGTGCTAGTGCTCGGAGAGGAGGGCGATTGGGTGCGGCATGATGAGGCGGAGATGATGGAGCGGTTGGCGGCGTCGATTGCCTCCTGGAACGGCGTGTCAACGCGGATGGAGTGGCGGCGCGGCGTCGGTGACCGTCGGATCGAGCTCGTGCTCGACGATAGAGCTGCGAAGAATATAAACGGAGGGGTCAGCGAGGTTTGACTCAATACAGGAGAAGATTAGGACCAAAAAGGGGAGGCGGGAGCCTTTGTCTTCGCCGGAATCGACCTCCAACGGCGGCGGACGAGCTCCACTCCGACGAGCTTTTCCGACGGCCTGGCGGCACGATTCGACGAGAGGGAGCGAGGGCAAAGAGAGAGGAGAGGGTGGGCTTCCAAGGGACGGGGTCGGCGAGGCAATTGGTGCCCTTAATCGCGAGCAATCAAGGGGGAAATCGATCGGGAAGAAACGGCCGTGGCTTCGTTGAAGACGATGACGTCACGGTGGTCCCACCAGTCAGGTATTTCCCTTTTCTTTTCCTTTTTCTGTTTTCTTTTATAACTTTTGATTTAGGCCTCCAAATCAAGTCAAATAAATTTGTAAATTTTGTAAAATTCCAAATATTCAAAATAAACATTTAGGAACTATTTTTGGTCAAAAAAATTACCAAAATACCCTTTTGGTCAAATTTGCCTTATATGGCTATTTGGTGATTTTCCAAATTAGGGTTTATAAATATCTCAAAAATTTAAATAAAAACTAGGGAATAATATGAGTAATATCATTCAAATTGATAACTCATTTTCATATTAAGATAATTTAATATAAAAATTTTTATAAAACAAATCTTGGAAAAGTATTTAAATTATTTCCACAAATGAAATAGGGTTTAGAATATCCCCATATTATTTATTTTAAAATCATAAACCAAAGGGGAAATACTATTTGAAAACCCCATTTAAATGTTTTATTTCCAAGACTTTAAATTGAGATTTGAAGATAAAGGAATATTTATTTTAAAATACAACTTTGAAGATGTCAAAACAATCTTCTATAAAAGCTTTTCTTGATTTTTGGAGACTTTATTTAATTATTCACAAAAGTTTTAAATTTTTGTGATTTTAAAACATTCCAAAATTTGGGATGTTACACTTGCGTCTGTCAATATGCTCCACTTGATAATCAGAAAAGAACCCGGCTATCTGTTCGACTGCTCTTCTATAGCCGCCATGTTTGCATCCTTCGAGTCCCAGGTTCCAGATACTTGCTGAGCTACAAGATCCGAGTCTCCAAAGCACCTGATACGCTTGATGTTCATCTCCTTGGCCAAACGCAGGCCGTGCAGCCAAAGCCTCATACTCTGCCATATTGTTTGTACAATCAAAATGCAGCTGAAGACATATGCCAACTTATCTCCTTTTGGTGAAGTTAAAACCACGCCGGCTCCTGAGCCTTCTAGCTGTCTGGACCCGTCGAAGTGCATTGTCCAATATTTGGTGCAAGGGTGAACTTGGTGAGGATGTACAATCAGTCCAGTCATTGACGAAGTCGACCAAAGCTTGGGATTTGATTGCTGTCCTAGGCTCGTATGTGATATGGTAAGGACCCAACTCGATTGCCCACTTGGACTCGACCTGTTGCATCTCTGTTGCGTATGATATCGGCTAGCGGTGCTGAACTCACCACTTTGATTGGATGCTCTTGGAAATAATGCTTGAGCTTCCTACTTGCAAGGAAAACTCCATAGACTACTAGCTTCTGCCATTGAGGGTACCTTTGCTTTGACTCTGTTAGGACTTCACTGATGTAATAAACATGCCTCTGCACTGGATACTCTTTTCCTTCCTCTGATCGTTCCACAACTACTACTGCACTGACCACCCTTTCATTGGCAGCCACATATAATAGCATGGGCTCCTTATCTGTAGGAGCTGCAAGTACTGGTGCTGATGATAGGGTTTTCTTCAAGCCTTCAAAAGCATCATCGGCTTCTTTATCCCATATGAACTTGTCCGACTTCTTCAAGAGTCGATAGAGAGGACCCGCCTTCTCTCCGAGTCTTGAGATGAATCTGCTGAGAGCTGCTACACAAACAACGAGTTTCTGAACGTCCTTTAGACAAGTCGGCTTCTGCAGATTGTGAATAGCCTTGATCTTCTCTGGGTTTGCTTCAATGCCTCTCTCTGAAACAATGAAGCCTAGGAGTTTGCCTGCAGGGACTCCAAAAACACACTTGGTTGGGTTGAGTTTCATCTTGTACTTGCGCAGGTTATCAAAGGTTTCTGTCAGGTCTGCTACCAGAGAGTCGGCCTTCTGAGACTTGACAACTACATCATCCACATAAGCGTGAATATTCCTTCCAATCTGTTCTTTGAAACAATTCTGGATGCACCTCTGATATGTAGCTCCTGCGTTCTTGAGTCCAAAGGGCATTGTTGTATAACAAAATGCTCCAAAGGGCGTGATAAAAGTGTCTTCAGCGTCTTCAGCTCTATGTTGAGTCTGATCTGGTGGTATCCTGAATAGGCATCCACAAAAACAAAAGTAACTCTGACCCCGCTGTGGAGTCAATGATCTGGTCAATACGAGGCAATGCAAACGGGTCCTTGGGGCAATGCTTGTTAAGACCCGTGAAGTCGATGCACATCCGCAACTCTCCTGTTTTCTTTGGCACTAGCACTGGATTGGCTACCCACTCTGTGTGAAAGATTTCCTTGATGAACTCGGCTGCGAGGAGCCGAGCCACCTCTTCTCCGATGGCTTTCCTCCTGTCATCGTGAAACTTGCGCAAACCTTGCTTAACTGGTCTTGCATTAGGTTAACGTGTAAGCTGCTCGGCGAGTTCTCTGGGGACTCCTGGCATGTCCAATGGCTTCCATGCAAAGATGTCCCAGTTCTCACGGATGAACTCGACGAGCGCGATTTCCTATTTATCAGAGAGGTTGTGCCCCAATGGTGAACTGCTTGGAAGAATCACCAGGGGTGAAGTCGACTTGCTTTGTATCCTGAGCTGACTTGAATTTCATCTTCTCCTCTGTGGCCGGCTTCTTAAGGACCGANAGAGAGAGGAGATCTAGATCTACACTTCCACCAAACCATCTCTCCTCTAAGTGAGGGGAACCCTTTGGATCTAGATCTTGGAGTTCCATTTGTTGAGTTCTTCTTTGTTCTTCCTTTCTTCTCCCCCACAAGCATTAGTTGCTTTTGGTGGGATTTGAGAGTGAAGGATTTGTCCACTTAGTGTGTTCTTGCCATTGCATTGCTTGCATCGGTTTGAGTTCTCCACGGTGATTCGTGGAAAGTGAAGTTGAGAAGCTTGTTACTCTTGGGTGCTTGGGTGCCCTAGAGCTTGTTCCTCTAGGGCACGTTGGTACCCTAGACGGTTGTTGATTTCTCGGAGTCTTGGTGGCTCACGGGATTTGTTGAGAGCCTCCAATTAGGTTGTGGAGTGAGGCTCAATCTTATTCATCTCGGAGCTTTGGTAGCTACGAAGACATTGCCGGGAGCCACCAATTGAGTTGTGGTGTGTGCCCCGGCCTTGGGCATCGAGTCTTGGCGGCTCGGTGCATTTGGTGAAGACCCTCCAACTTGTGGAGTGAGCTTCATCCTTGTAAAGGTTCTAGTTGTCAACCTCAACGGCAACATAGTAACAAGTGCCTCGCCACATTGGTGGTAAGACACAACGGAGATACGGTGTGCCATATCAAGGCTACTTGGTGTTTCACTTTGGTGAACACCGCGCCGCTCCAACGGAGACTAGCTTCCATTGGGAAGTGAACTTCGGGATAAATCATCGTCTCCGAGTGCCTCGGTATTTCTATACCCGAGCTTCTTACTTATGCTATTTACTTTGTGATAGACATCGAGCTTAAAGTCATATATCTTGCTATCACCTAGTTGATTATATTGCTTAGCATAAGTTGTTGGTGCACATAGGTGAACC
The DNA here is from genome assembly GCA_012064385.1 of Puccinellia tenuiflora. Classification (NCBI taxonomy): domain Eukaryota; kingdom Viridiplantae; phylum Streptophyta; class Magnoliopsida; order Poales; family Poaceae; genus Puccinellia; species Puccinellia tenuiflora. The sequence goes on from QRDG01000320.1 coordinate 446,928, forward strand.
TAGCTAGTTTAGGTTTTGGCTTGATAAATTAAACGTTAGTTTTATTCCGCATTTATTCAAGCCTTAACCGTAATAATTTTAAATCGCCTATTCACCCCCCTCTAGGCGACATCCGTGTCCTTTCACCTCCTCCTTGAGGTTGGTTAGGGTTATTACCGGCTCCTCCACCGTGGTTGCCGGGTCCTCCATCACCATTGTTTCCTCTATATCCATTGTTGTTGCCTCTATTTCCTGGTCCTGGGAATCTGGCACGCTGCAAATCCACGCACTGTCCCAAAGTATGACCACACTTGCCGTTTCTGGCGTGTTTAGGGAATGGACTCGCCAGAACCTCCTCTGTGGTTGGTCTACGCCCCTGATACCCTTGAGAATTATTGTCCTTGCGTCTGACCCCAGTGTTTGTGTTAGCCACTAGGTCAGAGTTTCCTCCATATGGCCGCTTGTTACTTCCCTGGTTCTGATTCTGGTTTTGATTCTGGTTCTGACCATTGCCACAGTGTCCTTTAGGCCCTTCCTCCTGATCCTTTGTTTTATCTATGGCAGCATGCTTATTAGCACCTGCCATGATCTCGCCGATCATAAAGGGAATACCTTGATTCAGGCTCTCCTTCATACGACCCAGCTTCCAGCTCAAGGGATTGTAGCTGCAATTTCTCTCCATTGCCATTAGCACTGAAATCGTTGGGAGTCCTTGCGATGAGTTGATGATCTCCGACACCCGCTTCATCACCAATGCCTTGCAGACTCGCCCTTTCTCTGAACACAACCGCTCCAAGTCCTCTATGGTACTAAGCTTTTTTGCATGTTCCCTGGAGTCTGTACGAAAGCCGACTTCAACTGCTCCCAAGAATTGATTGATCTAGGAGGCAAGTTATTGCATCCACACTTTGGTTGCTCCCTCCATCATAAGGTACATGAATTTTGGCACACAGATTACCTGTGGCATTGCGAATGCTCATCGCCATCTCGTATGTGCCCAACCAGGAAGTTGGGTCCCATTGTTGGGCTCGTATTGGGAACTTTGCGCGGCTCCTTGAAGTCGCTGGGGAAAGACTCGGACCTGATGGCATCTGACAGGCACTCTGGACCTGTTAGTGAAGAAGAGGTACCAGGAAAAGTCACCTCTGTGTGTGCCCGGGTTGGCTGAGGCTGGTTATCTGCACCAGCTAGGGCTCTGTCCCTCTCAGCCTCCCGAGCCCTGGCTGCCTCCCTCTCTCGTCGCTGTCTCGCTTCATCAACCACCAGCGAGCTCGTGAGGCAGTTGGTGATGTTTTGCCCTGTTCCTCTCTTGTTCATGGCGCCTTGCGCTTGTAGAGTGGCCGGGTGAGACTCGTCATTTGCCGACTCCGCGTACCGAGTTGAACGGTGTCGAGTGCAGCCTACTTGTATCTGGAAACGCTGGATAAAGAGCTTGCTGAGTCATCGCTGTCTTTAGCATCTCAATAGGCACGGCGGGTCTCCTGTCCCGCTGGTCCTTCTGGTATCTCATGTTCTCTAGTCCTCATAGTTGCCGCATGAAACTTTGTCCATTGGGTTAGAGTAATGCCTTCTGGCTACGAAACCTGCCAGGTGGAGGTCCCATACCACCTGTTGATCCTCCTCCGACGCCTCCTTCAGGTGGCGGTCCGTTGGTATCGTTGCTTGCCGGGTCCTTCTGGAGGTGGTGGGTGGTGGTGGTGGTGTGGTGTTGCTCCTCCTCCTGCGCCGCCTCCTGCAGCTGATGAGCTCCCTAGCCCGGCTCCTGCGCCTGGACCCATTGGGTGTGTTGAATAAAGCAGTAGGGTTGACAATGACTCCGCCATGCAGGCGACTCCTCGCTCTGCGATGCTGAATTGAGGTGAGTTCTTCTTGGCGACTCCTCACAACCTAGGCCTCCGTTTGGACCCGGGCCCGCTCTTCCACCAACCTGCGATTTGCCTCTGTGATTTCCGCTAGCTGCCTCTCTAACGCAGCACGAGCACTGGCTAATTCGGCCGCCCGCTCTGCTGCATTGCTTGCATTGATTTCCTTTGTCAGTAGACTTGGATCAAACTGATTTCCGCCGTTTCCAGACATATAGACTCCAACGACGCGGGCGCGTACTGGTGACTCCGCGTAATCCTCCTCCTCAATTCCATACCCAAGCCGATCCTCGAACAAGGGCAAGATAGACTCTGAACCGGCGTCGTAATCTGGCTCCATACATGGCTCCGCCAGCGACTCCTCTTCATGGTTGACATCAAGTTGTTTCTCTGGCTCGGCGATGATGCCGACTTCTGATGTACCGACCGACTCCTCACCGTCGGACTCGACAACAACTGTAGGCTCTGATACTGATTCCGCCGAGTTAGCGCGAAGTCCTGATGCGCAAATCATGCCGACGAATACGTTGATCCCTCCAAAGACAAGCTGATAAACCCTCGTCGACTTCCTCCATCTCGGGAGTCCAGCCGAAGTCATCGATCTCGGTTTCTCCATGCTCATTAGTGTAGACTCGCCCGATGGCGAGTTTCTCCATGGCCCGGCGAGTGGCTCCCACAATCTCAACTCCTCGCATCTCCTGCCCCACGGTGGGCGCCAACTGTCGTGGGGTTGTCACGGCAAGTCCTTCCTCTGGGAAGGTGAGTTCTGGGGCCATTGATGAACCAAGTATGTAGGAGAGGTTAATCTCGCCTAGGGACATAGATTTACCCAGGTTCGGCCCCTCTTGATCGAGGTAAAGACCTACTTCCTGCTTCTCTTTATTGATTGGGTGGATTCTCGATTACAAGGCTCCGGCTCCTCTCTGGGGAGTCGGCGACTATGGATTGCTTAGAACTTGTTGATCTAAGGTCCAGGACCCGCTTATAAGGTGCCGGGTCTCTGGACTTACAACCTACACCGAGTCATACTAGAACACGGAGTCCTACTCTTCGTCTTGGCCTTCCAAGTTAGGTCTCCGGGTTGTACTTGGACTCCTTCCTGACGGGTCCCTTTTCCGTCATGGGCCTTGGTCGGCTTGTCTCCAGCCCAGCCCATGCGACTTGATGCATGACTCGGCTTTGTCCTTTTTGGTCTTGGCGGGTCTACTTTCCGGGTCCATGGGCCTACCTATAAAGTATCCCCCCATCNGGTGACTTTATGCCACCGCTGGCTCCAATGAAGAGAACTAGTAAATTGCCGGCTCCTGGAGACGACATTAATGCTACAGCCGAGGCGGCGATAGAAGGAGTACGAAGAAAGGATAGCAAAGTACCAGGAACTGCTAACTCCACTTCCTCGTAACGCATCGCTGGCCGACATGGAGAAGCGTCGTGCCCAACTGGAAGAACAGGCAGCCCAGATAGCAGAGTGTGAAGTCGATCTCACAAACAAGGAAACATAATTCATCCGGAAACAGAGAGAAAAGGGGGCCAACGATGTTTCCTGTCCGGCTCGCAACAAGAATCTGCACAAGAAGCTGGATTTCCGCAGCAAGTGGGAAGCCGACCATGTAAACTCAGTCTGGAGAAAGTACCACCACCGACGTGATCCGGTGACCAATTTGTGTTACTTCAACACCCCAGCCAAAAACATGGAGGCGGCCCAGGAGGTCATGTTCGACAAATCGTTGGACCGCGATGCTCACCTCAAATACTTGGCTTATTTTACTGGAGGTTGCACAGCAACAGCAAAACAACTCGCAAGTCAAGTCGGGTAGGCTATTTGACGACTCTCGTTGTCGTGGGGTTGTCACGGCAAATCCTTCCTCTGGGAAGGTGAGTTCTGGGGCCATTGATACACGAAGTACGTAGGAGAGGTTAATCTCGCATAGGGACACAGATTTACCCAGGTTCGACCCTCTTGATCGAGGTAAAGACCTACTTCCTGCTTCTCTTTATTGATTGGGTGGATTCTCGATTACAAGGCTCCGGCTCCTCTCTGGAGAGTCGGCGACTATGGATTGCTTAGAACTTGTCGATCTAAGGTCCAGGACCCCGCTTATAAAGGTGGCCGGGTCTCTGGACTTACAACCTACACCGAGTCATACTAGAACACGGAGTCCTACTCTACGTCTTGGCCTTCCAAGTTAGGGCTCCGGGTTGTACTTGGACTCCTTCCTGACGGGTCCCCTTTCCGTCATGGGCCTTGGTCGGCTTGTCTCCAGCCCAGCCCATGCGACTTGATGCATGACTCGGCTTTGGCCTTCTTGGTCTTGGCGGGTCTACTTTCCGGGTCCATGGGCCTACCTATAAAGTATCCCCCCATCAGTAGCCCCCGAATTTATCTTGGGCGCAGCTTTGGCGGCTTCCTCTGACTCCTTGGTTCGACTTCCCCAATTTGGGTCACAGGCTCAGAAGTCGCTCGCTGCTAGCTCCAAGATGAATTCCTGCATAAAAATATAACACACATATAAAATGAGTCCATCCTCATCCCTTGTTTGAGTCACCACTCTTGCCTTTGCATTAGCTGGCCGAGTTTGTTATAACTCTTACGAACAAGGACTGAAGAACTTGACTCTTCTTAACTTTCACTGTCACAGGACTCGCCATTCTGAGACAAGCCGGCTCCTTCCACTTCTGTGACTTTAGTTTCTATTATCATTTCCTGTCTGGCTTTTAGCCACTGAACCGTTATCCACTTATCTGTAGTGGACCGTTACTGTAGCCACTTAGGGTTTTTCCCCTCTTATAAATTGCAAAGGGTAAGACCTAAAACCCTCACTTGTCCCTTTCGCCTCAAATTCCCCTTTTCTCTAAAGATCGCCTCGAGGCGACTCCCCTTATGAAGGCTAGGTGCCCGGAGACCGCCCGGCCAAAAGTCGAGTCTCTGATCGTCCGAATTCGAGCTCTTCTATCTCGCAATTTGGAAAACATGGATCTTGTTCGATGCTGGACCACCTGGAGGATTCAGCCGCTGAGTCATAGGACTCGGCTCATTTGTACGTATACTCGCTGCGCGGGTGATGACCTCCGGGTGACGAGCAACTGTCAGATGGTCCTGAACTCGGTCGGCTCATCAAAAAGCTGACCGGGAAGCCGGTGAAGGACCAGGCACACTTTGGGCTCCAGCCCTTCTGCTCCACCAACCCAGCTCCTGATGTAAGCTTTACACTTTACCACATTTCTAACTTGCTTTTATCTGTATCGCTTGTTAACTCATTTTCTCTGACTCTCTTGCAGCTCACCGACTCCTTCTGGAAAGCCGGCCTCTGGAGCTGGCACTAGGAATGAAACTGAAGCTGAGGCTGAGGTTGAGGAAGAGACCCCTGTCACAGAGCAAACCACTGTGGCAGAGGATGCTGATGATGATGCATACGAGGAGTCCTCTCAGGAGGCCCCGGCTGCAATGATGGTGATGATGACAATGAGGATGAGGAGTCCTCTCCAGAGGCTACTATTGTAGAGGATATTGATGAGGGTGAGTCCTCCCCGGAGGCTCCTGTTGCTGAGCAGGCTCACACGGCTTCTGGCCGCCGTGGCTGCCCAGCCAACCTCATCTGAGGAGTCCTCAGCTACAAGAAGCCACTCCTCTTCATTCCCCTCCTTCCAATACCAATGTGTCTCGAGAGGCTGTCCCCAAGGTATCCCTTTTCACGAGTCCTTGGATCAACTCGCTCGCCTGCTAAGCCTGAAGAACGTGTGCAGAGCATTGTTGCTGCTAGGAAGAGGAAATTGCGCTCCGATGGGCCCGCAGATGCTCCTGAGCCTCTGCCAGTTTCGCACCAACGGAAGTCGACTTCTCCTCCTAGCAAAGACGACTCCTACCACTCTGGCATGTCTATGCCCTCTTCGGACTCTCAGGCCTCCTTGGACCTGGAAACTAATGCTGGGTATGACTCCTCTGTTTACTGTATTTGCATTCAAATGACTTCTGCTTTCTTTTTCACTAGATTTATTGCCGACTTCTGACTTTATCTATTTCAGGGCTCGGCGTTGCGTCAAGGTCGCCAAACTCCCAAGCATGACTGATGTGACGTCGGCTCGTGGGCCTGTCCCTCCTTCGGCTTCTCAGACAACAAGCACAAGGACAGGTCCCTCCACACCTGCATCTGCAGGTGCACTAACGGCTCCCACTATCTCCGAGTCCCCTTCAAGGACTCGGGAGACGACTCCACTAGTGGCCCAGCCCTCATCTGGACTGGGACTCCTGTTGCCGCACATCAAGCTCACTGGCTCTCCGAAGGCGACTCCCATTGTTCAACCAAACGACAAGCCGGCCAAGTCTTCTATTGACTACAGTCGACTTCGAGTGTCTGACAACATGTCTTCTCTGAGTCTTATGCTCAGGCTGTCGACTTGAATGATCAATCCGCCAGGCTAAAAGATGATGAGCAAGCATCCCTTAGGTCTCTTCACATGATCATAACGTAAGCTTTTTGACTTCTACCCTTTATGCTTTCTAGCATCCTCCTATTGCAGTAGCCCCCAAGCACCTGTCTGTGGTGAGTTGTGACTAAGATAGGCGGCTTTGCTTGAAATTGAACTCCACTGCTGTGTAGAAAAAATTTGCACACTGTAGCCCCAAGCACTGAGTCCTTAGCTCTACTAAGACTCGGGGCTGCTGATTTGCTGTCTGTCGGGTCCTTGGACCAAAAAACTTTCCACGAGTAGCCCCCAAGCGCCGAGTGTCAGCCTGCGACGACTTGGAGCTACAAATCAGTGCAATTTACTGGTACTTAACTTGTAGAAAAAAATTCTGCTCTGCGAGTAGCCCCCAAGCGCCAAGTTGTTGACTTGTGACGACTTGGAGCTGATGACTTGTTGACTAGGACCCATGCCTGCTGGTTGTAAAAGAAAATTTTGACTCCTGAGTAGCCCCCAAGCGCCATGTTGTTAACTTGTGACGACTTGGAGCTCATGAATTCTCTGCGCTGACTTGTAAAGCCTGACTTATCAATTCTGACTTGTAAGCTATGACTTGTCAATTCTGACTTGTAAAGATTTGACTTGTGATTGCAGAGCCTTATCTCCAAGATGAAGAGGGATATGAAGGAGCTAGAGGACCAGGCAGCTGCTAGTGCCAGGTCTGCTCAAGCTGAGAAAGAGCACTCTCTTCAATTGGAGAAGGATCTGAAAGCTTTATCTGCTCAACTGGAGCAGGTGAAGAAAGAATCTGCAGATGCCAAAAGAATTGCTCAAAAGGCACACAACGATCTGAAAGCTGTCTTTGACACCTGCCGCAAAGGCATTGGGGCCATGTGCCAACACATATTCGGTAAGTTTGTACTTTTTGCTTACTCCTTCTTTGCACTTTTCTGAACTACTTTTAGACTGACGATGACTGATTTCCTTTCTGCAGGGGCTGACTCCCCAAAACTCAAGCTGCCCACTAGCAAACAACTTCATGAGATGCTTGACCACTGTCATGGGCTGCAAGAGGGAGCCCGTGCTGTGGTGAAATATCTGAATGCTAAGGGCAAGTGCCCCAAAGAACATGACGTCTGGTGGACGAGTTGTCTAGGGCACCAGGGTATATGCGGCTGTGGAAGCAATCTTCTTTGAGGAGAGCATCCATCAGAATCCTTGCCCTAGCCCACAGTTATTATCCCACTGTCTTAGAGCCGGCACTGCTTACTATGGGAAAGCCAGAACAACATGAAGATGCAAACCCTTCACCCAGGACGACTTCAAGGCTGAGGAACAGCTGGTGCGGCCATACGCTTGTGAGATTGCCAACAAGATGGACCCTGAGGTATGGGTTCATCACTATGACTTGGAGAACAAAAGGGTTGCTCCAGAGACCCCTGAGATTGTAAAATTTGGCCGCCCCTCACAGGACTCAGCTGGTGTCCCCTCTTCGTCTGCTGCACCGAGTTCCTCATCACCGGCGGCTCCTGCTCCTGGTGCCGAGCCTATAGTGAAGACTCCTGCTATGCCCACTCCTTCAAGAGCTATCTCTGGTGATGCCCAGAAACAAGAAGAGCTGGCTAAACACATGAAGAGTCCCAGAGGCACCGATTTTCAAACGAAAAGAGTCGCCACCAAGCCTCCTGTGAGCCGGCTCCTGCCTCTGCAGCTCAAACAAAGAACAAGTCTCCTGTGAAGAAGGACTCCCCAGTTCCGTCTGAGAAGTCGACTCCTCTAGAGGATCATCCCTTGGATGACTTTTGAATTTTTGTAATAATGTTCTACTGGTGTTTAAACTTTGTAATGATGCACTGCTGGTGCAAAACCTTTTTAGGTATTTTGAACTACTTGTCCTGAAATTGTACCAATCGGCTTGTAATGACTTGCTTGTTAGACTTGTGAGATTGGTATGTGTTATCTATGCAAGTCATTTTGTGGTTCTTATAACCCATCTAATTATCCACTGATGAATAAGTAGGCCCTGCATGACTTCTCTTACAGCTTGTGCTGACAGGCTCCTGACACCTCATGTCCCTTAGGATTCATAAGAGCCGGAGACAAGTCATGCCTATAGATTAATCATATTGTGCAGGATGCATTTGACTTACCAGCGAGAAAATTAGGAAAGTTTGGCTACTGTGCCGGGTTCAAGAGTCTAAGCTTGACTTTTTCTCTGAAAAGCAAGCCCCCAAGAACCTAATGATCAAAGTTTTTTAAAAAAATAAAATGCACTCACTGGGTGACTCGACTAAAGGAACTCATATTCACAAAGCCGGCTTTATTTCCTTTGATCATAATAATTTGATTACATCTAAGCATGGTGATGGGGGGATACTTTATAGGTAGGCCCATGGACCCGGAAAGTAGACCCGCCAAGACCAAGAAGGCCAAAGCCGAGTCACGTATCAAGTCGCATGGGCCGGGCTGAAGACAAGCCGACCAAGGCCCATGATGGAAAGGGACTCGTCAGCAAGGAGTCCAAGTACAACCCGGAGCCCTAACTTGGAAGACCAAGACGTAGAGTCGGACTCCGTGTTCTAGTGTGACTCGGTGTAACCTGTAAGTCCAAGGACTCGGCCGCCTTTATAAGCGGGGTCCTGGACCTTAGATCGATAAGCCTTGAGAGAGATACCTAGTCGCCGACTCCCGAGAGAGGAGCCGGAACCCTGTAATCGATATCAGATCTAGAGCAATAAAGAGAAGCAGGAATTAGGTCTTTACGTCTAATCAAGAGGGGACGAACCTGAGTAAGTCTGTGTCCTTTGGCGAGATTAACCTCTCCTACGTACTTCGTGCATCAATGGCCCCAGAACTCACCTTCCCAAAGGAAGGACTTGTCGTGACAACCCACGACAGTTGGCGCCCACCGTGGGGCAGGAGATGCGTGGAGTTGAGATCGTGGGAGCCGCTCGCCGGGCCATGGAGAAACTTGCCATCGGGCGAGTCTACACTGATGAGCATGGAGAAACCGAGATCTATGACTCCGGCTGGACTCCAGAGATGGAGGAAGTCGACGAGGGTTATCCGTTGGTTTTTGGAGGGATCAACGTGTTTCGCGCAATGGTTGCGCGTCGGGTCTTCGCGCTAACTCGGCGGAATCAGTTTCAGAGCCAACAACTATATCGAGTCCGACGGCGAGGAGTCGGTCGTACATCAGAGGTCGGCATCATCGCTGAGCCAAGAAACAACTTGCTGTCAACCATGAAGAGGAGTAGCTGGCGGAGCCACTTATGGAACCAGATTACGACGCGATTCAGAGTCTATCTTGCCTTGTTCGAAGATCGGCTTGGTATGGAATTGAAGAGGAGGATTACGCGGAGTCGCCAGTACGCGCCCGCGTCATTGGAGCTACATGTCTGGGAACGGCAGAAATCAATTTGATCCAAAGTCTACTAACAAAGGAAAATCAATGCAAGCAACGCAGCAGAACGAGCGGCCGAGTTAGCCAGCGCGCGTGCTGCTATGGAGAGGCAATTAGCAGAAATTAACGACGCAAATCGCAGAATAGCAGAAGAGCGGGCCCGGATCCAGACTGAGGCCCAGGTCGTAAGGAGTCGTCAGGAGGAACTCACGTCTATTCAGCATCGCAGGGCGAGGAGTCGTCTGCGTGGCGGAGTCATTGTCAACCCTACTGCTTTGTTCAACACACCCACTGGTCCAGGTGCAGGAGCTGGGCTAGGGAGCTCATCAGCTGTAGGAGGCGGCGCAGGAGGAGGAGCAACACCACCACCACCACCACCACCGGAAGGACCCGGCGGCAACGGTACCAACGGACCGCCGCCTGAAGGAGGAGTCGGAGGAGGATCAGCAGGTGGTATGGGACCTCCACCTGGCAGGTTTCGTACGCCAGAGGGGCATTACTCTAACCCAATGGACAACGTTCATGCGGCAACTATGAGACTAGAGAACATTGAGATACCAGAAGGAGCAGCGGGACAGGAAACCCGCCGTGCTATTGAGATGCTGAAGACACAAATGACTCAGCAAGCTCTTTATCCAGCGTTTCCAGATGCAAGTAGGCTACACTCGACACCATTCAACTCTGGCACGAGGAGTCGGCATGACGAGTCTCACCCGGCCAACTCTACAAGCGCAAGGCGCCGTGAACAAGAGAGGAACAGGGTCCATCATACCAACTGCCTCACGAGCTCAACTGGTGGTTGATGAAGCAAGACAGCGATGAGAGAGGGAGGCGGCCAGGGCATGGAGGCTGAGAGGGATAGAGCCCTAGCTGGTCCAGATAACCAGCCTCAGCCGACCCGGGCGCACACAGAGGTGACTTTTCCTGGTACCTTCTCTTTCACTGACAGGACCAGAGTGCCTGTCAGATTCCATTAGTCCGAGTCTTTTCCCCAGCGACTTCAAGGAGCCGCGCAAAGTTCCCAATTACGAGCCCAACATGGACCCGACCTCCTGGTTGGGTACATACGAGATGGCAATGAGTATCCGCAATGCCACAGGTAATCTGTGCGCCAAGTTCATGTACCTTATGATGGAGGGAGCAGCCAAAGTGTGGATGCGGAACTTGCTCCTAGATCAATCAATTCTTCGGAGCAGTTGAAGTCAGCTTTCATACAGAACTTCCAGGGAACATGCAAAAAAGCTTAGTACCATAGATGTCGGGGGCAACCCCCGGATATGGGCAAGGCGTCGATATAAGGGTTGACTCGGTGTTGACCGGGTCACTGAAACCGACATAACTGTACCGGCTGACTCGGAGCTGGCCGGGTCATGATTAACCGACATATTGTTATGTCGGATCACGCAAGTTATATGTCGGATCGTTCTTTGTTCTTCTTGTGTGCAGGGAAGGCGAAACCGAGTTACAGGGAGTTCGGCATGCCTGTGCCGGATAAGGAGGCTTACTCGGGCCATGGTCAAGGCGCAGGTCTTGTCCCTACAATCACGGGTCAGGACGCAGAGCCACTTGCACGATGGGACGAGGCCACTTGACCAGAGTGATTGACCTCCATGCCGCTGACCGAAGCGGTACCAGGGAGCAGTGTGTTGGAGGAGACAGATGGGACGTGCCACGGCGCGGTGACGGAAGCGGTCAGAGGACCGGGCGTGGCTACAGTCCGGGCTACGCCAGCACTGATGTCAGCCCTAACTTGTGCCCTGGGCTTCCCTTTATAAGGAGCACCAGGGGCTCCTCTTACGGGGACGCATGCACGCATACTTGCCTAGAGCATACACATTCGAGCATTCCTTTCATAGTCAGAGAGAGCTAGAGAGAGCTTCCGAGACTCGGTTGGAGGCCTAGATCGTGCTTTTCTTCTATCCAGCTCAAGGAGCAAGCTTGTAACTCAGTAGTAGATCACTATATAAGATCGGATAGGCAGGAGTAGGGGTGTTATCTCCTCACGAGAGCCCCGAACCTGGGTAAAATCGTGTGTGTGCGTGTGAGTTGTGTTCTTCGTGTGCGTGTTCGTGTGCGCAAGCCCTCCCCGGGTGCCTCCAGCGTCCATCGGCCCCACACTTCAAGCCATCTTATGGCATCTGCCGTGACACCACCACGACAGTTGGCGCCCACCGTGGGGCCAGCAGCGGCGCTGGCTGGAGTTTTCATCCGGACGGGTTCTCTCATCGCGTCGGGTGAGCGCGTGGTCTGTGGCCTTGTCCACAGATTCGGCTCCCTCAACGTCATCAGCGACAACGCAGGCTGCTTCGGCAGCAGGCCACTGCCCCGGAACGGATGCCTCATCGACTTCGGCGCGCTCACGGTCTACGTCGCCACCGAGGTCCCTTGCAGGTTCCCCGAAAGGGTGCAGCTGGGAGCGGATCCACCCGCAGTCTGCGCAGCTCGCGGCCGGCGTACCGCTCGCCCCGCTAGTTGCGTGGAAGTCATGATGACCGCCCCGGGCGTCGGTGTCGGCAAAGCCATGGCGGGCGAGGCTGACCCCGGCACCAGGTCGGCAAGAACAGGGCGTCCGCCCTTGGAGAAACCGGAGAACCGTGCGGCACAGGCCAGCACATCCAGCGTGCCGGTGACGCCGAGTCCTCTTCAGGACGCGATTCAGAAGCTGGCAACACCAGTCGCACCGGGTGCAGATGTTGCTCTAACTCAGGCGGAGTTGGAGCAGCAGCGCCAGGAGATACTCCGAGAAGCCCAGGAGGTGGCCCGAGTCAGGCAGGAGTTCGACATATCAATGCGTGAGTATAACTCGGCTCATGGTTTTACTCCAGCAGCAAACCCAGTTAGTCGCATCGACGAGGTGCGTGCCCGAGGTAGAGACCTTAATGCAGAGATAGCTAGAGATGGTAGAGCTAGATCTGCTAGAACTGCTAGTCATGTGTCGGCCGAAAAGCCGAGATACAGCACGCCCGGAAAGAACCTTAGGGCGGCAGAGGCAGCCATAGCCGAGTTGGCCGGTTTATCCGGTGAAGCTCGCAGTAGGCAGCAGGACCGAGTCAATGAGTTGGTGGCTGTCGCTAACCGACAGAACGAGGCCTATCGCAAGGCTAACCCGGATGCGGGTGGATCTCGGTTCCTTCACTCGGATGGTGGAGCCGGAGGAGTGTCCAAGGGACAAGCCTCCTCGCCGTATGTCGGCAGGAGCAGGGGCCAGAGTGTGAACTCTGGCAAGAACAAGCAGATACAAGCGTACGATCCGGCCTATGCCGGAAAGAAAGTAGCCGAGCAAGGCAATGCCGGTCAGGGAAAGTCAGGACCCGCTCAGGGCAGGCAGGAAGAGAACCAAGTTATCCCGGTGAATCAAGGTCAGCCACCTCGGTATCCGGTACCCATTCCACCTCGTCGTCAAGCGGGTGCCGGGTATGCCGAGCCGGCCGCAGACCGATATGATGATGGTTACTCGGCCATGGAGCGGGCCGGGTACACAAGATACCGAGAGTTGGCGTCCGAGGGTGCACTCGGCGCAAGGCTGGGAACTCGCCAGTTGCCGGCACACGATGTCCGGAACAAGCTGGACAGAATCTATCTGTCTGAACTGCTGGAGGAGCAAGGCCCACCGGGTCCTGCATGTTTTGGACCCCGGATCATGAAGCAGGCACCAGTGCCGAATTTCCAGTTACCTCGGGGTGCCAAGACCTATGACGGCAGCACCAAGCCGGAGGACTGGCTGACAGACTATGTCACCGCTGTGCACATTGCCGGCGGAAGTCGCAGATGGGCAGTGCGGTATGTGCCACAGATGCTAGAGGGACCGGCCCGAATCTGGCTGAACAACCTGGAGGAGAACAGCATTGACTGCTGGCTCGACTTCTCCGACGCTTTCGTCAGCAACTTCTCCAGCACTTACAAGAGGCCGAATCGACCTCAGCAGCTGTCCATGTGTCGGCAGCGAGAAGACGAAACTGACCGGGAATATCTAACCCGGTGGAGCACGATCCGGAACTCCTGTGAAGGAGTGATTGAGTCACAAGCCATTGCCTGGTTTGCGCAAGGATGCCGACATGGCTCCATGCTTTGGCAGAGACTCCAGAGGGAGATGCCGGCCACCTTGGCCGAGACAATGTCAATTGCCGACAGTTATGCGCTCGGTGATCCGACACAGCCCTTACTGGCCCCGGTCGACAGAGACAGATCGGGTCGGCGAGGTGATCGCTCGGATTACCGAGGAAAGAGAAGGGAAGAGAGGCCGGATTACCGGTATGGGTCAGACCAGGTTGCTGCCATCGACCAAGATCAGATGGGTGCCGGCAGCAGCCAGAGACAGAAGAATGACGGTCCAGCGTGGGGCCAGAACTCGGAAGGAAGGAGGCCGTGGGACGGCGAAAGAAGACCGTGGAACGGCGAGAGGAAGCCATGGAGCGGCGACAAGAGGCAGTGGGCTAACCCCAGTGGGACGATGCCGAATGATCCCTGCAGCTACCACACCAAGCACCCCAGCAGACCGGCTCAGCACTCCAACCGGAACTGCAGCCGAAACAGGCGCCCGCAGGAGAACACCGGTCCAGCAACTCGACCCGCACCACTCACGGGTGTGAACGCTATCCCGGTGAACGCCCAGGCAAGGCCTGAAGATGTCAACCAAGTGGCCAACATGGCCAACACCAACAACAACTCCTACTACCCCGGCAGCAACGCTGGCCCGAGTCGGCAAAATCAATACCGAGAACCTCACCAGAGTTACATGGTCTTTGTGACCGAACCCAACGACAAGCAGAGTCAGCACAGGCGTGCTATGGAGGTAAACGCCGTTATGCCGGCGGTGCCGAAATTCATGTACTGGTCCGAGGATGAGGTCAGCTGGAGCGTCAGGGACCATCCAAGGGTCATGCCCAACCCGGGAGGTTATGCTCTAGTGTTGGATCCGACATTCGTCGGGCCTAGCATCAATGTCAGGTTTTCCCGGGTCCTCGTTGATAACGGGAGCAGCATCAACATCATGTACCGGGATACCATGGTGAAACTCGGCATAACCGAGAATATGATGCAGCCCAGCCGAACCACCTTTCACGGCATTGTGCCGGTGTATCACATGCACCCATGGGCACGATTTGGGTTGATGTCGCCTTCGGTGACAAAAGCAACTGCCGGACTGAGAGTCTGCTGTTCGAGGTCGTGGATCTCGAGAGCCCGTATCATGCCTTACTCGGCAGGCCGGCACTCGCCAAGTTCATGGCGTCCACTCATGTGGCTTATCTGAAGATGAAGCTTCCGGGTCCAAATGGTGTCATCACCATCTCGGGAGACTACAAGCGTTCCATGGAGTGCGCCTCAGCCGGGTCATCCCTGGCCGAATCACTGGTGATCGCCGCCGAGAAAAGGAGAATCCATGAGGTGGTGGCTTTGGCCCAGGCATCTCAACTCGGTATGCCGAGTGCGGCTAACCCGCAGCAAACTGCAACCTTCCAGGCGGCGAAGGAATCGAAGAAGGTCGGCATCGACGAGGCTAACCCGGAACGCTCCGTCATCATCGGTGCCGGGTTGGACAAGAAATAGGAAAGCGAGCTCATCAACTTCCTCCGTGAGAATCGGGATATCTTTGCATGGTCCAGTCAGGACTTGCTGGGTGTTCCGAGGGAGTTGGCTGAGCACTCTCTGCATGTCAGGCCAGATGCTAGGCCTGTGAAGCAACCGACTCGGCGTCTCGCCGAAGAAAGAAGGAAGGCGGTGGGTGACGAGTTAGCCAAGTTACTCGCGTCGAATGCCGTCGTGGAAGTAAAGTACCCGGACTGGTTGGCTAACCCGGTCCTGGTGGAGAAAAAGAAGGAAGAACCGGATGCGCCTACTGTCTGGCGCATGTGTATCGACTACACCCACTTGAACAAGGCCTGTCCCAAAGATCCTTTCCCGTTGCCCCGGATCGATCAGGTGATCGACTCCACGGCCGGATGTCAGCTGTTGTCTTTTGTGGATGCCTACTCTGGTTTTCACCAGATCCCGTTAAACCCGGATGATCAAATAAAAACTGCTTTTATTACCCCGTACGGGGCTTATTGCTATCGTGTCATGTGTTTTGGTTTGAGAAATGCCGGCGCTACTTATCAGCGCTGTATGCAGAAATGTTTGCATGATCAGATAGGAAAAAACGTGCAAGTATATGTCGACGACATAGTCATAAAAACAAAAGAAAAACATACTCTGTTAGATGATCTCAGAGAAACATTCGCAAACCTGCGGAAATTCCGACTAAAACTTAATCCGGATAAGTGTACATTCGGTGTGCCGGCCGGCAAGTTACTCGGTTTCCTCGTGTCGAGCCGAGGTATCGAGGCAAATCCGACTAAGATCCGGGCAATAGAAAATATGAGGCTACCGAGATGCCTCCGAGATGTCCAAAAATTTACGGGTTGCCTGGCCTCCCTGAGTCGGTTTCTAGGTCGGTTGGGAGAAAAGGCCCTGCCTTTGTACCAACTAATGAAAAAGTCGGATAGATTTAGCTGGACCCCGCAAGCGGACTCGGCTTTCCAGGAGCTAAAAAAGGTATTGGCCACGGCGCCGATATTGGCTTCGCCATTACCAAGAGAGCCCATGTTGCTTTACATTGCAGCCACCAATCGAGTGGTCAGTGTCGTTGTGGTAGTAGAAAGAGAAGAAGGGGGAACCACCGTGCAGAGGCCGGTGTATTACCTGAGTGAGGTACTCTCCACCTCGAAACAAAATTATCCACACTACCAGAAAATGACCTACGGTGTATACCTAGCGGCCAAGAAACTGAAGCATTATTTCCAGGAGCATCAGATAACCGTGGTGAGCGCGGCTCCTATCTCGGAGATCATTGGCAACCGAGATGCAAGTGGTCGAGTAGCCAAGTGGGCCATCGAGTTGGCGGCGTATGCACCACAATACGCGAGAAGAGATACCATCAAGTCTCAAGCAGTGGCCGAGTTTCTCGTGGACTGGGCCGAGATGGAATATGAACCATCTCTGCCGGACTCCAATTACTGGAGGATGCACTTTGACGGGTCCAAGGTAAAAGAAGGCCTGGGTGCCGGTGTGGTTCTCACCTCGCCAAAGCGAGACCAGTTGAAATATGTGCTGCAAGTTCATTTCGCGGCATCCAACAATGTAGCCGAGTATGAGGCATTGATCCACGGACTCAAGGTGGCCAAGGAAATCGGGATTCGCCGAATAATCTGTTATGGTGACTCGGATTTGGTGATTCAGCAAACCTCGGGCAACTGGGACGCCCTGGATGCCAACATGGCGGCATACCGGTTCCATGTCCAAAAGATCTCGGGATTCTTTGATGGCTGCGAGTTCAATCACATCCGGCGGACCGAGAATGAAAGTGCAGACATGCTGTCCAAGATTGGATCATACCGACAGGCCATTCCACCCGGAGTGTCTCTGGAGCATCTTCACAAGCCATCAATTAAGCCTTCACCCGAGTCAGACTCAATATTCATCCCGGGTAATCTGGAATCCGATGTCGTCCCGATGGACGTTGACGTCGGGAGCAAGCCGCTGAACCCGGGGACTGCTCCGCAGGACTCGGGGACTGCTCTGCAGGACCCGGGGACTTCCATGGATGTCTCGTGTGTTATGTCGGACTCAAGAACAGAGTTGGAAAATTGGAAAGCTGCTTGGCGGAACTCGGGAATCCTTTGGGAGGACTCGGGGACTCGTCAGCCTATGTCGGTGTCGTTATGTCGGTTGAAGCCATGGAGGTCGATGAGCCTGAACTCGGAACTCGTCCGGTACCGACATGGGCCCAACCCATCATGACATTTATGTTGGAGGGCACCCTACCGAGTGATGAGGTCTCGGCCAGGCAGATACAGAGACGATCCAAGTCCTTCACCATCATCAACCGAGAGCTATACAAGAGAAGCGTGACCACCGTGCTTCAGCGGTGTGTCGAACCAGAGGAAGGAGAAAAGATCCTCCGAGATATTCACCAGGGAGAGTGCGGTCATCACGCCTCTTCCCGAGCCATTGTGGCCAAAGCATTCCGATATGGGTTTTACTGGCCGAGTGCTCTGCAGCAGGCAGAGGACATAGTCCGGAAGTGTGAAGGATGTCAGAGATTTGCAAACAAGATTCATATGCCGGCGTCTGCACTCAAGACTATCCCCATCACTTGGCCCTTTGCGGTGTGGTGTTTGGATATGGTAGGACCGTTTAAACCGGCCCGAGGTAACATGACTCACATATTGGTGATGGTGGACAAGTTCACCAAGTGGATCGAGGTAAAACCAATAAGAAAGTGTGATGGCCGTACAGCTGTGTCGTTCTTAAAGGATATTATCCTGAGATATGGGCACCCACACAGCATCATCACTGATAACGGCACAAATTTCGCCGAGGGAGACTTTGCTCGGTTTTGCCAAGAAAAGAGAATCCGACTCGACCTGGCGTCGGTCGCGCATCCGCAATCGAATGGGCAAGTGGAAAGATCAAACGCTCTGGTCTTATCCGGTATAAAACCCCGGCTAATTGAGCCACTGTTACGTGCTCCGGGGTGTTGGCTGGACGAGATCCCGGCAGTACTGTGGAGTCTACGGACTACACCGAATCGCTCGACCGGCTATACGCCATTCTTCCTGGTCTACGGAGCAGAGGCAGTTCTGCCAACCGATATAGAGCATGACTCGCCGAGAGTTGCTTTATATACCGAGTCAGAGGCAAGAGAAGCCCGAGAAAACGATGTCGACTTGCTCGAAGAAGCACGAGAGTTGGCGTTGTCCAAGTCAGCAGTATATCAGCAAAATCTCCGACGTTACCACAGTCGGAAGGTGAATCCTCGCAAGTTCCGAGAAGGAGACCTCGTGCTTAGGCTTGTGCAGCGCACGGCCGGGATGCACAAGCTATCACCTCCGTGGGAGGGACCGTTTATCGTGAGCAAAGCTTTGAACAATGATGCCTACTATCTTATAGATGCTCAGAAACAGGTGAAGAACAGGATGGACCGATCCGGAGAGGAGACCAAACGCCCTTGGAATGTAGCTCTTCTCCGCCCTTTCTACTCTTAAGGACCCACTGTATGTATCTCGAAACTAAGAAATGAAATGTCGGCACCCCGAGAAGAGACTCGGGGACTGCCTTGTTGA
Organism: Puccinellia tenuiflora; assembly: GCA_012064385.1. Lineage (NCBI taxonomy): Eukaryota > Viridiplantae > Streptophyta > Magnoliopsida > Poales > Poaceae > Puccinellia > Puccinellia tenuiflora. Next base: position 465,677 of record QRDG01000320.1, read on the forward strand.
ACAAATCTGTGATTTATCCTTGTATTTAATTCCTTGTGTCGGATGGCTCTAAAAACCGTATCACCATGTCTGTAAGTATTGTGTGCTGTGTTCTCGTGATCTTGTGACTCGACTGCCTGACACCGAGAAAGGTAGGCAAGAGCAAAGGTTACCAGGCGCAGTACACAAGAAAACCGACTCGGGGACTCGGTCCAGGAGCGATTCGGTTTCCTTTTTTAGATAATGTGTTTGTGTTGAATGGCTCTAAAAACTGTGTCGCCATGTTGGTGAGTATTGTATGCTGTACTGGTGATCTTGTGACTCGACTGCCTGACACCGAAAAAGGTAGGCAAGAGCAAAGGTTACTCGGTGCAGTAAACAAGAAAACCGACTCGGGGACTCGGTCCAGGAGCGATTCGGTTTCCTTTTAATAACCTTATGTCGGATGGCCTTGGCTATTTTCCCAAGTTTCTAAGTACTGTATGCTGTACAACGGTCGTTTTGTGACTCGACTGCCTGACACCAAGACTGGTAGGCAAGAGCAGAGATGGCAGAAGTATAGTAAACAAGAAATTGAACTCGGGGACTCGGTTCAATGTGATCCGGCATACGGCTAAACTTGTTAAAACTTGCAAAGTAAAAAAGTCAAGTACCAACCATAAAAAGTGCAAGGTATATATTACATCTGCACCCGGCATTCCGGGGATTTAACGAATTGAGTTTTTTCTTAAAAGTTTAAGCAGCAGCGTCCGAGGCCTTTCGGGCAGAAGGAGAGGCTGGAGTCTCGGTTGCGGTTTCCTCGGCGGTGGACCCGGTAGCAGTGCCGGTGGCTGACTCGGGCGGAGCGTCTGCTTCGATTTCTTCGTCGACGGCCTCGTCTTCGTCTTCTCCTTCGTCTCCTTCAACCGGGATCTCCTCGGATTGGGGAACCCGGTCGCCAGCGACAAAGGAGTGCACCGGGGCGTACTGGATGAGAGCATGGGCAAATTCTTGACGACGCCGGATGTGATCCGGATCAGTGAGCCACTTTGACCCGTCGCGCAGAGTCTTGAGCTTGTCGAGATCGAGCCCCTCGTACCAGGACAGCACGTACATCAGCGCTTCATCCGCTCCGACTCGGGCGGCGGACGATCGCCAGTCATCAAGCCTGTCCTCGGAGGCCAGCAGGCATGTGGCTAACTCATCAACAACCAGAGGGGCCTCGCACCCGGGCCAGAGAACGTTGTATGCTCGGATGGCAGCAGTGAGGAGGTTCATCCCGATTAATCTCATCGGCACCAAGCGAGCCTTCAGAGCCACCAAGTGGGCATCCATATCCCACTCGGCCGAGATAGGGCCACCTCGGATCTGCTCGAACCGGTGCTCGTTCGCGCTCTTGTCCGCGGCGGCCTTGGTGTGTGGGAAGCGTTCTGAGTAGGGAATGGCTAGCGCCGAAATAAGTTACAGATGAAGAAGATGAAAGAAGGAATAAAGGCAGAAGGGAAGAGAGCTTACTGTCCATCTCGGAGTTGATCTTGGAGATGTCCACCAGCCACTGTGCGATCTTGGTTTTCAGGTCTCGGAGCTCGCTCGCGGCCGAGGTCGCCTCTGATTTGGATTCTTCGAGAGATTCCTTGAGCTTCCGAGTCTCCTCTTCTCGGAGCTGCTTCTCTGCGGCGGCGGTCTTCTCCGACTCGGCAGCCCGACTCCGAGTTAGCTCCAGCTCGGCCTTCAGCCGGGATATCTCCTCCTGATCTTTCTTTAGCTCGGCCTGGTGAGCAAGCTCGCGCTCCTTATGTGCGGCTGTGCCGAGGTAGCAAGTGTCAGAATGAGCAAATTGATGCAAGTGCAAATTGAAAGGGCAAAGTGTGGCTTACACTCGATTTCCGAGATCCGTTTCTCCAATCCTTCGGCCTTGAGTGCCGAGTCAGCTACTTGGTCCAGCTTGGCCCGGAGCAGCTTGTATTTGTTGGAGAGCGTTTTATGTTCCAGCAGCAGCTTGCGGTGTAGTTGAGTGCGTTTGTTCATGCAAATCTGAAAGGAAGAGATGTTAGAATTATTGATGAAGATTCAGGCCGAGTTACCCTCACTTAACCGAGTCAGCTTTACTCGGCCAAGCTCAATCACTCGACCCGAATCTCGGGGACTGGGGATGGATAATATCTACACTAAAGAAATAAACCGAATCATGTTTACTCGGCGCAACTTACCGCTGCTGTTTGGTCAACTGCAAGAATGGCAGTTTTGGCCGCGGCTATCTTTTGGGCCAACAGACTCGGCCCCGCCGGATGCTCCGAGACGATTTGGCCTGCTGGTGACCTCGAGCTCACCTCGCTTAGGTCGGCGGCGTTCCAGTCCGAATGATAATGCTCGAGGGAGCCTAGACTTTGCCCGCTCAATGTTTTCAAGGGCCCAAACCCCCAGCTAGCTGTGGAGGTCTGGGCGCTGGTCATCGCTGTGGCCGATCCGGACGGTTCTTGGAGAACTATTCGGCGCTCCGGGTTAGGCGGCAGGTCCTTGGCAGCGATGGTTTTCTCCGGAGCTTTCCCGGCTGCGGTGGTTGCAGTTTATCGGTGCTTCCGGCCGGTGGGCAGTTTGTCTGCTGCTGTTCCGGCCGTGCCGGGTATAGTTTTCTTCGGCGGAATTTTCCCGGCCGTAGTGGGCGCGGGTGCCTTCTGTTTCTGATGCTGCTGCTGCTTCGGAGGAGATGGCCGCGGCGGTTGTGTCGGAGCGGGCTGTGGCTGCGGTCGTGGCTGCGGTGTCTCTTGCTGCTGCTGCTGCTGTTGCTGTTGCTGTTGCTGTTGCTGTTGCTGTTGCTGTTGCTGTTGCTGTTGCTGTTGCTGTTGCTGTTGCGGCTGTGGCGGTTCTTGCTGCGGCTGACTCGGATGGGCCGAATCTTCTGGAGCCGCAGTCTTCTCTGTTTCGGGGGCCGACGTGCTGGCCCCGAGATTCTTGGATACGTCGGTCGTTACCGACTCGGCCTCTCCGGTCCCGGATCCCGGAACTGTTGGAGGCACTATCGGACTGGTCCGTGGCGGACTCGGCAGCCTCGTGTCGTCCGGCCGAGTCGGAGTCGGAGTCCTGAGGGGAACCGAGTCAGTGGGCTCGGTGGGAATCTCCAGAGGAGCGGAGCTGCAAGGCAAAGAAGTAAAGTGGATCGTCAGAAGGAGAAAAAATGTGGTCAGTCGTAAAAAGTTTATGTCGGAAAAAGGAGTCTTACCCTTAGTGACTGGGCGCTCGCGGCGCTTCGCCGCAGTCTTTACCCGCCGTTTCTTCTGCGCGGGAGCGCCGGATGTTCCGGCACCGGCGGTCGCTGCTGCCGGGCGTTTCCGAACTGCGCCCTTGGGTCCCACGGCGAGGGGCTCCACGTCGAGCACCTGGTCGTCCGCGTCAGCTGAGGGCGAGGGCACCGGGTAAGAGAATGCAATCGGGAGAGGATCATGTACCTCTAGAATTTGACAGTCGTCATCATCATCATCTGACCAATCTCGGACGCGAGCCTTACCGGTGACAGGAACTGTGCCGACAGGAACTGTGCCGACATCAGGGATCGGCATGTTGTCGTCATTATCCGGGTCCTCCGAGTCAGCTTCGACCCGGTCTGGACCCCATTTGGCAGCAGGATCCGGTCCGTCCTCCTTCTTTTGCCGCGCGAATCTCTGTGCGAGGGAAACAGAGAAAGATTAAGGCCGAGTATAAAAAGGGAACCGACTTAAGAATTTATGTCGGTAGGAAAGTTACGTCGGTGCAAGTCGTTTACCTGGGGCGGAAGGTTGTTCCGGCTGTAAGGTTCTATTCCCCACTCCCACTCCTCCGTCATCCTCGTCCGAGCTATGGCCTTGACCCGCTGCCGGATCTGGGCCTTGGTCAGCTCGACCGTGCTTATCCGAGTCGGGTCAAGAGGGCCACTCATGTGGCAAATCTTGTGGACTCGGCGCTGGAGGGGTGAGACCCGGCGGCTAATGAATGTCGCCAACAGATCGTCAGCAGTTAATCCTTCTGCTCGGAGCTGTCCCACGACTTCGTGGATCTGGTTGACCTCGACCTCTTTGTCGGTTGGATTGTACCCCCAGTTGAGTTGCGCTGTGGGGGGGCCGATGACGAAATCCGGCAAGTTGATCTTGTCGACGTCGGTCGAGTTCTTCACGTAGAAGAAGGAGCGCTGCCATTTCCGGCATGACTCCAAGCCGTTGATCCGGGGAAGATTGAGCCGCGCCGAGGCGTGACGGTGGCGGCCCCGCACTGGGTCATCATCTTGGGGGCGGCCGGGTCGGCAGGATTCGGAATAACCTGCTTCCGGAATCCGAAGTACTTGGACCACGCGCGGACGCTGGCCTTGAGACCGAGATAACCCTCGGTGAAGGAAGCGAAGGAGGATAAGGTGGTGATGGCGTTGGCCGGTAAGTGGTGAGGCTGGAGACCGAAACTGTCGAGGAAGTTTCGGAAGAACACACTGGCGGGTAATCCGAATCCCCGCTCGAAGTGCGCGACGAAGACGACTCGTTCGCCCTCCTTGAGACTCGGCGTGGTCTCGGTGCCGGGCATTCGGCACTCGACTCCGGGCGGGATCCGTCGCGTCCGGACCAACCAGTCTATCTCGGCTCGTCCGACATCAGAGCCTTCCCAGGAGGCCCGAGTGGATCCCTCCACGGTGGTTTCCTCAACCGAGTCAATCACCTCGAGGGCGGCGTCGTCCGACATCTTGATGAAAGATTACCGAGATCTGCAAAGAAAGGGTTCACCGGCGGTGAGCAAGATGTACCGTGGAGAAAATGGAAAGAAAAAGGGGAAGAAAATGCGGGAAGATGCGAACAAGTGCTAGATCCAAAAGAGAGGTAGAGAGGGAGAAAAGAGGTGCCGTGGCGGCTAACCCGCCGGCGGCGCACCGCAACCACGGCCGCGAGGTCACCGGCGGCGCGCGATGCGTCGCCGCGGTAAAGAGCAAGGGTACGAACAAAAGCAAGTAAGGAAATAATGGCGGAGGAGTTCCCGTAGATTTAAAGCGCTAATGCGCAAAGGAAGAAAGAGAGGGGAAGAGGGGAAAGCCTTACCGCGGTGTCGTGAGGTGCGACGGCGGCGCTGTGCGTCGGCGGCTCGTCGGCGTGCGTGAATCCGTGCGGCGGCGGCAGATTCCGGGCTCTGCGTGCACTGGAGAAGGAGGAGAGCGAGGAGGCAAGGAAGAGGATGAATGAGCGCGTAGGGGAGAACCGTACCTCTCCTTGCTATTTATGGGCGGCGGAGGAGATCGTGTGTGCGGGAGTTACTGCGCACGATCTCGTAACGGACGAGAGGTTACCACCCCACGATCTGTGGCACGATTCCCGTTGCGGCTTAACCGCCGCACGATCGGCCACACGGGAGGCCACAGGAGGCCAACGGTCCAAGGGCGGTACACGCGATCGGGCGAGACCCGAGGAGACGCACGCGCGGTCAAGGCTGCACTCAAGTGCTTACGTGGGCACAGTGGCCAAGACGACCGACGTCACACAGGTGGCACGCATGCCTGTGGCACGTCCATCCGTGCACGATGACCGAGGCGTCAGGCAGAGATGCTCTGCCACGTAGGGAACCGACGACTCGGAGGAGTCATGAGGTTTTGTCCCGTAAGTCGGAATGATCCGACGCAAGATGAGATATCAATTTGGGATACATGGTGTTTTCCGACATACGAGTGTCGCCGGCATATGTTATGTCGGAGATCGGTTAAAAATGCTGATTTCGGGGTAAACCTGCCGTGGCCCTCCATCCGAGGCTGCAGGACCGCGCCAGCTTCGGGGACTAATGTCGGGGGGCAACCCCCGGATATGGGCAAGGTGTCGATATAAGGGTTGACTCGGTGTTGACCGGGTCACTGAAACCGACATAACTGTACCGGCTGACTCGGAGCTGGCCGGGTCATGATTAACCGACATATTGTTATGTCGGATCACGCAAGTTATATGTCGGATCGTTCTTTGTTCTTCTTGTGTGCAGGGAAGGCGAAACCGAGTTACCGAGAGTTCGGCATGCCTGTGCCGGATAAGGAGGCTTACTCGGGCCATGGTCAAGGCGCAGGTCTTGTCCCTACAATCACGGGTCAGGACGCAGAGCCACTTGCACGATGGGACGAGGCCACTTGACCAGAGTGATTGACCTCCATGCCGCTGACCGAAGCGGTACCAGGGAGCAGTGTGTTGGAGGAGACAGATGGGACGTGCCACGGCGCGGTGACGGAAGCGGTCAGAGGACCGGGCGTGGCTACAGTCCGGGCTACGCCAGCACTGATGTCAGCCCTAACTTGTGCCCTGGGCTTCCCTTTATAAGGAGCACCAGGGGCTCCTCTTACGGGGACGCATGCACGCATACTTGCCTTGCATTAGAGCATTCCTTTCATAGTCAGTAGAGAGCTAGAGAGAGCTTCCGAGACTCGGTTGGAGGCCTAGATCGTGCTATTCTTCTATCCAGCTCAAGGAGCAAGATTGTAACTCTCTAGTAGATCATATATACAGATCGGATAGGCAGGAGTAGGGGTGTTATCTCCTCACGAGAGCCCCGAACCTGGGTAAAACCGTGTGTGTGTGTGTGAGTTGTGTTCTTCGTGTGCGTGTTCGTGTGCGCAAGCCCTCCCCGGGTGCCTCCAGCGTCCATCGGCCCCACACTTCAAGCCATCCTATGGCATCTGCCGTGACACCACCACGACAAGGACGAAGACCTCGGAAGCGACGAGCTCTGGGGGAAGAAGAGGTTTGGAAGAAGAGGGCGGCAGAGTAATGGGAGAAGTGACGGGCGCAGTCTGCGCGCCAGGCTTTATTGACCGGTTGCCCCGGACGTGGCGGGCCCCACCGGGTTGCCCGTTGAAGCCGAGGAGATCGTGGCCGCGGCGCAACCGCAGCGCTCCACGTGTCACGGCCCAGGCAGGCGTCTTTGGGCCCTCGACGCTTCGCCTGCGTCCATGGCCTTCGGAGTGCCCATTGCGGGCCCGGGGGCTACTGTCGGCACAGTGGAAACCAGGGTACCACGGGCCGGCCTGCCAGGGCCCACAGGATTCTTTAGGCATTTTCGCTAAGGCCCAGGCTCTCCAAGCCTGGCGAGCCTCGCGAGGGTTTTTCCCTCGCGAGGGATCTTTTCTCCTCGTCGAGGGTTCTCTCCTTTGGAGAGGGACCGCTCCTCGACAAGGCGTCTCCGACGCCACCCGCGATTCTGCTAAGGACAAAGCCGAAGGGCTTGGCGAGGCTTTTAGCCTCGCGAGGCTCCTTCCTCGCGAAGCCTTCTCTGCCTCCGCGGCAAGGCGCACATGGGCTCTGCCCCCATGTGCAGGATGACGCGCGTGCCTACGCGCGATGACGACGACGCCGCAGTTGCCACTTCCATGTATAAAGCAGTCAACAAAGCGGCTTCAAGCAAAGCGGACAACGAGTATTGCCTCTTTGGCGATAAAGTGACCGTCTGCAGCTACGCTCCAAGGACGACGTCACCGTGGGTCACATCCCACCTCATCAAGCGCCAGCCCACCGTCCAGTTGGCCGGTGGCTTTTCCAGCTTTGGTTGCGCCGTCCCTGCCATGGACCGCGTCCATGGACTCCACCTTTATCGTGCACCCTGCTCCTTCCCTCGTCGCCATGTGGTAACCCTTCCCGCCCAAATGTTTGGGCAGAAGAGGTCCAAGACGCCTATAAAAGGAGGGGGAGCACGCGCAAGCAAGGGGTTCGATCTTCGGTTGGTGCAGCTCTAGTAGACCCTAACCCTAGATCTGAAGACTAGCAAGTAGCCATTGTTAGCCACCTGGAGCTCTTCAAGCTCTCCTTGTACTGTGAACCTCTCCAAGCAGTGCAATACACCATAGCAGGACGTAGGGGTTTTACCTCCCAAAGAGGGCCCTGAACCTGGGTAAGATCTTGTGTCCATCTCTGCAGTGTCGTCCGCAGCGAGTCCGACGAGCACCGTCGCCGGAGCACGTTGAGGATTGCTTGACTCCGTGTTCAGCCCCTTACACGATACCTTGGAGACACCCCCAGTTCCTGGGAACATTCTCCGACAGTGAGGACTTCGGACTCGGGTGTCTCAACAGGAGGACAAGAACTAGACATAACGATAAGATAAAATAATATTTACAGGAATAAAGATTACACTAATTTTTTTGGGTTTTAAAATTTTTCAACAAGAAAATAACCTAACGAGAAATAAAACAACCAAGACAAAAATAAAGTAAAGTGATTGAGAGTGTGAGACTCCCCTTTCTGTAGCTCCAAGATCCCCAGCAATGGCGCCAGAAAAGACCTTGCTAAGGGCTGGCAAAGTTGGCGGGGACTAATCTTCTTATGTGTCTTTAGTGCGTTCCCCGGCAACGGCGCCAGAAAAGAGCTTGATTGCAACTCATGAAGAGTTGGGTGGTGCCCCAAGCGAAGGCGGAGATGTAGCAAGCAGCAGTTTTCCCTCGATAACGAACCGAGGTTTATCGAACCAGTAGGACCTTGAAATCAACAACAAAGTGAATGTTGAAGATATCTGGCGCTTAATCTTCAACAGACGTGGACCTGCACACACTCAACCAAAATACTTTGCCCCCAATGGAGGAAAGGTTGTCAATCTTTCCGGTCTCGTAGAAAACAAAGCGGTTAATTGTATTGTGAAATAGATGAATTATGAAAATGGACCAGAGGAGTAATGATGATGAAAAGTGATGAATAAAGGTTGCAATCAATGTAAAAAGATGGAACGGGGGCAATGGGTTCGCTAGTGGAGTCTCTCGAGTAAATAGAACATTCATATGATGGGTAAACAAAATACAGTTGGGCAATTGACAAGATTATAACACAAACTTAGTGTAGCTATGATAAATAGAACATGATAATATTTAAGTAGGCATCACGACAATGAACAAAGACCGTTGAGTCCAACTGCATCTTTGTCTAAAAAGTCCACCGTGGGATCGCTATCCAGCCTGTCACCCATCGGTATTAAGTTGCAAGCAACAGACATTTGCATTAAGTAAAGCGCATGAAGTAAGCAATATTAAATACCAAAATAGACTTCGACACTGCTGTTTTACCCTTAGTAGCAACAACACACCCTCGCCCTTAGAAGTTTCTGTCACTCGTGCCCAGGAACAAATGGGGGCATGAACCCACTATCTAGCATAAATACTCTCTCTTGGAGATACACACAATCACTTGGCCAAAGTAACTACGCACATCGGAGAGCATGCAAGAACATAAATCAACATATAAGAATCATGCACAATCTGATCATAACTTTATAATCCATCGGATCCCAGCAAACACATCACATATCATTACAATAATCAATCTTGATCATGTTAGGCAGCTCACAAGATCATAAGACATGAAGCACAAGAGAGAGAGGCTACCATCTAGCTACTGCCATGGACCCAAGGTCCAAGGTGGGACTACTCACAAATCATCCCGGAGGAAGGCATGGCGATGAAGAGCCCTCCGGGATCGATCTCCCCTCCGGCAGAGTGTCGGGATCTGCTTCAGAATCACCCCCGAACTAGGGTTTGAGTTGACGGCGCCTCGGGATGACTTTTTTGTAAACTAATGGCCGCCCCGTCGTTTTTAGGTCAAGAGAGCTTTTAGGCGTCGGAGGGGGCCGAGGGGACGCCCCAGGAGCAGGGGCGGGACCCACCCGCGGGTCCAGGTGGGGCCGCGGCAGGCACCCTCCTGTGGGCCCTGGGTGGCCCCCCAAGCTGCCCTTTGGTCCACAGGTGTCTTCCGTCGCATAGAAAATCACCGTAAATTTTCAGCGCAATCCGACGATATTTCCTGAAGTGACTTTTCTGAAATACAAAAACAGCAAAAACAGGAAACTGGCACTGGGCATCTTGTCAATAGGTTAGTCCGACAAAATGCATAAAAATGATTAATATGATAATAAAAACATGTGACAACATGAAAAAACTAGCATGGATCAGTGGTCGCCCACCTTTTGGAAAGCGGGGTCGACAGGGGCTGACACCCCCACCGGCCATGTCTCCACTCGGTGCCTCCGCTTCCTTGGCGCCCAAGTCTTCTAGGAGCTTCCAGCCTGAGCTGGCATGCTTCTCCTCGCAACAGTACAGAGGGGACACCCGGGAGCGAGCTTGGCCTCCTACCAGGCGTTCGGGCCCCGGGTCCTCCGCGTTTCCAGCTGGGTTGGGGGTGACCCTAGGAGGTCACCCGGTCCTTCAGCCCTGGTTGTCCATGCCGTGCTTGCCGATGTACCCGTGGGGTAGGCGGGGCGGCCCTCCTGCCGACCCTGACTCCTTGCCTTGTCCGTCTTCTTGGTGGGCCCACGGTTGGTGGACCCGCTTTGGCCGCACTAGGGGAACCTCATGTTCCATTGTTTCGATAGAAACAGAAAGTAAAAATAAAAAGGGTTGACTCCCATAAGCGCTTTTCTTTAATGCTTTTTACCTAGGCTTATTTTAATGATGCTCTCATAAGAATAAGAGTTGAAACAATAAGGAGAGCATCAAGGAGTAAATATCAAACACATTTAAATCTAACCCTCTTCCTATGCATTGGAGTCTTGTAAGAAAATAAATCATTGAAACATAATGTGACTAGCATAGGAAGGCAAAACAAATGCAACTTCAAAACTTTCAACATAAAGAGAGGAGACTTAATACTATTCTGATATTTAGAACCATGTTTTCCTATCTCATAATAACTTTCAGTAGCATCATAAGAAAATTTAATAATATAGCTATCACAATAAAAATTCTTACAAAAGTCCACATGCATACAATTATTATCATTACCCTCCACGTAAGTAAAATTCTTTTCATTAGTAATAGTGGGAGTAAAACTATCATAACCATCATAAATTGGAGGCATAGTATAAACACAATAAATTTTATCCTCAATAGTAATTGGACTGAAAATATCACATTCCTCATTGTAATTATCATGTATGGACAATACGAGTAATATAGATCATGAACGAGACAACCTGATATTTGCTGATGAATAAGGAGGGGTGCCTCGGGCATCCCCAAGTTTAAATGGTTGAGTCTTCTTGAATATGTTCTTGGGGTGCCCCTGGGCATCCCCAAGCTTGAGCTCTTGTGTCTTATCGTTCATCTCATATCACCATATTTATTGGATCTTATAGACTATATCGATATAAAACTTCACAAAACTCATTAGTAGGGTTAGTACTTGTTAAATAAAATCCACTCATGTTTAAATATTGTCAAAAGTTTCATAATTTTTATTCAATATTAGCCACTATATATACGAAATTGTTCAAATATTCCTTTGTCCGTCGATAACTCAAGAAGCTAAGAACACTTAAGTACAATATTAAATAAAGACAGAAATCTGTCAAAACTGAACAGTCAGGAAAGATCGATTTTTTTGGTGATCCTACATAACTCAAATAAAAAAAGTCATAACTAATGAAAGTTAGATAACAAGCTCAGGTTTATGAAAAAAAATTTGCAGATCGAAATAATGTTCTGGTGATTTCAAACATTTTATAAGGTGAAGCACAGAAAATCTGTTTTTGCGCAGTAAACAAACTTGTGCACTTTGAAGTAACTAGAGAATACTATTATCACTTTATTTTTATGGTCCAGAGGAATATACACAATATATACATGTTTTTAGCTGAGAAGCTTTCATGGAAAAATTTGCTTCGGTTTCATAGGCATGAACACAAGTGTTCAAGGTTGACCCCCACTTAACCATTGCACCTTTTTCCAATCACTTGTCTTTTTGAAAAAGTTTTAGTTAGCAAGTACAAATATTTTTTTTGGTAATTCTCATTCTCTATCAATACTAAGATAGAAAACAACTTACAACTAAAAGTAAAAATTACTTAGAGATTAAGCAAACAAGTGCACACAATAATATCTACCCCCACGCTATTGCTCCCCGGCAACGGCGACAGAAAAGGTCTTGATAACCCACAAGTGTAGGGGATCGTGTGTAGCCTTTTCGATAAATAAGAGTGTCGAACCGAACGAAGAGATAAACGTAGGATAAGTATTCTCTCAAGATCTATCAACCATTGACACAACTCTACACACACTAGAAAATAAAACTAGAGGAACAATACGGGTGTGAAACGATAGTTTTGCAAGATGTTAAATAACAAGAAAGTAAAAGTTAGTTGCTGCAGCAATAAGGTAGCATAAAGTGACATAAAGTAACCGAACCATGAGTGTGGAAAAGTGGTGGATGGCGTGGCGGAATTTTCCAAGATGAATTAGTGAAGTTACTCGGTTCATTGTCTTCGATGCAGTTTTCTATGCGGGAGAGGCAAATATACATGTACTCAACTACTTGTGATTACACATACTATATGATTGGAACGTTTACAACCTTCCGCAAATACTAACAATTCATTAAGGTTTCCCCAACCATAGCATTAAGTTTAAGGTCCTCTTTATCCCATACATGTAAGATTTCGGTTCGAGTTCTTAGGTTTCTGTCAATCCGGCAGAACTTCCCCCTTCCTCTTACACATACTAGAAACCCTATGATGATGATCCATAGGCGCATAAATATAATGGCACCAAAGGACTGTACCATATCAACATACTATTGAGTAATTAGGCAATAATTCCATGATTAATTCCAGAATATTAAACATGATGACAATTGTCGGAAAACTATCCCAGGAACTCGGTGTGTCTCACAAGGATCGAGTAAGGGGCTGAACACGGAATCAAACAACCCTCAACGTGCCTCGGCGACGGTGCTCGTCGAGCTCGCTGTGGGACAGCACTGCAGAGATGAACGCACGGTATTACCCAGGTTCAGGGCCCTCTAGGTGAGGTAAAACCCCTACATCCTGCTTCTGGTGTATTGCACTTGCTTGGATAGGTTTTAGTACAGAGCGAGCTTGGCGAGCTCAAGGTGGCTACAATGGCTACTGCAGAACTCAGATCTAGGGTTTTGTCTAAGCTCCAGGATTGTGAACCGAAGAAGAACCCTTTTCCCGAGCGTGCTCCCCCTCCTTTTATAGGTGTCATGGACCTCTTCCCCCAAATATCTTGGCGGGAAGGGTTACCACATGGCGTCGAAGGAGGAGGACAGGTGCACGATAAAGGTGGAGTCCATGGACGCGGTCCATGGCAGGGGCGGTGTCACCAAAGCTGGAAAAGCCACCGTCCAACCAGGACGGTGGGCTGGCGCTGCGGAGGTGGGATGGGTCCCACGGAGACGTTGCCCTTGGAGGGTAGCTGCAGACGGTTCCCTTATCACCAAAGTGGCAATCCTTGGGGCTCCTTTGCTTGGTGCAGCTTTGTTGACTCCTTTATACATAAGAACGGCAACTATGGCGCTGCCGTCACCGCGCGCTGGCGCGGTCGTCACTCTGTGGAGGGTGCAGAGCCCATGTGCGTTCTGCCGCGGAGGCAAACCTAGCTTCGAGAGGAAGGAACCCTCGCGAGGCCGAAGGCCTCGCTGAGCCCTTCGGCTTGGTCCTTAGCAGAATTTGCAGGTGGCATCCGGGATGACCTCTCGAGGAGAGGTCCCTCGCCAAGGAAAAACCCTCGGCGAGGAGGAGAGGTCCCTCGCGAGGAAAAAACCCCTCACGAGGCTCGCCAGGCTTGGAGAGCCTGGTCCTTAGCGAAATCTTCTGAAGAATGTTGTGGGCCCTGGCAGGCTGGCTGGTGGTACCCTGGTTTCCACTGTGCCGACAGTAGCCCCCGGGCCCGCGATGGGCACGCCGAAGCCCATGGATGGAGGCGCAGCGTCGAGGGCCCAATGATGCCTGCCTGGGCCGTGACACATGGGCTGCAGCGGTTGCGCCTGAGGCCACGGTCTCCTCGTCTTCAACGGGCGACCCGGTGGGGCCCGCCACGTCCTTGGTTTTTGGCCAATAAAGCCTGCGCGTGCAGACGGCGCCCGTCACTTCTCCCATAACTCCTTCGCACACTTCCCCCAAAACATCTCCTTCTTCCCAGAGTGCTCCGCCTCCAAGATCTCCTTCTCCTGCGACCATGGCGCCCAAGAAAGCAACCGTTGACCAGAAGGGCAAGGCCACGATGCAGGCCGGCAAGTCTGCGGCGGCGGTGCGCGGTGCTGCACTCGAGGGGGCGCTGCCGCAGTCCCGCATCCACTCGGCGGCAATTGCAAAGGTGCGCCACCTGGCGGCCTCGAGCTCCAACGAGCACGGCGCCACCAAAATGAGACCGGCCGGTAGCAGGCTCCCCGAGGGGTACTACCCCATCTTCCTTCAAATTCTCTATGCCGGTATTGTTCCTCCTTTCTCCGACTTCCTCCTGGGGATTTTGGAGGTGTACAAGATCCAACTCCTTCATCTTCATCCCAACTCCATCCTCATTCTCTCCATCTTCGCCTACCTCTGCGAGGCCTACATTGGCATCCGTCCCTCGGTGGCGCTCTTCCGCAGCTTCTACTCCCTCCGGAACACTGCGCAGAACGAGCAGATCGGATGCGTCTCCTTCCGCATTGCCGACGCCAGGAGCAGGAACTACATCCCCATCGCATGGAGCGGCGAGAACGCCATCACCAAGGTGACGAAGAAGGTGGAGGACTTCTGCAAGTGGTGGTTCTTTGTCGACACCAAGGGGACCAACCCTCTCCTGGAAGTGCCCGTGGTGCCCCCGAGGAAGTGGGCGCGCTGGGCGAGCGCAGGCTTCAAGGGCCCGAATCTTGAGACGGTGTACGAGTGCATACGGTGTCTCCGCGACGCCGGAGTCACCGGTCAGATGGTGGCGAAGGACTTCACGAGGCGCCGAATCGCCCCCCTCCAGTGGCATTCAGAGCCGGTGTGGCAGTACTCAGGCAGGGAGGACAGGATGCGCCTGTGCTCGGACAACTTCACGCCGGAGGTGCTGTACCAGGTCATGGGGATCCTTTTCGCCACGACGGACATCCCATCCCCCACCTGCGACGAAGCCCGGACGCTCTTCAGCTTTGTTGAAGAGAGCGTGCAAGAGCACCGCAGGCGCCTACCTGTATTCGACGAATGGGGAATCGTGCCCGCAGGACATCGCGGGCCCCGCACCAACCCGTGGGCGGCGGAGCCGGAGTATATGGACGAGTCACCGGAGCCGGACGAGGTCGAAGACTTTGGTGAGGACGAGGCCTCGAGAGGCGCCAACCCCTCTGGCGAGGATGAGGCCTCGAGAGGCGCCGACCCCTCGGGAGGCGATGCGGGCTCCTCAAGGAGCGCACCGACTGGCGAGGACCTCCAGGTGATCTCCTCCAGCGATGACGAAGGTGACTTCGGCGTGGCTCCCTCCCGACGCACCGCAGAGGAGGAGGAGAGCGGAAGCAGGGGAGGACGCTGCGAGCCCCGCTCCAAGGCCATCCACGACCCGAACGCCGCTGCCGCGAGGGGCGCTCCTCGCGAGGAGGCAGAGGTGCCTCGGGAGGAAGCCAGGGCTAACATCCCTCCGCCGCTGAAGGCGAAGAAGAGGGTGTGGAGGATGGCCGATGAGTAAGTCCTAATTTCCCTTCTTTTCATTTAGCATTTTGCCTTCAAAAACCCTCCTGAAGGATCTTCGTCTGTCTTTCTTTCAGCAATCCTGCGGCGCCGAAGAGACGGCGGCTCCGCAAGCTTGGAGAGACCGCCAGCGTCACCGTGGAGATGCCTGCGGCTGACGAACCGCAGCAGGTGGCTATTCCTCCCGTGAGTGAGCACCGCGCGGAGGAGGTGGTTGAAGAGGCGGCGCCGTCGCCAGCTCGGGCTGCTACTCCTCCCGCGGGCGAGCACCGCGCAGAGGAGCTGATTGAAGACGCGGTGCCGTCGCCAGCTCGGGCTGCTACTCATCCCGTACAGCAGGAGACGACGGAGGAGGAGATGGTGGATGAAGAGATCATCATGGAGCCGCCCCCGGAGGAGGAGGAGGCTCCCACAAGAGGGGCTGACGCGCCCGAGGCCGTGGCGGACGCGACCACCATGGAAGGGGTAGGAAGCGCCCCCGAGGAGCAGGAGGTGGAGGCGCCTCCGGAGCCCACAGACGCCGGAGCTGGGGGCGAGAGGACGCCCATCCCCTGGAGGGAACCTGACGTGGGTGGCGAAGGAGGCGCCCACACGAGCCCCGAGGCCGCACCAGAAGCGGCTGTGAGCCCGAGGCAGGGTGCCTCGGGCGCCTCGCCAAGGATCGAGGCCTCTACACCCCATAGCAGTGTGGGGACCTTGGCGCTGCGGGAGCCGCGGCGCCAAGTGGTTCGCCGCCACGCCGTCCTCAGCCAGGCGCGGCGGACGCTTGATGAGCTGGAGGCGCAGCTCGCTGAAGAGGAACTCGCCAGGGCGGAGGAGCGAGCGAGACTTGACGAGGGCTGGGCCCTCCTCCGCGAGGGCGTGGAGAGCTGTCGCCGGCAGGACGCGGCGGCCCTGGCGGCATGCCAAGAGGCCATGCGCTTCGCCGAAGAGACCCGCGACAGCGTGAAGCGGGAGGCGGCGGAGACCATGGAGCAGCTGGACGTCGCTCAGGAGGTGCTCGAGGCGGAAACTGCCTCCAAGCGACAGGAGGTTGCGGCCTTGGAGCAAAACTTCATCACGCACTCCAAAACTGTGGAGGGCAGCTTGAAGGAGCTCCGCGAGAGGCTGGACGCTCACGAGGTGCAGCTGACCAAGCGCGAGGCAGAGCTCACGCGACGCGAGGGAGAGCTCTCCCCCCGCGAGGAGGAAATGCGCCGGCGCGAGGAGCAGGTCCAGCAGCTTGAGGTGGACCAGCCCACCCGCGAGGAGCAGCTGAAGGCTCGCGAGGGCCGGGTGGCCAGGGACGAATCCACCTGCGCCGAGCGCCACGCGAAGGCCAACGCCAGCCTCGCGGAGAAGGAGAAAAAACTGAAGGAGGAGGCCGACGACAGGGTCAAGCTCATCCGCCTAGACCTCGCCAAGGACTATGACGAGAATGCCAAGAAGCAGGAGGAGCGCTTCAAGGCGAAACGCGACGAGCTCCAAAACCGCGTCAAGAAGCTCGAGAAGGAGGAGAAACAGATGGCCTCCCACCTTCAGAGCGCCAGGGAGGCCTAGGCTCGCGCGGAAGGGAAAACCGCCGCCCTGGAGAAGGACCTGAGCGAGCTCCACCAGCAGGTGGGGCCGGTCGTGAGCCTCGTGGAGGAGGCACGGAGCAACGTGGAGATTGGCCGGACCATGACGCGCCAACGCCAGCTCATGCTCCAAGACTTGGTGCTCCGCGCGCGCGCCGTTGGGGACCGCCATGGGGCCGAGGTCCCCTCCTTCGAGATGTCTTTCCTGAGGAGTTGCCTGGCATGCCACCTGATCGAAGTGTGGAGTTTGTCATTGAATTGGTTCCGGGAACATCTCCTATTTCCAAAAGGCCCTACCGCATGCCAGCGGAAGAGCTGACTGAGCTGAAGAAGCAACTTGATGAGCTGATGGAAAAGGAATTCATCCGGCCTAGTAGCTTACCCTTGGGCTGCCCGGTCATCTTTGTCAAGAAGAGGGATTCAAATGTTCCTCATCTGGTTGTTGATTACCACCCTCTGAATGCGGTAACCATCAAGAACAAGTATCCTATTCGACGAATAACTGATCTATTCGATCAGCTAGCTGGTGCAACGGTATTCTCCAAGATGGATCTGAGGTCAGGCTACCATCAGATAAAAATCAGAAAGGAGGATATTCCGAAGACGGCTTTCACTACTCGTTATGGCTTATATGAGTACACCGTCATGTCCCTTGGCCTCACCAATGCCCCGGCTACCTTCATGAGGCTTATGAACTCCATTTTCCACGAGTATCTCGACAAGTTCGTCATAATATATATTGATGACATCCTCGTTTACTCAAAAACCGAAGAAGAGCATGCTGAGCATCTTCGGCTAGTTCTGACCAAGCTTCGTGATCATCGTCTCTATGCCAAGTTCTCCAAGTGTGAGTTCTGGTTAAAGGAGCTCATTTTCCTAGGTCATGTAGTGTCAGCTGCTGGTGTAGCTGTGATACCTGACAAGATTCAGGCAATCCTGGATTGGCCAACTCCAAAGTCTGTCAAAGACATCCGTAGCTTCCTTGGGTTGGTGGGTTATTACCGCCGATTCATCGAGGGCTTTTCCAATATAGCAAAGGCCTTGACTGACCTCCTCAAGAAAAATAAACAGTTTGTGTGGACCGACAAAGCGGAAGAGAGCTTCCAAACTCTCAAAGTCAAACTCACGACCACTCCGGTGCATGTCCTTCCTGACATAGACAAGGACTTTGTTGTCTACTGTGACACATCACTCCAAGGGTTGGGCTGTGTGCTAATGCAAAAAGGCCATGTGGTAGCCTATGCTTCTCGCCAACTCAAACCACACGAGCACAACTATCCAACTCATGATCTAGAGCTTGCTGCCGTGGTTCATGCTCTGAAGCAATGGAGGCCCTACCTATTGGGCAACCATTGCGAGATCTTCTGGGATCATCAAATTCTGAAGTATCTCTTCACCCAGCCGGATCTAAATCTCCGACAGAGAAGATGGTTGGAATTAATCAAAGACTATGATGTGACCCTCAACTATCAGCCCGGCAAGGCCAATGTCGTGGCAGATGCTCTGAGTCACAAGGTTTGTTACAACACTTTGATGGTTGAAAAGGCTCAACCTGCTCTCCATGAGGAATTTGCTCGGTTGAATCTGGAGATTATTCGCTCCGGATATCTAGCTAACATGGAGATCAAATCCACTCTTGAGGATGAAATCAAGGCAGCCCAGCAACATGATGCTGGCATCCGCAGGATCAAAAAGAATATCGGAAGTGGGAAGGCTAAGTGTTTCTCCATTGATGACTCCGGTGTTGTCTATTTTGGGGACCGTCTTGTGGTGCCCAAGAGAGGGAATACCAAGGGGTTGATACTACAAGAAGCCCATGAGTCTCCCATATCCATCCACCCTGGTAGCACCAAAATGTACCAAGACCTCCGCAGCAAATTCTGGTGGACTCGCATGAAGCAGGAAATTGTCAAGTATGTTGCTGAGTACGACGTCTATCGCCGAGTGAAAGCTGAACATCAAAGGCCAGCTGGTACCCTTCGCCCCATAGCCATTCCCGAGTGGAAGTGGGATGAAGTTGGTATGGATTTCATCACCGGTTTTCCAAGATCACCAAAGGGTAACAATGCCATTTGGGTAGTCATTGATCGTCTATCCAAGGTCGCCCATTTCCTCCCTGTTCGCGAGGATATCAGCTCTGTTAAACTGGCTGAGCTGTATATGGCCCGGATTGTTCCTTTGCATGGGGTTCCTTTGAGGATCATCTCAAACCGTGGTAGTCTGTTTATGTCCAAATGCTGGCAAAGTTTCCAAAAAGCTCTTGGAACCCGCCTCAACTTCAACACAGCCTATTATCCTCAAACTGACGGTCAAACTGAAAGGGTGAACCAAGTTCTTGAGGACATGCTTCGGGCATGTGTTATCTTTCGGTAAGGGTTGGGAAAAGTATCCCCCCCCCTCGCCGAGTTCTCCTACAGCAACAGTTATCAGGCTAGTCTGCAAATGGCTCCCTTTGAGGTCCTCTATGGGAGAAAATGCCGAACTCCTCTAAATTGGTCTGAAACTGGAGAGAGGCCATTCTTTGGTCCAGATGTGATCAATGAGGCTGAAGAAAAGGTCCGTATTATCCGGGAAAATCTCAAGATTGCCCAGTCCAGACAAAAGAGCTATTATGATAAGTATCATTAGGAGGTTCACTATGCCATTGGTGATAAAGCCTATCTTCGAGTCTCTCCCCTCCGAGGCGTTTGTCGCTTCGGGATCAAGGGAAAATTGGCACCTCGCTATGTTGGTCCTTTCACCGTCCTAGCAAAGCGAGGAGATCTCCCCTACCAACTCGAGCTACCCTCAAACTTTCCGGATGTACATGATGTGTTCCATGTCTCCCAACTCTGGCATTGCTTCAAAGATCCTATGCGTGGGGTTGATCATGAAGTGTTGGACATCCAGGAGGATTTGACTTATCGTGACCATCCTGTCCGCATCTTGGATGAAGCGGAAAGGAAAACCCGCAACAAGACCATCAAGTTCCTCAAAATCCAATGGTCTAACCATTCCGAAGAAGAAGCGACTTGGGAGCGTGAAACTAGCCTTCGTCAGGAATATCCCGCCTTCTTCACTCAAGCCTAGAATCTCGGGACGAGATTCCTGTAAGGGGGTTAGAGTTGTAACAGCCCCAGTTTGGAACCTGAAAATATGAATAAATTTTCCACCTTTTGCATTCATGTTTGCATCATGGCATGCATTTAAAATTTGGCTAGTTCCAACAATTCTACACTGGAACACATTTAAAAGGGGGAAGCAACCTTCCCAAGCTTCCAAAAAAAATTCATTTGCTCAAATTGGCAAAACCAAATATTCTTGAGCTTCTATATTTGCCCACGAAGTTTCAATAATGCACTTCATAATTATTTGGCAAGGTCAAATTCTTTCCAATCAAATTAAATAAACTGGGACTTCAAACTTGAGTTAAACTAATTCTTATTTTTTGAAAACCAATTAAACATTCCAAAAATTCAAAATAAAATTATGGGGAGCTTCATTAATATATTGGGAGCCTCCATGAATATTTTCATTATTTTTGAAGATGCTTAAGTACTCCAAATAAATACATTTTGGAAATTATCAAAAATGACCATATTTAAACTCTATTAACAAATGTTGGTCAAAACAATTTATTTGGCAACACCAATTTTAGTGGAGCTTCTAAATGATATGGAAAGCTTATTTGAATTTTTCCAGAATTTATAAAAATGTTTCAAGGCCCTAATTAAATCCCTAAAACCCTCCTGGTTTTAAATGAAAAAGGAAAAAGGTAAAAGAATAAAAATCTGACGTGTGGACCCCCCCTGTCATCCTCTCTCCTCTTCTTTCTTCCCCACTGTGGCGCCAGTGCGTCCTGGCGCCATGCCGCCATGTCGCTGCACGCGGCCGCCGCGCCACCTGCTCCCCTGGAGGTCAAGTGGCCCCCACGACGCCTTACCCGCTCACCTGCTCCCATTCCTGCCCGTTCCCCTGCTTCCCAGAACCCTAACCCTAGCTTTGCGTCCGCCGTCGCCCCGCCGCCGTCCACCGAGCCTCGCCGTGGTTAGACGCTCCCCCGAGCGAATCGAAGTGGGGGAAAGGACTGTCGTGTCGCCCTCTACCTCCACCACCGATGCACGCTTGCTGGGAGGCCCGGCATCGAGCTAATCGAGCTCTTCTTCCGAAGTCCGTCCGCCGCTCGCCGCGATTGTCCTTGCGAAATTCCGGTCACCACCGACCTCCTCCTTCGCCATCGAGCATACCCGCACAACGAGGGTGAGCTCCGATCTCCCCTGGACATCCTCCCACTCCCCCTCTCCCTCTCATTCGTGCTCGCACCATGCGAAGCCGCCGCCTCCGGCGTAGTCTGCCCGAAACTTGGTCGTTCGAAATCACCCGAATTATTCCGGATCCATTCCGGATCGACCGGAATTTTCCGAACCTTTTCCGGAAAAATTCAGAAACCCTAACTGAAACTTTTGAGGTCACCTCGGATTTGGTTTGGACTGAGCCGGATTATTCCGGACCAATCCGGATAAATTCCGAACCAGCTAAAAACTTGTGAAAATCAACTTAACTTCTATTAATTCAAATCTTGCAACTGATGTATCAAATCGATCAGCAATTCAAATGCTATCTAATCATGCTAATATCACATCATGACAAGAAATTTTACTTTGATGTTAATATTTAAATGGGTAAAAGATTTAAATTCAAATAATCTTTTAAATTACTATTTAATCATCGATAATTGGAAAATCACAAATGAGGTATCAAAATGTTCAGTAAAGTAATACCTATCTAATCATGTCATGTTCATGCATATTTAAGCCACTTCTTAGTACTGTAATAATTTATAAACCATGTGGTCACTAAGTTAAATATGGGGTTGCTTCCAAATAATTGCACAAATTATTTGGCACTCCATTTAAATTGTTAGCTAAATAATATGGTGATATCGTTGCATAAACTTGACATGTCATCATGATTGTGCCTTGCACCTTGTCTTCGTGTTATTTATTTGTTCTTCTGTGTTCGTTTGGATATCGATAGACTCCGGAGTCGAGGTTACCCCTACCTACCCCGACGATCCGTACTACACGCCCCGTCAGCAAGGCAAGAGATAACCTAACCTTCTTGGCATATAGCATCCTATTGTTTATACAAGTATTTTCTCCACCATAATATTGCATTTGATTCCAATGTCAACTTTTGATCAAGATATAGAGTATCCTATGATATGCATTGTCCCCTAAACCATTACATGCCTTCCTCCCTATTAACCATAGGTTGATGTGTTGGCCTGAGATACTTTATATCAAATGCTATGCTTAGCCATGCTTAGTCAAATGCTATATTGTCCGGTGATTTACTTCCATAATTATGATGTTGATGGGAGGTTTCGGACATTGTGGTCACTTGTGTTAAATAATAAAATGCTAAAAGGCTTGGATGAGTTGCCATCTGGGGACAGTGTTTTGCCTCATTCCTGTCGCCTAGGCTGAGAGTGATTTTAGCTAGAACCAAGAACCGGGCGTGCTTCCAACGGTGGGGACATATGGAATCCCCTTTAACCGAATAATTTGTGCGGGCGTATCCAAGGGTCCTCTCGTTTGCTATTTCCATTTGCGTGTGAGTGTGTGGGTGGGAAAAGAAACGATGAGGATGGTGGTGTTTAGGAGGTGGCGATGGGGGCAGGGGCTGAAATAGGCTGGGTAAACTTGTCCTGTCACCACGATGACCCTTGGATAGTCTCATACATTGTAAAGGTTTAACCGCGCCCGCCCTGCCGGCTTTCCAAGGAAGAGAGCTAATTGATCAGGTAAGGGGTCAGATGGTACCGGTGGGTAAATTAGTACACCCCTGCAGGGTTAAATCTTTTCAAAAAGCCGTGTCCACGGTTATGCATCTTGGGAAAGTCGGATTAGCTCATAGAAAACATTAATCTTAACTAAAATTTGGCAACTAGAGGTTGAACTCAACGTGTGGTTAAAGGTTCATTTCCTCGAGGGTGATTCGAGGGAGTGCCTTGGTGGAGATGAGAGGTTTCTGGCTACAAGTTGGTTCAAGGTGAACCGAAGATGAAAGTTTACTATCTTATCCCCTTTATGAAAAACCTTCTGATTAGTCGATGCCATGGGTCATTTATATCTTTATAAATGAAAACTAGCTTTATGCAACACAACCACTATACAACATTAGAGCCTTGTCATCATTGGGCCTATATCGTCCTACTAAACTTGCGAGTACGTCGTACTCAGTCTCTCTTTGTTGAATATTTCTTTGTTTCAGAGGAGGACGTCACCGAGCAGACAGGTGGGTTCTTCGTGGACATCGACGAGTAGTTTGGGGTTCTCAAGTGGCAGCTTGGGACGTCTCGGAACAAGCTGGCTGGGATTATGTTATCTGTAGGCCTCTTAGGCCATATTTTGGATCTTGTTGTATTAGACAACCACCTCGCTTCCGCATGATGTACTGTTGGGTCTGTGACCCCTGTTGTGTAATTTGTATCTTTCTCGCTATATGAGTTGCTATATGAACTTTTGTGTCGTAGAGTCTATGATGTGCCAGTTGTTCCACAAGTCTTGATCTCTGTATTATACATTGATAGCTATGCCAGTGTTTATGGCACGATCGATGTGTTGCGTGGGAGCGGTAATTCCATGCCCTTCGATTGTGTAGCATAGCCTGTGGGTTACATAGCCTCTCTGTATAATTCCGGGGTCGGGGCGCTACAAATATGTCATCAACATACAAGCATAATATGACACTATCGCCCCCACCATGGTGATAATAAGCACACTTATCAGCCTCATTAATGGTAAAGCCCGCTGAAGTCAAAGTTCTGTCAAACTTCTCATGCCATTGCTTAGGTGCTTGTTTTAGTACATACAAGGAC
This sequence comes from Puccinellia tenuiflora, assembly GCA_012064385.1. Lineage (NCBI taxonomy): Eukaryota > Viridiplantae > Streptophyta > Magnoliopsida > Poales > Poaceae > Puccinellia > Puccinellia tenuiflora. Next base: position 489,455 of record QRDG01000320.1, read on the forward strand.
TTCAACAACTTGTATACCTTTCTATCTTCACCCTTTACCACGAACCCATCAGGCTGATCCATATAGATCTCCTCTTCCAACTGTCCATTAAGAAAAGCTGTCTTTACGTTCATTTGATGACCGATAAGACCATAAGAGGCCGACAGGGAAAGTAGTACACGAATGGTGGTCAGTCTAGCGACAGGTGAATAGATATCAAAGTAATCTTCGCCTTCTCTCTGCGTGTAGCCCTTGGCCACAAGCCGCGCCTTATGCTTCTCAATGGTACCATCAGGCCGCAACTTCTTCTTAAACACCCACTTACAACCCACAGGTTTGAACCCATACGGTCGTTCAGATAGTTCCCATGTTCCATTAGAAAGAATCGAGTCCATCCCATTTTGGACAACTTCTTTCCAGTCATCCGCATCAGGAGATGCGTATGCCTCTGCAATGGATGTAGGAGTATTGTTCACAAGGTACACAATGAAATCATCACCAAAGGATTTTTCAATCCTATGTCTCTTGCTCCTCTTAGGAGCTTCATTGTCATCCTTCTCTAGGATAGTCTCAAGTGGTTGTGCAGAATGATCACTAGATGTACTAGATTTAGGAATTATCTCACACGAAATTCTAGCTGTGCTGTGCATATATTTCATAGGAAACATATTCTCAAAAAATGTTGCATCACGGGATTCCATTATAGTATAAACATGCATATCAGAAACTTCAGATTTAACCACTAAAAATCTATAACGAACGCTATGCGGCGCATAGCCCTGAAAAATACAATCCACTGTCTTTGGCCCGAGTTTGCGTTTCTTCAGAATAGGAATGTTGACTTTCGCCAAGCATCCCCAAGTACGCAAATAAGAAAGTGATGGCTTTCTTCCAACCCACTCCTCATAAGGGGTCTTCTCTTTGTTCTTGTTAGGCACTCTATTCAGGATATGACATGCAGTCAACAAGGCCTCCCCCCACCATGCCTTAGATAAACCCGCAGTATCCAAAATGTAATTCACCAAGTCAGTCAGCATGCGGTTTTTCCTCTCGGCAAACCCGTTTGATTGGGGCGAGTAGGGAGGCGTCCTCTCATGAATAATGTCGTGTTCCTCACAGAATTCATCAAATATTTTCGCAAAATATTCTCCACCACGATCCGACCTAAGACGCTTGATCTTTCTCTCTAATTGATTTTCAACATCAGTCTTACAGATTTTAATGTAGTCTAAAGCTTCATCTTTAGTTTGCAACAAATAAACAAAGCAAAACCTAGTAGCATCATCAATTAACGTCATGAAATATCTCTTTCCACCTTTTGTCAACACACCATTCATCTCACATAGATCAGAATGTATGAGTTCTAGAGGTGCCAAGTTTCTCTCCTCGACCGTCATGTGAGGCTTCCGAGGTTGCTTAGATTGCACACAACTATGGCACTTAGAACATTTGGCAATAGTGAATTTTGGAATTAAACACATGCTGGATAGCCGATACATTAAACCAAAATTAACGTGACATAAATGAGTGTGCCAAATACTAGCATCCGAATCAACATTGCCACAAATATGGTTCACTGACTTATTACAAAAATCTGAAAGGGAAAAGTGGAACAAGCCTCCGCACTCATAACCTTTACCAATAAATTGTCCAAACTTTGACACAACCACTTTATCGGACTCTAAAACTACTTTAAACCAATCTCCACATAGAAGGGAGCCGCTAAGGAGATTCTTGTTCATAGTAGGGACATGTTGCATGTTCCTCAGCTGCACGATCTTCCCTGAAGTAAACTTCAGATCTACTATGCCAACACCACAAACAGAAGCATGTGATCAATTCCCCATTAGGATGGAGGAATCCCGTATCAATCCGCCAACATGGAGATTGAAATACTGAAAGCACAAGAGGAAAATTACCATACCCATCAGTATTGCTAGCGGTCACGACATTGACAGTCTTGGAGCCATCTTTTCCTTTGCGATCTGCACGTTCTGAGCAGTTCTTGGAATAGTGGCCAAGCTCTCCGTAGGTATAACATCCTCCCTGCCCAGCTTTGTTCACCTTCTTCTTCTTCTTAAAGTCAGTAGTCTTTGCAGGCTTATTGAACGAGGGCTTGAAATTCCCTTTGTTCTTGACATGTGAGTTCTTCTGCACCATGTTGGCGCTAGACTGCCCCTCACTACCTCTCTCATTAGTGTCGTTAGCCCGAGATTTCTCCTCAACATCAAGAGACGCAATCAGATTTTAAACTGATATCTCCTGTCTCTTATGTATGAGTGTTGTGGCGAAGTTCCTCCATGACAGAGGCAACTTTGCACCCAGCTCCAAACTTGTCGGGTACGGCACACTTGAGAAGTTTGAGCTCCTTTGCAATGCACTCTATTTCATGAGCCTGTTCTACTACAGAACAGTTATTCACCATCCTGTAATCATGAAAACTCTCCATAACATAGAGTTCACTGCCAGCATCGAATGCACCGAATTTCACATTCAGTGCTTCCCAGAGCTCCTTGTTGTCCTCTATGTGCATGTACACATCATACAGACGGCCATCAAGAATGCTAAGAATTCATCCCCCGATGGCAGTGTTGTCATACCGGAACTTCTCCTGATCTTATTCAGAAATAGTTCCCTTAGGCATGCCTTTACTGACATGGAATATTTTCAAAGCCATAATCCAGAGCTGGCACTTCACTTGCCACCTCTTAAAGCTCACACCGGTAAACTTATCCGGCCTCATAGCATCAGCGAAACCAGCCATTGATAACTCAAGAAATTGCCTATAATTAGGTTTTTGGATTGTAGAGTAATTAGGCAATAATTCCATGATTAATTCCAGAATATTAAACATGACAACAATCGCTACTAACATGTTAATATCAAACAACTAGAAGTATTAACTAACATGAACAACAGCATACTAGTAGAAACCATGTAAGCAGTAAACATGTTAAGCCAATTGATCGGATCACGCAACACGTACCAATCCGTGGTGGAGGAAATAGCCATAGCCGATGCAGTACTGATGTTGTTGATGACAACGTTGGCAATGACCTGTCGAAGAAGACGGCATCGAAGACGACGAGATTTAGGTCCCGCCGAGCTCCCGGGAAGGCCAGCCGTGAAGACGAACATGAGCAGTCGCGCGGAGCGCTTCCCAAAAACCTAATTAGCCCTCTCCCGTATAGGATCGCAAGAGCTAATGGTTCCGGAGACCTGCTCTCCCGCTCAGCGGTGCACGCCGGTGATCGGGATGGAGTAGACTAGAGTGGAGGCGCAAGGAACGAGAAGCGGCAAAACCTAGATCGGTTCGATGTGTATTGTGGCGTATACCACGTAGGCCCTCATATAGTGCGGCACGGGAAAACCCTAACGGATACGACATGGAGATCGAGCCCACGTCACATGTTTGAGTCGGTTACAGCAGCCAACAATCCGGGAGCGACCCGAATTGTGTTAGCTGTTGACGCGTCCATCAAAGACTCAGTTTTCCTGTACTGCAAAAATAAGACTCGGCTCGAGGCTCATTCACGAAACACGACCGCGTCGCGACGTGCCGAGTCGAGACGAGCGAGCGGCGGAGGAGGAGGAGGAGTGCGCATAGACTCTCCTATTCTCACTCATTTACGAAGTAGTAGAACACTCCACTATATAAGTTGGTGCAACTCCTCTCAAACTAGCGAGGTGGGACTAAACTTTAGCTCCCACTCCACTTCCACTCACTTGTGAGCTGCCACCATTGTGGGCGACATCACACATGGGCTTTCACACACATGGGCTTTGAGATTTAGGGAAAATCTGAAATCTTACATGGGCTAAATAATCAGCCCATTATTTCTAACACATACAACTTGAATCAACCAAAGATATTCAATAATTCAACCATAAGACAAAAGAAACTACACAAACATGAAATAGATCAAAGGATAATGATT